>ML994692.1:0-487022 GCA_010093925.1 Zopfia rhizophila CBS 207.26
TATCCTGGTTGGTAGTATGTTGGATACTGTCCGAAGAGATAGAAATGTCCGAAGCCTCTGGCTTCTCTGTCTCTTCTACCTGCCAAGCCCTTGCCTGGTCACGTGAGTGACTGCTCCCAATCCTGTGGCATGGTTCCGTATTTCTGTCCTCGCTTCTTGGCTCGTACTTTAGCCTGTGCCAAAGCGTCCCGTGCACGCTTGCAATTCTTTCTTTCCAACTCGAACATGCGTTTCCATTCCAGGGCTTCATTGGCTGTCGTCGCCAGTTCCCTCAACTCCTCGGGTGCAGTTGCTCTACTGTTACCGTCCGTAACACTTAGTACCTGATTAATAATTGTCTGAAATATTACTAGTATATTAGTAAGTTTTATTAGCATAACTAAATATTTAAATAGTTTATATCTTATTTTAAATACTATTATTTATTCGTGTTCTTTAGCTATCTATATTTAGTAGTATTTATTTTTAATATTAAAGAGACTAAACCACTTAGCTCTTCTGAGTTTATTTATAAGTTCTAATATTAGTAATATTAAATAACGATTTTTTACTATAGCTTCGTTAAGGTGTTTATAGTTAATATATAACTATAATTTACTATTCTTTTTTAGTATAAAGAGTATTAGTAAAGCTATTTTGCTTTTACTAATTTATATATATTCTTTTTACTAGTTTTCCTATAGAAACTTTTATAACTCCTCTTATTAATAAATAGGTACCTGATATATTAGTTCTAGTTTTAAATCTATTCCTTCCTTAAGCGTGATTTTATAGTCCTAGTTCTAATATTCTAGTAATTAATCTTTAGCTTTCTTAAAGAACTATTCTCTAAATTCCTTCTGGTATTCTTTTAGTATAACGAATTTAGTATTATAAAGTGTCGTTATTTTTACCTATATTATTACTTATTATTTCTATTTATAGTAATCTCTCCTAATTCCTATAGTTTTCTTTCTCTAATTAATAGTTAAGTTTTATTATGCTAGCTAGTTTTATCCTAAGATAAAATTCTTACTACCTAAATTTATAATTTTTATATAGTAATTATTTCTGTAACCTGCTACCTAAATAGTCACATTTTATATTTTAAAATTAATTAGATTTTTTCTAAATACTGCTAGACTATTATCTATATGTCTTACTTATATAGGTTTATTTAAAACTTTAGTTAGTATTTAGTATCTTTATATTTATTTATTTAATATAAGTATTTTACTAGCCCTACTGTCTATAAGCGCTAGTATTTAATTACTATTAATATATATATTTATATATAGCTTATTTTTATATTTTCTCTAGTTTAGTTATATATATATAATTAATATATTTTTTCTAATCTTTAGTTCTTAGTCCTCTAGTGGCTTAGTTATAGTCTACTAGTTTTCTAGTTTTTTATCTATAGCTAACTTCTAAGTAGTAGTTATTTTTTTAGTGTTTTCTTTTATTAGGAAAAAAATTAATGGCATTTTTACAGTATTTAGCTGTATTTAGTGGCTATTTATGTATTTTATATACTACGCTTTATAGCTTATAGTCTTAACTCTAAAGTAGTATTAAGCTACTAAATATAATATCATCTTATAAGATGTTATAAAATGCGTGATTATATCCTCTAAAGCTTTTATTACCGTTTGTAATATTTGCATGATTTGTTTATTATACATATTATATATATTATATATATTATGTATATTATATACATTTTATAAATTTAACGCTTTCTAAGATACTATATATTTAGTTTATTTCTTATATATAGTACGTATATTTTAAAGCACAGTTTTAAATTACTAGCTACTAATAACTTACTATATAAGGTAATAAAATATTATATAAGCTTTATTTACTTTTCTCTTTTTAATTTACTTAAAGTACTCTCTGTGTTTACTCTAATATTAATATGGAATTAGCTTCTATATTAAATTAGATTTAGCTTTTATATTAAATTAGAATATTAAGGGGGAGATCTCTTTAAACCTCTCTTCCCCCTATAGGGAGCCTAATTTAAATTTAATATAAAGCTCTTAAGATAGCTTAGTATAGGACTTAAGAGATAACTTAGTATATAGCTTTAAAAACAGCTTAGTAAAGGTAGCTCAGTATAAAGTTCTAAAGACAGTTTAGTATATAGCTTTAGAGATAGCTTAGTATATGGCTTTAGAAATAGCTTAATATAGAGCTCTAGAGATAGCTTAGTACAGAGCTCTAAAAACAGCTTAATATATAGCTTTAGAAGTAGCTTAGTGTATGGCTCTAGAGATAGCTTAGTATAAAGCTCTAAAGATAGCTTAGTATATAGCTCTAAAAATAGCTTAGTATAGAGCTCTAGAGGTAGCTTAGTGTATGGCTTTAAAAATAGCTTAATATAAAGCTCTAAAGACAGCTTAGTATATAGCTCTAAAGATAGCTTAATATAGAGCTCTAGAGGCAGCTTAGTATAGAGCTCTAGAGATAGCTTAGTATAAAACTCTAGAGATAACTTAGTATAAGTCTAAATACACGTTAGTGAATAGGTTAGTAAAGGGCTTAATAAACCTAAATATTAGCTTAGTATAGATATATAAAGGAAGGAAAATAGAGGGAAGAAAATTCTATTAGAGCTAAATAGAAAACTAAGTTTAGCTCTTTATATATAAAGAAACTTAGCATGTATGAATAGAAAATGGTAACTTTACAGGCTTACAGCGCCTATAGATATTAGTAATAAATTTTAGAAAGTGGATAGGCAAAAACTAGACTATTATACAAGTAAAATAGTATAGAATTTGGGAGGAGAGTATAGTATATTATAGTATTTAATAGCATTTTATAGCATCTTGCTGTATACTGATAGTTAAAGTCGTAATTAGCTGTACTTTCTAGTAGAAGAGTTATAAAAGGAGTCGCGTTTAGCAGCTAAATGCTGCCAAGTTATAAGTAGAGTAGCATTTAGCGGCTAAATACTACTAAATGCTTAAAAATGCCGGAAATGCTAGAATAGCGTGAACACAAAATCTTTAGCTATAAATTACAACTTTAAGTTAAAGTTACAATTAGCTATAGTTTGCAGCAGAGTTATGAGTAAAGGAGTATTTAGTAGCTAAATACTACTAAATACTTAAATAAAGTTATAATTAGCTATAGTTTATAGTAAAGTCATAAGTAGAGTCGCATTTAGCAGCCAAATACTACTAAATACTTGAAAATACCGGAAATGCTAGAATAGCAGGAATATAAAATTCTTAGCCACGAATTTTTTTCCTGATGTTTTAAGTCTGTGGATTAAGTATTTCTGAAATTAATATACTTTTTTATTAAATATTTTATACGTATTTTTAGTTTATTCTCTATAATCCTAGCATTTCTATTCTAAGAAATATTCTTAATATATGAGTTTTTTATGTGAGTCTGTAGCTAACTATTTTTTTTAATAGTATTTAGTTTAGTATCATCAGCATTCTATCTAGTACTTATTTTATAATAGTTATTTATATTTATTTAATTTTAGGTCCTGTAGTTCGTCTTCTGAATTTATATAAACTAGTTTTTATTATAGGTTAAGTTTCTTTTTATTTACTAATTATTATAATATCTTTCTTATCTTTAATTCTTTAATATGTATGGTGTGTTTATTCTATTTATAATTCTTTCTTATATAATTAAAAACTATATATATTTAGTATTTTTTTATTATTATTCTACTTACGGCGTTATTATCCTGTACCTATAATATTAATAAAAGAGTTTTTTTATCCTTTTTATTTTAATTCTATCCTAGTTCTGGATGTCTGATAGGATGATAGTATATTATATTATTTATAATTAGTATAGGCATTTATTAATGGATCTTATTTATTTATATAATTAATTCTTATTTACTTAGCTTTCTATACTGTTTATTCCCTACTAACTATAATACTTATTAGTATTTATATATTCCGTTTCTTAAGGTAACTTTTTAGTATTTAGTAATATAGTATTCTCCTTAATAGTACTCTAATCCATATATCTAATAATATTCTTAGTATATATATTATATAATTATTATAGATATTAGCTTCTTGCCTTATATTATCTCTTAATTTTTTTTTTATCTAAACTTTTAGTCTTCTCTGTAGAATGGTTTATCTCTTTATTTTATAATCTTATAGAATTTTTATATTTCTTTCTTAGTTTCCGCGTTATATTATTAAACTGCTATTTCTTATATTATAGTAATTATATTACTATTATAGATAGTAATAAAAAGGTAACTATATTTAAAGAGCTAAAGGAACTAGCAATAATAGCTAATAAAACTCTAAAATAAAAACATATATTTAAGCTTAAAAGAAAGAATTATAAGTAAATATAAGATATATTAGTACAGGCTAAGGCTAGGGCTAAGAAATAAAAATAAAGATATAAAATTATATTAATAGATTAGAAGTAGTAACTTACATAATTAAGAAAAAACTTAGTAAATAAAGATAAAATAAAGTAATAAAACCTCTAATAGCTTTAGTAGTCTTTAGTAGTATTTAATATACTACTAAATAGTATATAATATACACACGGAGGATTTACTATAAGTATAAAATATTAAACAGTTCACAATTACTTTTAATTCTTTATAGTTACTCTAAAATTAAGATTTATACCTTAAGTAATATAGTTTAATACTATTCTGTTAAATTTTAACTTACTGTATCTACTCTTCCTACTTTTATTAAGTTAATTAATTTCTACTAAGTCTAACAAGCTATCTAATCTGGAAGTAAGAAAACTATTAAATATTATATAAGTAATTAAATAGCTTATTACTAGTATAATTTATGTTAGTAAGTTAGTAACTTATAATATTATAACTACCACCTCAAGAAAGTAGGAAAAACCGTTAGATAGAATTCTAATAAACTAATTATTAAGAGTTTATAATAATTTACTACAAGAATAAATAAAAACTTTACTTATTAGAAAAAAGTAGTAGTAAAGAAGAAGTTATAGTAGAATCTTTATTCATAACTAGAAGTATATCTAGAGGAATAAAAAGTGTATAATAGATCATCCAGAAATAGAGAGTAGCTATTATAGAGTTATATAATACTTTAATAAACTTATAATAATAAGTCAAAGCTAAATAATAAGCTATAGTAGTTTAGAAAGAAGAAATAGTAAAAATATAATCTCTTAAAAGTTTAATAGTAATTAAGATAAACTTAAGACTTTTATAGCAACAATAGACCTCTACTATTAGTTTAATTAAAAGTTATTTCTAACTAATTAGAATTAAATTCTAGTAGTGGGTATAAATATAGTAGGTAGAGCTATATAATAGTTTAAACTACTAATAAGAAATTATTTAGCTAACGGAGACTTTAACCTAGGAGTAGTAGAATTAGCTAATTATAATAATAATATATAATAAGCTTTTAGGAACTATAAGCACTTTAAGCAGGAAATAATTATTATTTTTAAAAAAATTAATAAAGAAACTAAAGTAATTTAGAAGCTTTAATAGCTTAAGTAATAAACATTAGCAGCTAATTACACTACAGAATTTAAGTAAATCTAATTATAACTTAATTAAATAAACTAACTATTAGTTATGATATACTATAAAAGACTGAAAAATAAAATTAAAGATAAAATTTCTAGAAGAAAATAGCTAAGCACACTATTAGAAATTATTAAATAGATAGTAACTATTAATAACTAGTAGTACTAATAAGAGTAGAAAAAAAAAGTATAAGAAAAACTAGTAACCTATATACCTAAAAGAAATAGAAAAAATAACTAAATCTATAATAAAATAGACATTAACGTTAAATAAGTATGTATTAGAAAAGAATAAGAAAAGTAAACTAAAAAATAAATAAAATACTATATATAAAAAGTCTACTTAAAATATAGAAAACAAGGACACTTTGTTAAGGACTATAAATAATAATAATTAGATATTAAAAAAGCTTACGTCTAGACTAAGGCGCTTAAGAAAATTAAAATTATTATAATCTAAATAAAATAAGTAAAGGATACCATAACAGAAGAAATAATCATAAAAAAAATCTAGAAAGAATAATACTAGATATGTGGAAACTATATATATCTTAGATAAAAATATAAGATTCTGTATTAGTAAGTTAAGAATTACCTAGCAGAATAACCTAATAATATAATTACTATAATATAAAAAGCAACAGTTTAATAATACAACACAGAAACTAAGAAGGAAATATAAAGATTCTATGAGATTATAGAACAGGAAAATAGACTATTTTATAAGAAAAATCAGAAATTCCGGTAAAGAAAGAATTAAGAGATAATAGAAGATAAGAAACTTATGTCTATAATAATTATACAGCGCGTATACTAAGGATATTATTAGATATATAAATTAGAATACCACTAAAGAGAGCATTATGTTATTAAATACTAAAAAGTTATTTTAAGAGATAGAATATATAAATGCTAATAAGTACTACAGTTAACAGGAAATAGATAATATAAAAAACTAAATAAATAAGAACTAATCTTATAGATAAATAAAATCTATTAATAAATACTTATATTAGTTATAAATAATATAATATACTATCACCCCGTCGGACACCTAGAACTAGGATAGAATTAAAAAAGAAAGAATAAAAAAAGCCCTTTACTAATATTATAGGTACAGGATAAAGATGCCGTAAACAGATTAATAAAAAAGAAATACTAGATATATATAGCCTTTAATTATATAAAAAAAGACTATAAATAGAATAAGCACGCTATACGTGTTAAAGGACTAAGAATAAGAAAAATATTATAATAACTAATAAATAAAAAGAAACTTAACTTATAGTAAGAATTAGTCTACATAGATTTAAAAAATAAACTATAGGATCTAAATTCAGATGAATATAAATAACTATTATAGAATAAGTGCCAGATAGGATGCTGATAATACTAGGCTAAATACTATTAAAAAAAATAATTAGCTACAGACTCACATAAAAAGCTCACATATTAAGAATATTTCTTAGAATGGAAATATTAGGATTATAGAGAATAAACTAGAAATATATATAAAATACTTAATAGAGAAGCATGCTAACTCTAGAGATATCTAATTTATAAACCTAAAAAGAAAACACTAAAGAAGTAACTACCACTTAAGAGTTAATTATAAATAAAAAACTAGAAAGCTAGTAAACTATAACTAAGCTACTAGAGAGTTAAGAACTAAAAATTAAAAGTAATATATTAATTATATATATATAACTAAACTAGAGAAAATATGAAAATAAGCTATATATAAACGTATATATTAACAGTAACTAGATACTAGCGCTTATAGATAGTAGGGCTAGTAAAATACTTATATTAAATAAATAAGTATAAAGATACTAGATACTAACTAGAGTTTTAAATAAACCTATATAAGTAAAACGCGTAGATAATAATCTAGTAGTATTTAAAAAAGATTTAATTAATTTTAAAATATAAAATATGACTATTAGAGCAGCAGGTTACACAGATAACTGCTATATTAAAATTATAAATCTAAGTAATAAAGATTTTATCTTAGGATAGAATTAGCTAGTATAATAGAATCTAATAATTAATTAGAAAATAAAGTTTATAGAAACCAGGAGGGACTATTACGGATAAATAAAGACTATAATATAAATAAAGAAAATAATACTTCACGACACCACGTTTATTGTGCTAAATGAATATTAAGAGAAGTTTAAAAAATAGTTCTTTAAAAAAGCTAAAAACTAGTTACTAGAATACTAGGACTAGAACTATAAAATTATGCTTAAAGAAAGAACGGATTTAAAACTAAGACTATTATATTAAGTACCCATACACTAACAAGAAGAATTACGGAAATTCTTGTAAAAAAATTAATAAAAGGGGTATATATAAACTAGTTAAAGTAAGATAGCATCACTAATACTCTTTATATTAAAAAAGAATAGAAAATTAAGGTTATATATTAATTATAGACACCTTAATAAAGTTATAGTTAAGAATTATTATCTAATACCGCTGATATTAGAACTTATGGATAAACTTAGAGAAGTAAAATAGTTTAGCCTCTTTAATATTAAAAATAAATATTATTAGATATAAATAGCTAAAGAACACGAATAGATAACAGCATTTAAAACAAGATATAGACTATTTAAATACTTAGTTATACTAATAAGACTTATAAACGCACTAGTAATATTCTAGATAATTATTAATTATATACTAAGAGAATACCTAAACGTATTTATAATAGTATATCTTAATAACGTGCTTGTATATATAAATAGAATACTAAAGAAATATATTAAACACACTAGGAAGATGTTATAAAAACTTAGGAAATACAGGCTATACATTTAGATAAAGAAATATATATTTTATAGGACTAAAGTTAAATTCTTAAAATACTTAGTATCTTAAGATAGAATAGTAGTTAACCTAGATAAAGCTAAAGATATTCTATCTTAGCTAACACTAATAAACATAAAAAAAGTTTATTCTTTTCTTAGATTTATGGGTTTTTATAGATAGTTTATTAAAAACTATTTAAAAATTACAGCGCCTTTAATAGAACTGCTTAATAAGAATTAATAATTTAAGTAAAAACAACACAAGAAAGACGCTTTCATAATATTAAAAAAAATATTCTAATAACTACTAATATTAAAGATATTTAACTTATAACTTTAAATAGAGATATATGCGGATATATTAGACAGAACTACAAAAGCTATTCTGCTATAAATATAAAATAATAAGTATAAATATCTAGTAAATTTTCTATCTTATAAACTTATAACTACTAAGTTAAATTATAATGTTTATAATAAAAAATTATTAGTAATAGTTTAAGCATTTAAAAAATGGAGACATTACTTAGAAGAAACTAAATACTAAATTATTATATATTTAGACCACAAAAATCTGACGGCATTCACAATAATGAAGAAGTTAAATTAATAATAAATTAAATAATAGAAACTAGTTTCTATATTCAACTTTTAAATACTTTATAAATTAGGAAAAGAAAATATAGTGGTTAATATACTTAGTTAATAAGCAGACCATATAAGAGATATACCAGAAATTTATAATATAATACTAAGGTAAAGACTAAACGGATCTCTAGAAAACTTATAAATAGATATTAAAACAGTAGTCATTATCAAAAACACCTAGAAAAAATAAATAAGGAAATTTAATAATAGATAACTATATTAGAATCTAGACTAGAGAATAATTTATGTACTAGATATATTATAAACTAAGCTTATTAAAAATTAACACTCAGCTAAAATGCATAGACATTAAGGAATTAAAAAAACTATAGAACGGATTAATAGATATTTTTAGATTCTTAAAATATAAAAAAAGATTAGAGCTATCCTTTCAGAATGTATTAAGTATAAAAAGAATAAGATATTAAGATATAAGAAGTATAGATTTATATAACTAATTTCTTTACCAGACCTATTATAGAAATTAGTTATAATAGACTTTATTATAGAAATACCGATAATAACTACCTTTAGAGGCTAATAATATGACATGATATTAGTTATAATAGACTAACTTATAAAATATACATACTTTAAACTAATATACACGGAAATTAAAGCTAATAAACTGGTAATATTACTAATTAAACTCCTAATAGCATAATATAGATTACTATAAGAATTTATTATAGATAGGGACAAATTATTCACATTAACATTCTAGAAAATATTTATAGAAAAGTTAAGGGCTGAATATCGCCTCTTAATAGTATTTTATTTATAAACGAATAAACAGACAGAACGGACAAATCAAACACTAAAATAATATCTATAAATATATATTAATAAGTAATAAGATAATTAGATTAACTTACTACTAATAGTTAAGTTTATATATAACTCTATAAAGTCATTAACCACAGGTAAATTACTATTTTTTATAAACTATAGTTATAAGCCTACAGCTTATTAAGAATCACGAAAACTAAATAAAATATCAGAATTAGTAAGAATAAAGATTAATGAATTGTAATAACTTTATTAAGAAATAGTAGAAAAGATTACTTAAAAAGGAGACCTCAGTAAATAACAGAAGAATAAATCTAAAGTTAAGGGACTAATCTTTAGAAAGGAGGATAAGATTTTCCTATTATAAAAAAACCTAGAAATAAAATGTTACCGTGATTAGAGCTTGTAGAGATTAAGAGACTGAATAAGATTATATTAAGAACCTCAGAATTTAGAGGGCGAGCAGAGGCTATATATAGCTGAGAAGTACTAAGCCAGCTGATTATATATCCGACCAGCAGGAGGTCACTTTACGGCAATATAAAACAACTATTAAAAAAACTAGACCACGTTAAGTTGGGACCATTTAAGGTTAAAAGATAAATAGGACCTGTAAATTACGAACTACAACTACCTAAGAACATAAGAATCTACCTAGTTTTTCATATTTTAAGATTAGAACCAGCACTATAGAACGCTAAACTACAGACAAAACTTAAACTTAAGGAAGATATAGCTGAGTATAAAGTCCAGTGGATTCTAGACTACCAGCAGTTTAGACATTAGTGGAAGTATCTAGTTAAATAAAAAGGTTATAGATCTAAGGACAATACGTGGGAGCTAATTAGAAACCTAAAGAATAGTTCAGAGCTAATTAACCAGTACTATTAGACAAACTAATAAGGGCTATATCCTATAGAAAGGACGACTGGAGCGCGTTTCAGTCTAAGCTAAGAGAAAGGGAAGGCGAAGCAGGTTAGAAAGAAGCCGGCACTACAGATTACGGTGTGCGAGTTTCTTGACCCCAAGAACATGCTTCCGCCTCTTTAAGAGCTTGAACCTCGTGAATGGAGGCCATCTCTTAATTAAACATCTCTTTCTCTTTGGAGTCCACCTTTGCAAGCTTGTGACGAAGCCGTAACTCTTGAGCGCGGAGCTCAGAGCGCTGATCCTTAAAGAAATCAAGCTAGCGGCAAAGTTTTTTCTTATCACGATCAAGACAATCCTACTCCGGCTGCGAAACAATCAAATCGCATTTCACGTTGTGATCAGCACAGGCTGAACAGCGTCCAGAACTCAGGTTCACTAGGTAATCATCGCCTCGGCGGAAACAGTTCGAGCAGGGCGTCAGCATGTGACGGGGTTCGTTACAGATCCAAGAAGCTAGGCGGCGAGCACGTATTAGAGACGACTCAGGACGTGTCATCATGGGGAGGCTGGGCAGGAAGGAAAGGAAGTCGAGGGTCTTACAGTCTGGAGCACAGAGCAGAGGACCTGCTGCCTTTATACTGCTTATGGAAGAGAGAAACTATCTTCCGGGACGAAGACTTGGGAGAGGGGGATAATGTTACGGATGGTAACAAAAAGGCAACTGCACCCGAAGAGCTGAAGGAACTGGCGACGACAGCCAATGAAGCTCTAGAATGGAAACGTATGTTCGAGCTTGAAAGAAAGAATTGTAAGCGGGCACGGGACGCATTGGCACAGGCCAAGGCCAGGGCCAAGAAGTGAGGACAAAGATATGGAACCATGCCAGTAGATTGGGAGCAGTGACTTATATGACCAAGGAAGGGCTTGGCAGACAGAGGCAGAGTGAGGTAACAGAACCTCTGGCAGCTCTGGCAGCCTCTGGCAGTATCCAACATACTACCGAACAGTATACAATATACGCACGGAGGATCTACTATAAGTATGAGGCATTAGACAGTTCATAATTACTTTTAATTCTTTATAGTTACTCTAAAATTAAGATTCATATCTTAAGTAATATAGTTTAATACTATCTTGTTAAATCTCAACTTATTGTATCTACTCTTTCTATTTCTACTAAGTTAACTAACTTCTACTAAGTCTAATAAGCTATCTGATCTAGAAGTAAGGGAACTACTAAGTATTATATAAATAATTAGACAGCTTATTACCAGTATAATTTACGTTAGTAAATTAGTAACTTATAATAATTACTAAGTCATCCTACTAAATAATTCTTAACTTATTAATATAAAACTTTATATTCCTATTTAAGATATGTGTGGCTTCTATAGATCTAGTATTATTCTTTCTAAATTCTCTTTATAATTTTTTTTTTTATTACGGTGTTTCTTGCTTATTTTACTTAAACTATAGTAATCTTAATTTTCTTAAGTGCTTTAGTCTAAACGTAAGCTTTTTTAATATCTAATTATTATTATTTATAATCTTTAATAAAGTGTCCTTATTTTCTGTATTTTAAATAAACTTTATATATATAGTATTTTAATTTTTTTTCCTTACAGTAAGTAAAAAAATAACTTTTCTTAAAAAAAAAAACTATAGTATAATTAATTAAACCTATTTTTTATTATTTAAATTATTTTTAAAAAAAACCTATTAATATAGTATTATAATTATTATTATTATTATTACTTACTATTATATTATAAATAGTAAAAATTTTTATATTTAATATAAAAAAATTATTAGTTATATTTTATAAATAGAATTATAATAAGTTATTATTTTACTAAATAAAGTTTTAAAATTAGCTAAAATATAAGTTTATTTAAGTAATAAAAAACTATTAATTATATAATATATATAACGTATTTTATGGGCGAGCTGTATAAACAGGTGAGCTGTATACTTTACTAAGACTCTAATAACACTATTAATTATAGTACTATACATCTACCTACTGACCTAGAATCGATTTCTTAAGAAGCTAGAATATAGCTTGCTATCTATGCTCTTAATATAGGCTAAATTCATAGCCTCTAAAATACCACACGTATTTATAATATACCCTCTATAAGCCTAAAGACACGACGTGATGGAACTACCTTATAATGTAATTATATACCTAATTTAATAAAGCTCACGGTCTCTAAAGAGAAGGTAATAAAGAAGTATATTTTTAAGCTAGATTTAAGAGGATTTGCCTCTCCACTAAATACTATTTAAGAGATAGCTAATAAGCTACTAGCTAAGTAAGAGATAGACTTAGTAAATATAAATTAACCACACACCTTTATTAAGTGTACACTAGGGATTCAAATAAAGTACAATCAGAAACTAGACTATAAGCGTTATAAACCGAAAGAACTAGCTATTATATAGGGCTGGTTTAACTTTATATATAATATAAAGGCTAAGTATAGTATACAGGATAAAGACACATATAACTTTAATAAATCTAGTTTCCAAATAGGCATAATAACTTAGCAGAAGGTTATTATAGGCTTTAAGAGACAGAGTCAACTAAAGACCCTTTAGCTAGATAATTATAAGTAGATTATAATAATCCTAGCTATTAACACGCTAGAGTTTATAATTCTATTTTTTATTATCTATAAAGGTAAGAATTACCTCTTTGCTTGGTACCAGAAACTTAGTATACCACGTTAATAGTAATTTAGTGTCTTTAATAATAGCTAGATAACTAATAAGCTTAGTCTCACGTGGTTAAAGCACTTTAATGTGTGTACAAAAAAGTATAGTATTAGTATATACTAATTATTAATTATTAACAGCTATAAGAGCTACAACTCTCTTGTATTTATAGAATACTATAAGGAGAATAAGATTATTACTCTATATATACCAGTACACTTATTATATATTTTATAGCTACTAGATGTGGGTTGCTTTTCGCCTTTAAAAACGGCCTATAAGCGCTAAGTTAAAAAGCTAATGCATAACTAGTTTAACTATATTACTAAACTAGAGTTCTTATTAGCCTTCTGTGACGTATTTAATATGTTAATTACTAAAAGTAATATTTAATAAAGCTTTTAAGACACTAGCCTAGTTCTATTCGACTTAGATAAGATAATATTAAAGCTTGATATTTAATTATACACGTTTATACTACCTACTAACTAAGAGATCACCTGGCAGTTGAAAACCTCTAAGAACTATTATGAATTTAGGTCGTAAATAAAGCTAATTACTAATAAGCTAGGTAGCTTACTTTTTTTTTTAAAAAATAGATATTAGTAGCTTATTAAAAGCACTCTTATAATAGCTTAAGAAATAGTGCTTATATGTAATTATATTACTAAGCTTAAAGTAGCTAATAAGACTATATTTTAACAAAAGCAGCACAAAAAAAAACGTATTTAGAAAGAAGAAGTACTTAACTTTAGTACTAGCTAGAATAAATCTACTAAGAACCCTACTACTACGAGTTCTAGTAGTAAGAAGGGTTATAAAAAGATAAGAGTAAATAAAGCTAAACTAACTTAAAGGTATTATAATAACTACAGTAGGACTAAGCATAACGCTTAAATATACAAAATTAATGAAAATAATACTATAAAATCTAGTAGTAATAAGAACAGTACTATAACTGATGGTACCATTAAGTAATAATACTATAAATAATAGTACTTTAATAAGGTTTTAGTAAAGTATATAGCTCACCCGTTTATACAGCTTACCCATAAAATACATTAGTTTTATTTATATTTTAAAAATATACTTAGTAAAAATTAAAAAAATATTAATTTTTATAAAGTTTTTTAAATATTAAAACATATTAATAATAATATAATATTAATATTTAAAATATAGTTTTATTAAGTACTAACTTATAATTATTTAATATTTATATTTAATATTTAGATTTTATTATAATAAGCAATTTTAATTAAAAAATTTAAATAATAATTATAAATAAAAATAAAATAAAAAATTTAACGTATTTTATAATTGAGCTGGATAAACAATTGAGCTGGACACTTTACTAAGACTTTATTAAAGTACTATCGTTCACAGTACTATTACTTAATGGTACTATTAGTTATAGTATTGTTCTTATCACTACTAGATTCTATAGTACTATCTTTATTAATTTCGTATGTTTGAGCGTTATGCCTAGTTCTACTGTAGTTACTACAGCACCTTTAAGTTAGTTCAGCCTTATCTGCCCTTACCTTTCTATGACCCTTCTTATTACTAGAACTCGCAGTAGTAGGGTTCTTAGTGGATTTATTTTGGCTAGCACTAAAGCTAAGTACTTCTTCTTTCTGGATACGCTTTCTTTTGCGCTGCTTCTGTTGAGATACGGCCTTGTTAGCTGCTTTAAGCTTAGCAACGTGATCACGTATAAGCACTATCTCTTGAGCTATCGCGAGGGTGCCTTTAACAAGCTGCTGGTACCCATCCTTTAAAGAAGAGGGTGAGCTACCCAACTTATTAGTAATTAGCTTTGTTTGCGACCCAAATTCACAATAGTTTTTAGGGGTTTTTGACTGCCAGGTGACCTCTTGGTTAGTGGGTGGTGTAGGCGTGCGCAATCGAACATCAAGCTTTGATATCACCTCATCTGGGTTGAATGGAACTAGGCCAGCACCTTGAAAGCTTTCTTGGATATTACTCTCAGTAATTGACGCGTTAAACGCGTCGCGGAAAGCTGGTAAGAACTCTAGTTTAGTGATGTGGTTGAACCGGTTACGCATCAGCTTCTTGACTTGGCGCCCATAGGCCGTCTTCAAAGGCGAAAAACAACCCACATCTAGTGGCTGCAGGATGTGTGATGAGTGTGCCGGCATACATAGAGTGATAATCTTATTCTCCTTGCAGTATTCCGTGAATTCGAGAGAGTTGTGGCTCTCATGGCCGTCGATAATTAATAATCGGTGTGCGCTAACACTACGCTCCTTTGTACACGCGTTAAAGTGCTTTAACCATGCGAGACCAAGCTCATTGGTTGTCCAGCCGTTATTAGAGACACCGAATTGCCATTGACGCGGTATACCGAGTTCCTGGTACCAGGCAGAGAGGTGATTCTTGCCCTTGTAGATGATGAAGGGTGGAATTACGTACCCTAACGCGCTGATAGCTAGGATCGTTGTAACCCACTCACGAGTGCCTGGCTGAAGGGCCTTTGGTTGATGCCGTCTCTCAGAGCCTGTAACAACCTTTTGGGTTGTTATTATGCCCATCTGGAAGCCAGATTCATTAAAGTTGTACGTGTCTTCGTCCTGTATACCGTACTTAGCCTTTACGTTATGTACAAGGTCGAACTAGCCTTGTATAATAGCTGGTTCTTCCTGTTTATAACGCTGATAGTCTAGTTTCCGATTGTACTTCGTTTGAATCCCTGGCGTACGCTTGACAAAGTTGTGTGGCCAGAGTTTACCGACTAGGTCTCCCCCTCGCTCAGCCAGTAGTTTATCAGCCATCTCTTGAACAGCATTAAGCGGAGGGGCAAATCCTCTTGAATCCAGCTCAAGAATATACTCCTTTACCGCCTTCTCTTTAGAGACCGTGAGTTTCATCCTATTCGGCAAGGTATCGCGTCGTGAGGTAGTTCCGTCGCGTCGCGTCTTTAGGCTCGATTTAGGTACGTTATAGATGCGTGCAGCGTTTCGAAGGCCATGAATTTGGTCTAGATCGAGAGCCTGGATAGCAAGCTGTATTCTGGCTTCTCGAGAAATCGATTCTAGGTTGATGGGTGGCATAATGGTACCGTGAATAATAGTACTGTTAGGGTCTTGGCAAAGTGTCCAGCTCGATTATTTGTCCAGCTCAATTATAAAATACGTTAATACATTTACATTTTTTAGAACTTAAAACTTTTAAAAATAATAAAGTACTTATATATTAAAAAGTTACATAGGTTTTTTTAAAACCTAATTTTAGAAAACTTAAAAACTTTATTTAAATAGTTATGTTTTTAAAATAAACATTTTTTAAAATTACTATATTTTTAAAGTAATTATATTTTTAAAACTAAATTTTTTTTAAAAAAAAAATTTAAATTATTTGTTTATATATGTAAAAACTATTTCTTAAATTTAAAGTTTTTAAAGTTTTTATTTTTTTTTAAAAAAATTGCTTTAAAATATTTGTTTATATGCTTAAGTTTAAAACTTAAAATATTTTAAAATATTTATTATATACTTAAAAAAGCTTGTAATATTTAAAGGTTTTAAAACTTTTATTTTCTTAAAAAAATTACTAAAAAATATTAACTTATATACTTAAAAAACTATTTCTAAAATCTAATGTTTTTATAACTTTTATTTTCTTATAATTATTTGCTAGAGTTTATTTAAATTTTTTTTACTTATATAAGTTTTTAGTTTTTTAATTTTTTTTTTACTTATTTAAGCTTTTTTATTACTTATTAAAAATACTTTTAGTTTTTTTACTTAAATTTTTATTTAGTTTATCTTTTTTTAAGTTATTTAAGTAAAACTTTTAATTTTTAACTTAAATTAAAAATATAATTTATAATACTTAATTTTATTAAAGTATTAAAAAAAAGTTTAAGTAAAAACACTAAAAGAATTTTAAAATAACACCTAATAATAAAAAACTAAAATAGTGTTTAGTAAAACTAAAAAATTTGAAAACTAATTAGTAATAATAAAATAAATAAATAAATAAATAAAAGTAGTATTAATAGTAATAGCTTATATATCTTAAAATAAAAATAAACTAAAGTAAGTTTAAAATAACTAATTAACTAATTAAAAAAATTAATTTATAAACTTAAAAAAAATTAAACTAAAATTTTATTTTACTAATAATTTAATATTATAAAATGTTTAAATAGTTTATAAAAACTATTTTTTTTTTTTTTTTACTTTTACTAATTATATTAATATATATTAATACTAAAAGTATAAATATTATTATTAAAATTATTAAAATACTATTATTTATTAAATATTTAATATATATATTATAAATATAAAAATAAAAAAAAATTAAATATTATTAATTAAAAAAATTTATTACCAACTTATTTTTATTTTAATTAAAATTTTAAAGTTTAGTATAGCTTTTTTTTTAAATATATATTAATTAGAGTTAAAATTATTATTAAAATAATATAAACTTTTTATAAAAGTAAATAATTTTAAAATATATATGTTATAAACTATAATAAAGTAACAACTTTAACTAAAAAAGTACTTTTATAAAAAAAAGAAGTATAAGAAAATATAGAAAAAGTATAAAAAAACTAAAATAAACTAGTAAAAAGCTAAGTTAAAAAAAAGTACTTTTTTCTTTATTACTACTTCTCTCTCTATTACTGCTTCTCTAATAATACTTCTTTATAATAGCTTCTCTAATAGTACTGCCTTTCTATAACAGCTTTTCTGGTATAGCTTTTCTGGCGCTACTTTTCTAGCGTGGCTTTTCTAGTATAGCTTTTCTAGCATAGCTTTTATAGCATTACTTTTTTAACACTATTCTTTTTTTTAATACTACTCTTTTCTTTAATGCTGCTTTTTTTTTTAATGCTGCTTTTTTTTTTAATACTACTCTTCTCTTTAATACTACTCTTCTCTTTAATACTACTCTTCTCTTTAATACTACTCTTTTCTTTAATACTACTTTTTTTTTTAATACTATTCTTTTTTTTAACGCTACTCTTTTTTTTAATACTGCTCTTTTCTTTAACACTACTCTTCTCTTTAACGCTACTCTTTTCTTTAATACTGTTTTTTTTTTTAATACTACTCTTTTCTTTAATACTGCTCTTTTTTTTAATACTACTTTTTTTTTTAATACTACTCTTTTCTTTAACACTGCTTTTTTTTTAATGCTGCTTTTCTCTTTAATACTACTCTTTTCTTTAATACTACTCTTTTCTTTAATACTACTCTTCTCTTTAATACTACTTTTTTTTTTAATACTACTTTTTTTTTTAACGCTGTTCTTTTTTTTAATACTGCTTTTTTTTTTAATGCTATTTTTTTCTTTAATACTACTCTTCTCTTACGCTACTTTTCTAGTATTACTTTTTTTATACTATTTTTCTCATGTAATTTCTAATGCTACTTTTCTAATACTACTACTTTAATACTACTTTTCTTACACTATTTTTTTTACACTACTTCTCTTATATTACTTCTCTTATACTACTTCTTTATTACTACTCTTTTTATATAGCTTTTCTTACACTACTTATTACTAAGCATAGCGAAGTTCTCTAATATTTATATTAGCTTTAGTATTTTATATTTTTATAATTATTAATATTTTTTAAAAAAAAGAAATGAATTAAAAATATTATAAAATAGTAGTAAAATTATATTTATATTTATTAATTAGTTAATATAAATATATTAATTACATTTTTATATTTTTTAAACTTTACTTTGCATATAATTATACAATTATATTTATAATTTTATTACCATTTTATAATTTTTTTAATTTATTTCTTTTTTTAAAAAAAAAATTAATACTAATTTTTTAGAAACTTTTTATACTATATTTGTTACTTTTTATATTTAATAAAAATATACTATCTTTTTTTATTTTTACTTTTTTACTAAAATAATTTTAAAATAAAGAAAACTTAATATTATATAAATATTATTTTTATTAACATGTTTTTAAATATAGTTGTATATAGCTTTTATAATTAGTTTAAAAATATAAATATTATTAGCTAAATTACTAAATTTTTAACTAATAATTTTTTAAAAATTAATAATAATAATTAAGTATAAGTAAATAGTATTTATAGTATTTATTACTTTTAAGTTATTATATAAAATTAATATACTAATAGTTATAAAACTTAACAAGTAACATTTAAGTAATAATTTATTAAAACTATTAAAAAAAATTAGTTAATAAAAACTTAATTATTAAAAGTACTAAACTTTTATTTTTTTATAAAGTTAAATATACTAAACTATACTTTTTATATTATGCTATAAATTTAATTTATTTAAAACTATTTATTATATAACTTTTTAATTAAATTATTATATAGTATAAAATTAATTATAAAAACTTTCTATTTTTTTAGTATATATATTTTTTTAATATAACAATTAATAATTATTATATTTTAATTGTTAATATTTTAAAACATAATAATTTATTATAATTAAAAAAAAATATTCCAACTTAAGTTATAGTATTTAATATTAAAATAAAGTTATTACTTTTTAATTTAATAGTTAATAAATATTATAAAGTTGCTAATATTTTAAAGATTACGTATTATTTTCCTTTATTTCCTTAGTTCAGCATGGCGTTGGGCAATAGGCAAATAGATCTGATATTTGGCTTCTAAATTGGAGCTAGCACTCTAGTGGGAGGATGTAATTAGCTGGCTCTTAGTAACAGCCCATACGCTAAGGGTGCATGGCCAGAATAGAACTTACATACATATATACGTGAGCTGCTACTCTAAAAGTCTATATACAGATAGCGGGTAAGATTAAGCTTTCGATTGGCCCTTCGAAAACCCGATATTAATGCTATGGAACATGTGTGTTAGATCTGATGCTTTACCGGATATCTAAGGCGGGGTGCTAAGTCGGCAGGTAGAAAGTTTGCAGCAGCTGCACTTGAACGGGGATCCGGTTTCACTAGCGAGTATACACAGTCAGTCACTATATTTTCCTGGAGATGGCCAGTCGTCCTGGCATCGATAAATTAAAATACCCTTACTTGTATCAAGTTGACAGGCTAAAATTCACCTAATCCAAGCCTGGAAACGTTTATTTACCGGACAACAAATCCAAATGAAGCAGGGGAACGGCTTGTGGTTCAGCACTGTCGGGATGGAAATTGCACTCCCCCAGGTTGTGCTTGCGTTATCGAATTTCGATCTTCCGAGCAACTTACAGGACTCTCCCGTCACTCATTAACTCAATTGAATCACTCACGTTGCGCTACTATGTACCGCGCAGCTTCAATAATACGTTTGAAGATTGGCGCTGGACGCTTGCAATAAATCGCCAGAAGATTGATGCCTGACTTCCAATAGGGGTAGTCAGGTCAAGGTAGGCAAAAACCTCACTCTTGTAAGGCGATGTCTTTCTGGGTTGACAATTCATCAAAATCTAGCACGGCATGGAATGGAATGTTGTCCTAAATTATAATTCTTATAAGTATAATATTTTTAATACGGATACAGCCCTCCTATTGGTAGATCGACCCCTTCAAATCGCTAAAAGCCAAGCAGACCACGATATCTAGTCGAGGCCCATACCGTGTCCTTCGAATTATCCCAGCTCTAGATCTAAAGGTTCCACCACAATACGAAATAGACGATCAACCCAGCAAGTAGTATCACTATAGTCATCCTGATCCAATGTCTACAGACAGGGCGATTAAATTTGAAGCCGATTATTGCAAGACTAATCCAAGGCACAGCACTGATAAGCAAGCTTATTGAGGATAGGATTCACCATTCAATGAAGTCGTCCCGTATTGGACGCAGGAAGACAACGAAGAAATGATCAGATCCGTGATCAAACATCGGTTCTATACGACACACTATGTCTTGAAGGACGTTGTCTACCACCGGGTCAATCTACTGGGAAGCGTTTTTGCTCATGCTCAACCAAGCAGAGTTTGTACGGACGAAGTAAGATTTCAATCTCTGAATAACGCTGCTGACCCTAAACATCATCGTCTACGAACGATTATCGGAGTTGGAAGAAGAATACTTCTCCATTTCTTAATGCAATATACGATTTGATCATTTTTCGACGACTTTTAGCGTTCTTTGACGATGACATCGATCCGAACCTTGCAAGGCCTGGCTAGCAACCTGATAGAATGCCATACAGTCATACGACCCGTGCGGATGAGCTACCTACGGCCTTTCGAGACACGATGCAAGATTTCTCATCATTCGCATCCCCCATTAAGCTCTACAACGCTCGAGCCTCAAGGCCTTGCCTCCACAACTGATGAGGTTGTGAGTATTCGCAGCGCTTCAAAAGGCTTCGATGACAACGCGTTCAACCTACGACTAGGAATATTAGATGCCACAATCTTTATGACTATCTGTTAGCAGATATATTTAGGATGCTAGATGGCTTTAAGCCCGGAGATGGCAGTTCTTGGATATTTTGGGCTGTTTCAATCTCGCCGGTGCTGCTTACGGTAGCGATTGTACTCGGACCAGCAGTATCCGTGAAACTCTTCCGCCTCAACTCAGGCCATAGACTCGGCCATACACAAAAGGAGAGACACAAGGAGAAACCCAAGGAGAAACCCGTGGAGAATAGCATCCACAGACGAGTCGGGAAACAAGTCGAGTGGGTATAAAATGCTGATCGTCTCACTAATGCCTGGGTCACTTGCATCACCTACACAATCACTGAAATTTGACACTATTTTTCAAAGCTGCTTGTCACCGGCAATTGCCTACGGCCCGAGGAGGGATATGTGTGAATATTGAAAGCATGATTGCTGAATGAGCCGCTTGTAATGGTATTCAGACAGTGTCTTATTTGCTGTTTCCCTGCCCCGCCTATGCTTCGGCGAAATGTGCAGCTGATTTTCTCTCACAAGCATTTAAGGAAGCTGCAAAGAAGTGATTATATAAATTTTTTGTGAACACTCTTATCCTTCATCTGTCCATTGTCAATCTCGAATGAGACAGTTAAGCTGGCATAAACATTTTCCTAGTTGTTCGAGGGATCTCCCTTCAGACATGTGACATGCCATTCCACCGCTACCTCGATCACCTACATCCGCTCAGTTGCTCTCGAAGAAAAGTTCATGGATACTTATGAGCGCCTTCTTGTTGTATATACCGCTTTTTACTGATCTCTATACCTCTGTTATCTGGCTCTCTTCTCTCAAAGTCGTGATTACTAGAGGATTAGGTAGACCACGATGTACCCCTTTAGCGTTTGAATATCACGAGAGCATACATGGGCCTTACACGAAATTTGGCGGTCAGGTGCTGGGAGGATATCGATGGCTCAGGGCATATCCTATGAACTATATATAAACCAGAGGCACCTGCCACCTTTTCAAGATCTCCATCCAACACACCAACTACTCGACTCGACTTCTGACCACTTCCTTTACTCCTTCCGTATATACAAGTCTTTTCTCTTCCGTCCAAGGACAGGCCATTCTCTCTCCTTGCTCCATTTACGTTTCACACAACATCCGTTACATTTAGTACAATTCAGCCTTAGAATTGAGCCATCAAGATGAAGTCCTCCATCTCCTACAAGTCATCATCTAACCCCCTTTTTGATTTCTTCTTACGCAAGCAGTCCTCCGCGGTGTCATCGCTATCACCAACATCGTCATCGTCTGAGCCATCCGTGGCTACGTCCAGAACAACTGCAACTTCAGCATCTGGGCCAAGGCCACAACTGCGATTGCCACTTTGACACAGCTGTGTCATACATCCCTCCCACTCAGGTTGATTCATCCCACACTCTGGCCGCGACGACTGCGGCGAGTCCATCAAGATCGACAACAGATTCAGGTATCTCGCGGTCGTACCAGATCGAGGAAGTCGTCAAGGATGGCCGGGTCTAGTATGACCTAAGCCACAAAGATGGCAATCCTTTTGTCAATAAAAAGCGGTATTTGGAAGCCCCTCCGTAAGTCCATCCGTAACATAGATGCCCGGCTGTATTTTGTGAGAAGAGGGGTTGCGATTATCCCTTTCAGAGGGACTCTGAGGCGGGAGATGTCACGTTTTATCTCTGCTAGGGGATGAGACAGCTCGCTATAAGTATGTACAACTCTCGGGTGTGAGGTTCGGGGCTAATTGATGGATCGGAAGTAGGTAGTTTCCGTCATCGTTCTCATCTTTTATTTTCCCTTTACACACGGCATGTTGATACTTTCTTTAGGTGTAGTGGACATTAGGGATTTGAAAGGATTCATTTGAGTTTGCATACATGTTTTAAGATTCAAGATATCTACTTGACTTTTGTATGGATATTTTTACCGAAAGGAATAGGTGTATAACGAAAAGAAGCATGATATGAAAATATTGGGGTCCCGGTTCAACCGGTTAGACTAAAGACTCCTTCAATACAGCCATAACTAGACTATTATATTTCAATCCTTCATTTCCGCGCAGTTCTGTTAACTTAAAGTCCTTCTATCCCTACACACAAATTAGATCTTATATTGGGTAGTGAAGCGGGTGATATGTTGTGCATAACACAACCATTTATCCCAACTGTTATATAATAATATGTTATTCTTTAGAATTAAGGTTAGAATCCAGCCTCTAACGTCAGTTAAAAGATCAAGATTTTAAGTTTATGGACGGCACAGGGACATTCACTGTAACCATTCAATGCTAACTTATTTACGAATACTTTTAGTCAATCTTCGGAACAATGATTCTCCGTATGTGATATCTCTTCAGATCTCACTGCAACAAGATAGGCGGGAAGCTTAAGAAATTGAGTAGAATTCATGCTATTCATGCATTTAATGGGTATCTGCCAAAATTTAGATGAAACGTTGCCTCTATGCTCCGTACGCGCCTTACAAAATGCTCTTGATGCTTGACATAGAGAGTACAAACATAGCTACTCCACTTTCCTTACATCTACACCCTTCGAAGAAACACCATTCATCAGCCCAGCATCCAGATTCCGAATGTCCAATGGTCTAGGATCTGGCGGACTTGTCTTCACTCTCCGCACCAATTCAAACATCTTTGGCAACAGATCCGGAATTCGAAACGGCTTAGTAACAACCTCATCCATCCCCGCCTCTATCGCCTTATCAATCTGCTCCCTCCGAGCATTCGCCGTCACCGTAATGACAGGTACATGTCCCAATAACTCACCAGTCCCTTGCATTTCCCGGATACGTGTAACACATGACAATCCGTCCATATATGGCATTTCCTGATCCAATAGAATTACTGAGAGCGGTATCGAGTGTGTGGCAGTGTCGGGTGCGGATTGACTCCGCGAAGATATTATAGGTCGTATGCCGTGAGCGTTGAGGTTAGTGGTGAGCTTTGGTGGTCCACGGTAATAGCAGGAAGTTTTGAGAAAGTCGAGGCATTCGAGACCGTGGTTTGCGACGTGAACTGTGCAGCCGATTTGGCGGAGGCGTTGGGCGGTGACCTTTTGGTTTATGAGATTGTCTTCTACTAGGAGGATGTGAAGATCCGCAGGTAAATTCACTGAGACAGGCTTCGCAAAATCGGGGCCGTGGGAATCGTCGGGCGAAGCGGCGTCAGTATAGGCCAGAGATGCGGGTAACGAGTCCTTGGCTGTCTTCCCTTCCGGCGTAGCCTCCCTGCAGGAAATCTCCGCCGGAAAATTCCCGTATAGGGATCCAGGCTCGTATTTGCGCGCTTTTATATAAAATGTGAACGTACTTCCCTTCTCCGCAACCGAATGCACTCCAATCTGTCCTCCCTGGAGCTCGGTCAGCTCCCTCGAGATGAAAAGGCCGAGACCCGAGCCACCATACTGTGAATATGTCTTTGGGGACGCTTGCGAGAATTTGAGGAAGAGAAGCTTCATCTCTTCTGTCGTGAGACCCTTCCCGGTGTCACTGACATCGAATCGAAGGAACACTTCTTGCCCGGTTCCCCATTCGCCTGACGAGGTGCCGTCGACACGGGAAGCGCGCTGAGGAATGAACGATACTGTACCTGGGCCACACGAGGGCGGTGTCAAAGAGGCTCCAAGAAGGATACTAATACGTTTTGAGTCAGAACTCCGTGTAAGCTTGATCGCATTGGTTATAAGATTGATGAGGACTTGGAGGAGCCGCGAAGGATCTAACAAAACGTATCGGATGTCTAGCTCTTGGTAAGATTGCTCTACGGAGAAAGAGGCAATAATGTCTGCGTCGCGGAGTTCGGCTTCGTACATTTGGAGGGCCTTTTCCACGAGTGCGACGGGCCGTACGCAGTCTGGAGAGATGAGCAGAAGGTTGGAATCGAGTTTTGAGAGCGTAACAATGTCGTCAACGATTCTTTTCTGGTGTTGGGCGCAGAGCAAGATGGTTCGAGCGGATTCTATGACAGTCGCTTGGGTGGTTGTCGAAATGGGGCCTTGACGGGAGGGAGCGATTCCATCATTCCCTATCAGCACGTATTAGCACTGGGGATTGAAAGCGGGAGGAAACTAGCCCGTCGTCCCGTTCCAGCTCTGGCGGGATACTGCAAGTCATAACACCTCCACCACCCTATCCCTGGCTCTACACAGCCTGTAATTATGACTACAGAAAGCTTTGTAGGGCTAGATCTAGGTATATAAACAGGAGGATGCCGGATTAAGCAGGAAATATAGGGTGGGACGCAAGTTGAAGTCTAAGGTGGACTAATGAATCAAAAGACGAGACATACCTGGGGTATTCGGGTCAAACGCAGCGAGTATACCATCGGCAGACTGAATGATGGCGGAAAGTGGATTGCGCATTTCGTGAGAGGTCATATCAATGAAATTCTCGCTTTGTCTCTTTGTTTCAAGAGCATCCTCGAGTTTCTGTGCTTGCAGTGCCTCATTCTCCTTATCGCGCGAAATATCCGTGACGAAATTTGTGACTCTGACGACCTCGCCATGGTCATCGACCTCTGATGATGCAGTTACGAGGAGCCATCGCCATTCCTCCGACCCGTCCGCGCCTGTAGATGAATTGATTCGAACACGAAACTGGAAGGTCTCAGAGTCTGGTCCTGGTGAGTTTAACAGTCTACCAAAAAGCTTCTCGGTTCTTGGGCGATCTTCGGGGTGAATAGGAGCCCGCACACCGGGAGGGTAACTCTCGTCCTTCCGTAAATTGAGCAGACTGTCGTAGGCGTGATTCCTCCATATAGGAATCCCCAGAGGATTGAAGATTGCCAGGCCAATGGGCGCAAGCTCTGCAAGCCTTGCGAACGTCCGCTCCTGGTCCTTCGCCTTCTTCGTTCGTTCCAGTAAATTCCGTTGACCCTCTGGAACAAGGATGGACGCCGCGGCTCGAACTAGATGGTCAATAAGCGACTTGATAAAACCTCGGTAGTCATCATTGTATGGTCTCAGGGGGTTCAGCCCCAGTATTAGACAGCCTATTGCCCCAGGGCCGTCCAATCGGCTAATAGGACAGAGGACTGCGGATTTGCAGACAGCGCCAAGGCCACGGCTTGGAATACTCATGGCTAAACAGTCAGGCAGTGTGCCGTCGCTGGCTCGAAGTAGTACTGGTTTCCTGGAGATCCAGGCGATCCGAAATTGCTTCGTGAGTGGATACTCGACGTCAGTGATGTCCAGTTCGTCTATGACCAGAGGGTGATCCTTATTCAAGCCCACAGAGCCTTCAAGGGCGAATGACTTTGGTATGGTGTCTTCGACAGATGAATCGCCGAGCTTCTCGGGTTGCGAATCGTTGGGTATGGAGTACATGAGACAAAAAGGAAAATCTTGGCTATTAGAGTCAAAGATCTCGCGAACCTGCGCCCAAAACATCCCAATAGTCTCTGCAGGGCTCATCTGCTCTGCTTTACTTGTTGTCTTCGCTCTTCGTTCGTTGACGACTCTCGCCGTCGATTCCGTAAACTCCTTCAGCGTTCCGACAATGCAGCCATTGTCATCCATGATGGGCAGAATGTTCCATGACCAATAAGACTCTACTAGCCCAAGCTTACCCCGGACAATCGGGTGGTAGTGATCGAAATGTTGCACAGGTTTGCCGGTCGCCATAACTTCCTTGATACCTCGACGCTTGTAGTCCCAGCTCGCTCCACATCCTACTGCTCCCGAGACACCTAATGCTGCCGGATGCGCCTTTCCCATCAACCTCGAGCATGCTTCGTTGTAGAGCATGGCTGGATCGTCATTTCCCCAGAATATGGCTCTGGGGTCTGGATTGTTATTCATGAAGTACATGTGTCGGCGAAGCGCATTACTCCAGCCTTCCATAGGCCCAACGACTGTCGGAGACCAATCAAAACTCCGTAAGAAGGTAATATATTCTGGCACGTCAGGGGCGAGCGGAATGTCGAGACGGGTCCAATCTACAATGCATCGTGACAACTCGCCTCCAGGCTCGGCAGATGTACCAGGCGACGGTAGGTAATTCGAAAGACCTTGAGTAGAAGTCAACGTACAGTTAGAGCTTGGTGGACTTTCTTCGCTTCTCCATGGGCGTAATCGTTTGCGAGGGCTCCCGAATCTCCCATCGTCTGAGGTAAGGTGGCTATTATTGGGCATAGATGACTGCAAAACCCTCCATCTCTCACGTATGAGATGTATGGTCCAGGAAATGCCTTCATAGAGAATGGTACCTGTTTTGCTGCCGCCAGTTATGGCCCAGGTCGTTGGATCTATTACCCACTGCCGGAAGTCCTCTTCGACTTCAGAACTCAATGAGGACGCAGGAATACGTCGAACCCAGGAGGCGAATGATGAGTTGGTATAAACCAGGGAAGGTCTATTAGATATGCCATTGGAAGGGGCCCCATGGTCGACGATTACAGAAGGGCATTGGTGGCAGTTTAGAAACTCTGTCAGCACCCTGATTTCGTCTAGATCAGCTATGAGAGCATCTTCAGACATGCTTCGCAGTCCATGTGGCTCGTTGAGGCCAACAGTGAAGCAGATACATCCACTGGTCGGCAAAGGGAGTTGTTCCGCGGATCCTCAAGGACCCCTGTCCGGGATCGGTTTAGCGCCAAAAGAAGCCTAACAAGCGAACGAGAAGCGACGCCTGAGGACGCGACACCACTCTCGTTGGGTTGGACGGCGATATGGATGAAATTACTGGCTTGTGGTGGAGTATGGTGTCGATGGAGGTTGAAATGGTCTTCTCTGAGGAGAAAAGGTACTGGAGGCAGTTCCTGCCACGGCGCCAAGTTCAGCCCCAATCCGCGCTGCCAAGGCCCGGTGCTCTTTGATTCTGGAACGCTTCAGAACGCCTCCATCCACGTTGGCATCGGATCGATGCTCATTGATCCAAAACGGGGTACCACACTTTGATTTTCCCTCTTGCGTTCGCTCAGGGTGTCTTCAGGCTCAAGAACAAACGACATGCGGTATCTCGCCTGTTGACTTGATGAGTTTCACATACTGAGATGGTGGCCTTTGGTGGGTGTCAAGAGTGTAAGGAACGTCCCCCGAAGCATTGCAGGAAACACAGCACGATCACGCTTATCCTAATTCAACCTCCGTCTGATTCCCCTTCCGTTTGTTCATGTCGCACAATGTGAATCCAGACTGTGCCGCGTCATCATTGACGGTGTTGGTTTGCATTGCTTGTATTGTTTGTACCGCGTATTTATCTTTTACAACTTGGATGGCGCTTGAATGATCCTCAGATCATCCCGACTAAGGTCTGCTAAGCTCTTCTTTCCCAGATTCGCCAGCGAGTTGTCTGTGTCAGCCAAAATGCATTCCAGCACGTGTTTGACACCAGCCTCACCACCTATTGCAAGCCCATATACATAGGGTCTTCCAATGAGAACAGCCTTCGCTCCCAGAGCGATGGCCTTGAGTACATCACTACCTGTGCGAATGCCACTGTCAAACAGTACAGTGAGGCCTGAGTCCTTGACTCTTGCATCAGCTCCAATCTCGGCTAGAGCATCAAGAGATCCAATCGCCCCATTCAACTGTCGTCCACCGTGGTTGGATACAATGATACCATCCATGCAATGATCAATGGCTCGATGAGCATCCTCAACAGTCTGAATGCCCTTCAAAACAATCGGTCCATCCCAGTGCTTCCGGAGGATTTCAAGATGCTTCCAATCGCGATATGTTCCCGAAGAGACAAGGTTTGTGAAAAGCATTGCCTTTAGCATCGCCCTAGAATTCGCTAGGACCTTCGCCACTCCCGCAAAGGTTCCTGGGCGCTTGAGGATCTGCCATATTTCCGCAAGCTTCTCAGCAGTGCTCCTGGTATCCTCCGCTTGCATCTTTTCAAACATGCGATTGAAAACCGGATCAGAAAACGCAACCTGACACCCTTGGCCATAAATAAATGGTAGGTAGGATTCATCCAGGTCATTGGGCCTCCATCCGATCAAGAAAGTGTCCAACGTAACAACTAATACTTTGAAGCCATTGGCTTTGGCACGGCTCAAGAAACTCACGGTAATCTCCTCTGCTTGAGGCTTCGGCCAATACAGTTGAAACCAACGATCTCCATCGCCGTTGGCTTTCGCGACCTGTTCGATTGATCTCGTGGCCGCGGTGGAGAGTATCATGGGCACCTTGACTGATGCACTCGCTCGTGCAGTTGCCTCTTCAGCATCCGGATGCGCAATTTCCTGCACGCCGATGGGTGCTACAAGTAAGGGGCTCTTATATCGAGTGCCAAATAGTTCAACGGACAGGTCGCGTCGCGTACTCTCGACCAGCATCCATGGGCGGAGTCGATATCGATCAAAAGCTGATAGATTGGCGGCATTCGTGGTTTCGCTGCCGGCAGATCCATATATGTATAGAAAGTTGGGTAACGGAAGCGTGTTGCGTGCCTGAGCTTCCCATTGGGATGGCTTGGTGGAGAAGTTTGGTTTCCGCAGATTGGCGTAGATGTCACGTTGGAATCGAATGAATGTTTCCGGATCGGTCTCAGGATAAGATTGATAGTCCTTCGGATTTGAGTTCTGGTCTACCATTGCGAAGATGATGTGTGGATATGCGGTGGATGTGGGAGTTTGGAAGCTGAGATTATTGGACTGGAAGCTCGCGGCTCCGTGGGAAATCTGCTTTGTATATCTTCACGACTTGCTCGACACTTCCAATGGTTTCGACGAAGAAAATGTTTCTATATGGCTTTCATCTTCGTGAAAGATGCGAGACTGGACCGCGGGATGAAAAAGGGGACGCTAAGCACTAGTCGTAATGTGCCTCGGCACTCTAAAGACAATTTAGACCTCAGGCTCAAATCGACCTTCATACTTGAGCTATTTCATATTCTTCACCGTAGAACTTGTCCCTATTTCTCTTCCTTCTTTCAAGCCTGTTATAATACCGGTAAAGTAAATGAACACAATGTGAACCTAGCTGGTATCCTAATCTAGCTAGCCTCTTGGCATCGTTTGATCTGCCACCAACTCACCGACAACTTCTAACCTCATGCCATTGAACCCACAAACCACCGTAATGTAATTGATTTTATTACCAGCAGCTTCTCATAACGCAACGCAGGCCAATTCCCGCCGTCATGGACCGGCCTCTAATCCCCCGCTTCATAATTCTCTTCACCTTCATAGTCGCCCTCATCTCCGCCCAATACCGCTGCATGCAGCAATGCCGCAAAGAATGTCCCACAAACGAGTCTGAGGGCCACCACCCCGGTTATTTTGAGTATGAATGCGCTGGAAAGCCGCATCATGCGAGCTGGGAGAGCTGGTGGCATCCTCAGCGGATATGGGGTGGAACAGAAGAAACGCATACGCGAGGACAAGGTGGAAGCGCTCTTACGAAGGATTGGAATATACTATACCATCTTGGAGGCAATGGGCCATGGGTGGAGAAGGTTGTCGATGTAGTTGATGGAGGGATTGCGGTTCCGCAGGGGTGTGAGGTGGAACAGGTGCATATGGTGGGTTGAATGGTATATTCTGGCAGTGAAGAGCTTGGGTTGCTGATTTGGGTGCTTGTTGTATAGATGTCAAGGCATGCAGAAAGATACCCAACTATAAGAGCTGGCCAAAGTGTGTTCATCCTCCCCTTTCATTCCCTTAGGGCTGCCCAAACATCCATGATAGGAGCTTACCGTAACCCAAGGGATGATAAACCTGCTGCAGAGGATGAAGGATAGTAAGATTACCTTCGAAGGGGATTTGGAATTTGCTAATGATTGGAAATTTTTCTCGTCTGGTAGGTCATGTTTTCTGAAGTCATTTTCGTCTCGTCCATGTTCAGACACAGATTCTTCATGACAGACAATACATAGTTCCGATCTTGGCACTCCCTTCAAACTTATGGATAAGTGGAATCTCTGAGGAATGATTCCAAATTGTACCAAATATCCTCCATGCCCATATGCATCTCAGCCCTCACTTGATCACCACTCCCACCTAATTCATTGTACTAATTCATCAAGACCCTCAAGCCGAATTCGAACAACTGACAAACACCGGCCCCTTCTCCGGCACCCTCAGCTCCTTCACAACCGGTGTCCGACTCCGAACCCGCTACCACCACCTCCTCCCAAAGCACCTCTTCCGAAAATCCAAAACAAACTTCTGGGCCAGCGATTCTGAGCGCGTCATCGATACCGCCCGCTATTTCGGCGCCGGCTTCTTCGGTCTAAACTGGCAAGATACTGCTCGCCTGCACATCATCCCCGAGACCGCCGAGCGAGGCGGAGACACCCTGACACCCGGTGACACCTGCATCAAATACATCGACGACAAAGAGGAAGGTCACGACAAAGGTGCCAAAATGATGGCGAGATACCGCGCCACGTACATGGGCCCCATTCGAAAGCGCTTGCTGAAGCAGAACCCTGGGATTACATTTATGGACGATGAAATTTACGCTATGCAGGAGATGTGTGGTTTTGAGACTACGGTTAGAGGAAGCAGCCACTGGTGTGACGTCTTTACTCGAGACGAGTTCCTGAGTTTCGAGTATGCGAGGGATATCATGCATTATTATCGTGCCGGTCCCGGGACGGCATACGGATCGGTCATGGGATGGTTATGGTTGAACGCCACCACAAACATCCTCCTCCAAGGTCCCGAAGCTGGACCCTTTTTCTTCAGCTTGTGCGCCATTTATTACATTCTTTGAGAGTTATGTGTCTTGCTCATAATTCACAGTGTCCACGACGGCGACATCGCACCCCTGATCACGGCTCTCGACATCATAAACGAACCCACCCACCTCCCCATCACCCATATCTCACACTCCCGCAAGTGGCGTAAATCTCAGGTTTCGCCCATGGGCGGACGCATTATTTTCGAGCTTCTCTCGTGCAGCATCAAGCACAATTATGGCCGAACGACTCATGATCATTACGTCAGGGTCAATATCAACGATGGTATTACGGCTATTCCGAGGTGCGAGAATGGTCCGGGAAGGAGCTGTCCGCTTGCGGAGTTTGGGGTTAGGGTTAAGCAGAAGGGTGAGGAGGTGGGGGATTTTAGGGAGAAGTGTGGGTTAGAAGAGGGGATACCGGAGAGGATCACGTTTTTGAAGCAGTGAGATGAGATGGACGGAGGGGATTTTTAGGTAGCGAAAACTAGCCCCCTTCAATAGTACATGGCTCCGGAGTCACGTTGAACGCTCCAGCTCTACTCCGAAAGGAGTCAGAACTAGCGTTCAATGCAACTGAAAGGATTTGTAATGAATTGAAAGTGTGGTAGGTCCATATTTCCTATAAATAGCACTCACTCAATTCAATGAACGTTGTCCGTAAGCTTAATATGTTTAACTCTTACTTAGACGTAGTCATTCATCACTTCCAATATAGAGAGCAAAATAATAATAATGGAAATTACAAATTAACTCTCGTTACTATGAATGAACGCCATCATAACCTAGTTGTATCATACCCAACTCCCCTCAGACTCCCTAAACTCCAAAGCCCAAGCGGTATATCATGACGAAGTGAATGATCCCGTCCTCCCACCTAATACCCATGCTTCTGCAACTCCGCCTCCGTATATTCCCAAAGCTTCTTCTGCAACCCTTTGTCCCTGCTAGACTTACTTCCATTCGCGTTCACACCTACGGGTCTGTAGAACTCGCCATTCTTCAAGCTAGCCTTGTTCACAGTCGCCGCCCATGTCTGGTTCAGCGCCCCACCAGTCGTATCTTTGAAATGTCCCGGCAAAAAGGGGGCAAACAACTGCCAAACACTAATCGCGATCCTCATGAAAAAGTTTGTCATCACACTCGCATATAGATCCGTCAGAATCACACCCGGATGGATCGATACACTGGTGATTTGCGGATACCGCTGCGCCAATTCGCGGGTGAACAGGATGTTTGAAAGCTTGGATTGTCCGTATCGCGCCCATGTACTTTTTTTACCCAGCGCTTCCTGATCGAAGATTAAGCCGCCTGAGGGTGCAAGGATATGTCCCATGCTAGTCAGATTGACTATGCGTACATCGGAGTCTGGTTGTTCGGCTGTCGCAAGCAAAATCGGCATGAGCAGCTTCGTGAACAGTGCATGTCCCATATGATTCGTTCCGAATTGGTTCTCATAGCCTTCAGTTGTTTGACTGGGGGGTGTTGCCATGACGCCCGCATTGTTGATCAAGAGGTCGAGGCGCTGCTCTTTCGCCCGAAAGGTTTCCGCGGCGGATTTGATAGAGGCAAAGGAAGTGAGGTCGAGGGGGAGGTGCTCGATTGGTGCATCCGGGACAACCTTTTTGATGTCTGCGATTGCGGATTGGGCTTTGGAGGCGGTGCGGGCTGCGAGGTAGACGCGGGCGGGTGAGTGTTGGGAGAGATAGAGGATTGTTTGTTTGCCTAAGCCGGTATTGCCTGTACACCCTTAGTCCCATCCCTCTCTCTTCTCTCAGTACCAAATCATACCTCCCGTAACCAAAATCACCTTCCCCGCCAGACTCGGAATATCCTGTGCAGGATTGAAGCTCTTGCCGCTAAACATATTGATAACCGCGTCCTTGAAATCGTAGATCAGGAAATTGAAAAACAGATGAGCCACTGTGACGGGCACTTCGAGGATCTGGGTCTGAATATATATAATGTTTTTAAGTGCTTCACGAGGTTGTACGACCGTTGTTCGTTCATGATGCTGGTCCATTGAATCCGTCCGACCCTCCGACGGGGCTTGACATTTTGCCGCTAACTTCCGTTTCGGGATTGTGGCTGTTCTCCTTTCGGTGATAAGACGGCGTCTTGGTGTGAACTCGTCCGCTGGAGGACCTTATGAGATATTTTATACTGCTGTTGCAAGCCGAAGCAGTATGCGATGAAGATATGTTTTCAGACTCCCTGAATTACGTCCGTTCCGGAGGAATTGTTAATCCTAGGGCTGATCTTGGCCTTGCACCACCTGAATTCTCCACATGTGACTTTTGGGCCGAATAATAAATGCTCCTCTCCACTCAATTGAACTTCACTGCTTAGCTAGTAATTATACTTGCACTTTGAAGGCCACTTATTTATTACTTCTATACTATAATCGAGGTGAATTGTCGAACAAGCTTGCTCACCATCATATCCATAGGAGCTAAGACCAAGAAGACACCAAAGTGCTGCTATGTGCTAGCCCCGAGGATCTTCAACAGAAACCCCTCAATATACGAGAAAGAAAAAGAAAGAAAGAAAAATGCTTAGGAGTATATGAATGCTGGAGTGGAAATCGCATATCTAATGCCATTCTGTGGCTGATCAGAGAATGGTCAACGAACCATTCACTGAAAAGCTACTAATTCAAACCCGCTTGTGAAACGGCAGAAAAAGTTCCCCCAAGGTCCCTTCTGGTAAGAGTTTGGGAGCAGAAAGAAGCACTGGAGTCTACTGCCTCATTTGGTCGAAGACATTGGGCAAAACTTCAAAATTGCCCGTGGTAAGTATTTCCCTTCTTAAGGGTCCTCTTAAACGGAGTCCGTGTCAGAACTCGATATCCGTCTCCTCGATAGCCTAACGTGAGGATCTTGAGGATGCCACGGTTAAAGTTAGGCTCTTATTGCCTTTAACTTCAGCTTTAGCACTAGTCTTAACAGAATGGGCGCTGTTTATCGACCGGAATTGAGCCAGTAGCTCTTGCAGTGCTTGCTCTGCATCTCCCTCATCATCCTCCGTCGTTTCGTCAAGTGCCATGGGTCGACCTAAACGCCTCGAAGGACAATGTAGTGGTCGAGGAGCCTCGAAAGTGGATGTGATGGCTCAGTTAGAGACTGTGCTGCGTTCAGTATTCCTTGAAGCTGGTCTTCAAGATGAATAGGAGCGGTAGCTTGGGAGTTTGGAGACGCGTGAGTGTCTGGGCGGTTGGATTTGGATTTTCCCGAGATATAATTCGTCGGGGCCACCATACCCATTGGAGCTGTAGCAGCACGATAATTATTTGGAGTCGAAGTTTCGGGCGGGTGGACATCGGGAGTGCTATGTAACTCTATCAATGGACTAGGCGGTTTCGGCTTCACAGTAGATGACCAGCTGAAGAGCTTCCTGGCTTCTTACGAGCTTTCGTACGAGGCGGCTCAGGGCCATCCAACGCTAATTCCAGGGTTTGCCAGTGAGCTGGCATGGTAAAACCCATTTGCATAATCAGGACCGTCTAACATACGCACTACATTGTCAGGCGTCTGTTCAACCCTTTGGCATTTGTGTTGATTCGGAACAATTGGCGGATGCGAGGGCTTGCTCGTAGACTGCGCTGGCTTAGCTTTATTTGGCTTCGTTTCGCTGTCGGATTTGCTCTCTTCGCGCTTGTTGGTTGTGATTGCATCAGTGATTACTGTGCTGTGGGTGCAGATGCATCTGCCAGAAGCGAGTGGGTCGGCTTGCGATCCGTAGTGATCCATCAACCGCACCGCTATAACACTCTAGAATATCAAGAAACTCCCAAATGAAATCCCATGATGGGATGTGCCCTCAAATTCGCAAATCGCTCCCGAATAGGACTTCGCAATGCTCGATCATCGCCAAGTAGCATAGCATTGTCTCGTGCGTCCGCGTACGTCGAAAGAATGGCGACACCAATGAACCCCACTGGGGCAAAAGTTTGGGTTTCCCTCAGCTTCTTATGTCCCATATTTGTGAACGTGTTAGCATCTTTCTCTACGAGATCTTTGAAAGTATTGAACACGCTTGAAAGATGGGACTTTGTGGCATCATCCAAAGCTGCACAGTTTTCGAGTAATTTTCCAGATGTTTGTAGTTGAACTTAGCGCTTGGTTTGCCGGTTGGAGTCGGAGGGCGCTGAACATCAAGGATCTAGCTGAAGTAGGTAAGTATTATCTGGAAAGCCATGGCCCGTGACGTATCCCTGAAGAGCGATGTCAACGTCGTGAAGTCCTCATCAAACAATCTAGCGAACTCTTGCCAGGGTCCGGTGGATACCCGCATCTTCTCGGCCTGTGTCAATTGAACAACTAGTTGAACTCTAGCAAATAGGTCTTCCTCTCGCTCCTGAGTAAGATTCGAGTACGAGACGCGACAAACTCCTTTGCCATAAATTCTTTCTCGGTTGTATCGGAGAGAACTCTCTTGGTCTTTTGGTACGCATGGCGATTTTGTCACAGAACCACCTAGAAATGTCAAACATGGGCCCCAAGTCCTGATTGCAGAGATATGCATACCACCTTTCTCCGCGATGATCGTTGCAAGGAATCATGCCTTTGGCAAAAAGCCCGAACAGATGATATGCGTTACTTCCCATCGACGCATATTCACGTGGACTGAAGTGTAGGCCGTCTTCATTTGGACATGCGTCAAGTACAGAATGATGACCGAGATATAGTAATTTTCTGCATAGGTAAAGGTTAGGAGCTATTCAGACAGGCAGGGAATGACATCGACATACCCATGAGCGAGTTTATGAGGCCAGTCATGCGATCACCTATGCAGAGAATATTAGAATCCGAAGAATAAGGTTACACAAACATTCTCACCTGACCAAACTATCCCTCGCTGGTAATCCGGATTGATATCGAGAAACCCTCCATATAAGCCCTCTATCCATCCAGTTAGTAAATGCATTTGAGGTGAAGGTGTAAACGTCGCTCACTCAGCAAATAGCTCAAAGGCCTCATAATGACAAAAGGCTGCGGCAACTGAGGTCGAGGCTTATACACGGAGATGTCATCGGCGCCCTCTAGCTCGTCGCCTTCGAAGTCGTTGTGTTCATTGTCCTTGTCCTTGACAAAGGGCTGCAGGGTGTCAATATCAAGTGAAGCGGAGCGAGAAAGGGGTTTACCGCTTACCTGGCTGTGATTAGGGTCCATTGCAGCCAGCCCCGGTATGCTCAGCAGGGTTTAAAGTGATTGAGGTGTGTGAGGTGTGAGTGGGGAAGCTTAGAAGGCGCTAAACAAATTTGTCTATTATTCTAAAGGTTTAATTATAATACTTGAGCTTGATTTAGTATAACTAGAATATTTTTTTAAGAGTAGCTACTTATAAGCTACTTAGATATCACTTTTAGTTATTCTAGCATAAAGAAAAGAAAATGAAGGATGATGAAAGTGAGTGTAAGAAGAAAGTTTTACACTTATATAGAAAGAGAAGTGTGCGGCAATATAGTTGATTGATCCTTATACGAGCCCGATTGGATCCTAGATTGATCATAATGCCACCTGCAGTAGCAGTGTAACACTGGGCCCCTCAGAGCAGTAAGGGTTATGAAGTGCATGAGCAGCAGGAGCTCATCTGTGTCTTGTCCTTTTGATTTGTTTGATTATTTAATTATTCGCAAGTCTGCGTGGTTTATTACGTCCCAAATTCCTCTCCCCGGAAGTCTACCATCCCCTCCTTGACTACTTTTCTCAGTTGAGCAGCAGCGCGCCCCAGCTCGCCTCCACTCTTGATCGCCTGCTCCAATCCAGCAACAATAGCTGCTTCCACTCGGTCATGGAACACCCTTTGTCGATCCTCCCTGTCCTCGTACATTTCTGCTTCTTCGTCTCTTAGTGCCCCGAAAAGGTTGAGATGCGCGTAGGCGTTTGATCTCTCTGGGAGCATGTGATGCTTAGTCTGCCAGAGCGGGAAGTAGCCCCCTTCTGCAATTGTCGACAGTACGCCTTGGGAAGGCACGAGCCCAACTCTCAAAAAGGTTGTAAGCACATTCATTTGCTTGACCTGAATCTTTGCATCCCCTCCTCCGACTGTCAGTCGGGACGCCGACCATTTGCCTCCAGCATCAGTCTGCCAGCCCAACAGGGCCAGAAAACACTTCAAAGTTCTAACCCACCCGCCCGCGCAACCGACGACTTCATCGCCCGCAACTCCTAGCAACCATTCCAGAACATCCAACGCAAAAACTCGAATATCTGAGGCAAGATGCGTTATGCCAGCTCGAATATGTAACAGAAGCTGATCCGCGTGACCTGCTATGTCGCCTTTTGGAAGGCACTGAAGCAGTTTCAGAAGCTGCTGGCGAACGGCATTCGATCCATCGAGGATCAGGCGCTGCACTGCAGGCAGAATGACTGAGGATGGCTGTGGTAGAGGTGAGTCTGGAGGGTGACTAGCAATCGCAGTTGTTAGGAACGCCAGGGAATCGCGCCGTTGTGAGTCGGATCTGTGCGTAAGCAATGACAAGTGATGGGAGCATTGCAAAGCTACCGAAGGCGCACTGGTAGAAATCGACTGTTGGGTTAGGACAATTGCTATGTCAATGTCAGCAAACTCATCGCAAGTTTATCGATGCGATCGTTTCACATTTGGCCTTGAAGCTGGTGTCCGTGAAATTGGCGGCTTTTGGCTTTGCCTTCCCAACCTTCAACTTGGGCCTCTATAGACACTCAGCAAATGCACATTAGGTGCCAGCATTGGGAGAGCTCTCAACGAACCTGAAAATCTTTCTTCTTCTCCTTCTTCCTTTTCGCGCTGGATCCCATGATGTCCCTTCACCCGCTATCAAGATGCTTTCTCCACGGAAAATGCCAGGGACGAAAGATCACACAAAGCATGAATGCTGGAAAATGAAGTAGTGGTTCATATATGACGGGGTTCTCTGTTGAAGCTGATGAACTCGAAGGTTCGCCCATGAAGATTTTCAGATATTCCGAATGTTGCGCTAACCATTTCTGGACTAGCCTAAATCAAGGATCCAGCTTCAACGATTCATCTCGAGCAGAGCTTGGCCAAACATTCACTCCACCTTCCACCAACAACACGCCTTTACATCGCACTGTGGATCCCAGTTTCACCTAAGACTGCTCACATAATTCCAATCCCCTAAGATCTTTCTATCTCACGTTCTCGATGGCTCAGAATGCTGTAAGACGCAAAACATTCGAAGACTTGGATACAGAACTGACCGTAAACATAGCCAGAAGAGACGCTGGCCCTCCTCGCCAGGATCAGTCAAAAACCTGGCGTGCAGAGTACCCTTGTTATATCTCGAGAGAATGGCGCCATAGTTCGAACATCCGGGTTGATCTCCAACAGCTCCACCGCAAATCCAAATAGCACCCTCCCAGCTTCGCTGGAAAATGCCCCGGACAGTTACAGCAATGGCAGGAAGGAGAGTGGAATACACAGTGCAGAAGATGTAGCAAGTATTGTGTGGTCATTCGTGGGCGCGGCAGGGATACTAGTAGACGGATTGGATAAGGAGGACGAGGTGAAACTCTTGAGACTGAGAACGAAGAAGAATGAGTTGGTCATAATACCTGGTGCGTAGACAATGTCCCACGTGCTGTAGGTCGCATGGAGTTAACACAATCTCAGACCCTAAGTTCATACTAGTGGCCATACACGATACCCCCCCTGCTTGAATGATCGGGTACTTGTTCATCGCACGGAGCATCTTCTTTCGACTGGCGTTCATATGATACCCCTCGGTTAAAAATACAGTATTCAACATGACTATAAGCTACAGTCACATATCGCACAATCACCAATGTGCCTCGCTGATATCTACTTCGTTTACATCAACGCCATCCTTGTACCACCGCTCGGCCTCGCTGATCTCAATATCATTGCCGCTCATCTGTCTCTTTCGCATTCTGCCGTCCTCCGCGAACGTCCAATCCTCCAACCCGTAGCAACGCTTCCATTTCATCCCATCATAAGCATCCTGGTACTCATACCAGAACTGGACTGCAATCTTGTAGTCGGTGAATGCGAAGAGTTCCTTGCGAAGACGATAATTCTTCTCCTTCTCCCACTTCTTGATCAAGAACTCTTCAATTGCCTGGGTACCAGACAAGAATAAACCTCGATTCCGCCATATCGAGTCCGGTGTGTATGCCTTGGCGATAAGCTTGGCATCCCTGATACAGTCAGTACAAACACTCGAGTCAGGATCAAGATAACTCACTGTGTATTCCAAAGATTTTGCGCCTTCTTGACTTTGGCATGAGCTGTTTCTGCGGTGAAGGGCGGAGCAAGAGACATGCTGGATTTGAGTGCTTGCGGTATGTTAATGAGACTCTGTCTCGTAAACGATTAAGGGCTATCTCCTCGTGAATTGTCCTCCTTATAAGTTAGCTGTCCAGTGATGCCGACAGCCACAACAGCATGTCTGTGGGCCGATGCCACAATCTTAGTAACACGGTTGGTCCTCCAGAACACCTAATCCGATATATTTCCGAGGCGCGCACGACTGACTGTTACTGTCTCACTGTCAAATGACAATTTGGGTCACTCGAAGGAATGCAAAGCAGCTCTTCACGGAGGACAGGGAAAAATTTGTAATACAGAAAAGCAGACCGTCTCCAACACCTTCAGTCTAACACTACGTTGAATGATAATTGAACTACCGAGCTTCGTAAAGCCAGATTTAGGACGTATGACAGGGCAACCTCGAATTCAGGAAGATACAGGCAGCATATAATATAACGTCTAAGCTATGCTTTTAATTTTGCCGTTCTGTGGATCACATATTTCCTGCCCTGCTTGCTCTATTAACTCAGTTTACTATTCACCTCAGCTTATTCATCATTTTACTCCGAATAATTCCTCCGAGCCGAAGCGTGCGCAGGTAGTGACGTAACTGGTGTGCCTCTCCAAACGTGTGGCATAGCCAGAGGCGTGCAGAACGATCCGTAATATTACTTCTTTAAGCCCAAAAAAGTAACAGTAGCAATAATGGCATTACATTATGATTCTATGGTTTTATAATTATGTTGCATTGACTGAGACAATCCGGGGGGTTACGGTGGAGACAATTCCAAATTCATGAACATCCGTGGAGTGAAGTTCTGGAGCTTGCGTGCTTTTAAAGCCCTCCATATCCGACCTCGGCACAAATCTCACTTCTTATAGAACATTTGTATCGACTACTGCGAGCAATTAATTTCGAACTACACTTACACATACAATTTTCTAATCGATTACCATGGCACCTCTCAAAGTTGGCGACAGCTTCCCAGATGGCATCAAGTTCGAGTGAGTACCATCTGCAATTACTCAGCCGCCCTGACATAAGCTCCATACTATATGCTCCTGCCCCTATCTCTTGGCTACATTGCGATAGCAATCAGGCTAATTGTCGCGACCAGATGGGTTCCAATCACTGACTCTGATCCAACCAACTGCGGTCGTCCTCAGGAATATAATGCCAGCAAAGAGTGGGCAGGCAAGAAGGTCGTCCTCTTCAGCGTTCCTGGTATGCTTCTCAAAAATCTCACTATGAATTTCGGGACCTAAGAGGGCTTTGCGCAGGTGCATTCACTCCCGGCTGCCAAGCCCGTCACCTTCCACCGTACATCGAGAAGATTGGCCAGTTCAAGAACAAAGGTGTAGATGTCGTGGCTGTCATTGCTTCCAATGACTCCTGGGTCATGAATGCTTGGGGAAAGGTTAATGGTGTCAAGGGCGATGACATTGTGAGCACCGAAACAAAGTCTCTAAAAAGGTTGATACTCATGTGGCTGTACAGCTGTTCTTAAGTGACACTAAGACCTTCTTCGCCAAGAATCATGGATGGGAGGCTGGAATGGGCGACCGCAATGGTCGCTGGGCTATGGTCTTCGACAATGGCAAGGTTGTCTACGCAGAGAATGAGACGATCCCAGGTGAAGTTTCGGTAAGTACTGTCAAACTGCCATTCGTGTATGAGCCTTTGGAAGCGATATGCTGATTGATTACTAGGTCTCCGGCGCCGAAGCTGTTCTCTCGAAGCTTTGAAGCTCTGTGGTTCAGTTAGTTTCCAGTCGGCTATACGATAGAATCAGACGTCACACGTGTTCGGAATCACAGACGATTAGATATCCTCGAATCTGAGGCAGTAGATTAGGGTTATCATAGCCTCGGAGGATTTCAATTGAACTGCAATGACATCTTCTGTCTTTGTCCATAATGCGTCATCTGACTTCGCACCTTTAATAAAGACCGAAAAGAATGCTGACCGAAGCTAGTAAGGATTTTTGTACAAAGAAAATTACCTCATGACACTTCTCAAACCTCGAATGCCAAAAAAAAATGCAAAAAAACATACAACAGCCGGGATTCGCTGATGGTCACCCACTCAACTACTAGTCGGCCGGTCAACTGCTTAATATGCGGAGAGCAGACGGGATCCAATGTTTTCAGCTGCCTTTGGTCGTATGTTGAGTGATGAGTAAAATATTTAGATTTTTATAGTTGAACACAAGGTGGAAGTCTTTGAGTAGGTGGAAAGGGATGGATGAAGATGTGAGGTTGTTGACAAGGGGATCTAGTCGAGAAGTGCTGTAGCAGTATCACTTGTCAGGATTCACTCTTTTGATTTTATGAGGTTCGCGGTTTCTTATGTCTATATGTTTGCTCGGCGGTTCGTTTCGCGCAGGTGTTTGAAGTTGCGACTTCGATCGCACCGGTTCCCTTATTTAAACACTTCGATAGCTCTATAAAAAAAAAATTCCAAAAATCTAGCGAGAAATATAATCTATTCCGAGAGATGAGTATGCCAATTATGCGTAAGTTCCAAGAGCAATTGAATTGTAGCGGCTAGAATACAGTTCGCTGTCATCTCCAGAACCTACCATTTCATGTACGCTTGGTATCGATCTACCCTACGGAACCCTTCTATTTTTTAATTTCAATACAGCTGAAGCCACCAATAATAACCCCCACATCCAAATCCAGAGCGTGCCTCCTGCTGAAAGGCAAATACTTCCTCGGTACAGGATCATATATCCCTACGTGCAGTCCGTGTTTTTCTCATCGCATCCACGTTCACAAAATCAAAATTGGCTACTATTACGCATGAATGATGATATCAATGGATGCAAAATTCTACAAGTTGAATATTGTGTAGTTTGTTATCTTGCCATGGGAAAATCGATCACTGCTGCGGCGAGTTCTATCCATCCATCCAAACCCTCCCAATACCTCGACGACTTTTCAGATGGCTTTTCAGAATACAAAAAGCAAATAGAAAAGCAAAAAAAGTTTATATCTCTCCCTCGGGGAATCGAACCCCGGTCTGGCAACTTGTTAGTATGCACTCCGGAGTGAGGGATTACTTAAGATTGACTCACCTCCCGCGCTTGTTTGAATCTATCAAATTCGCTGACAAGCGGAAATCATGACCACTAGACCAAGGAAGATGGAGATATTTGTTGAAAGGTTTTCAAAATTAATGAGAATGTATGGTTGATCAAAAGGCCGAGCGGAAGAGATTGTGGGACTTCCATAAGCGGTGTGGATGGCTTAGTCGATATTAAGTATGGTTTACCAAAGCATTTTCAAATTATAAATCACGAGCCGCGCTATCAAAGATGATGCACCCATGGTCCTGTAGAATTCTTTTTCCATGTTTGCAAATTTTGGTGATGAGGCTGCGAGCAGGTTCCGTTGGGCATCACTTAGCATCATTGATTGGAAACAACTCCAAATTGCGTCCTGAATATCTTTACAATGGTCTATCGAAAGCAGATCTGAAAGAGAATTTCTCGAAATATATGCATTTAGGAGATAGGGTATGTATCGCCACTTTCGAGCCGTCCTTTCAGATAAAATCTAGAGCGGAAGATACCGGGCGAAGATTCGTCTCACACGAACAATCAGAATCAGTGAAGACCCTGTGCTTTACGAATTCAACTACACATTAAGATGAATTCTCAGCGAGCGCGTTGAAGGAACGAAAGTTCACGCGAACTTGCAGAAATACTTTTTGTTGGCGCTTAGTCAGTGCTTCTGCCAAGATCGCTTCAAAAGTATTTTGGTTGCCTCGACCAACTCTAACAAGAACTTCTCATCAAACACAACCAACATGGACACTCTCGATGGCACCATATGGGACGTCCTCATTGTAGGGACTGGAATACAGCAATCTCTGCTTGCTTTGTAAGTTTTCCTTGCATTCATGCGCATTTAACTACGCAAATCTAACTAACGCAGCACCTGAAGAGCCTTGTCTAGGTCAGGCAAGAAAATCCTCCACATTGATCCAAATGACTACTATGGAGGCGCTGAAGCTGCTTTCAGTCTCCAGGAAGCTGAAGAATGGGCCAATAAAGTAGATGCAGGTCTGTTTATGCCGCAAGGTCTTTCTGCGATGGTTCCTAATTCATCTCCAGGCTCATCCTCCGCTGCCTACGCGAATATCTCCATCTCAAAGCCTGAAAAGGCCGGTTCGGACGCCTCCGCACCTTCGCTGTCTTTTTCGAGAGCCTATAGCTTAGCGTTGAGTCCACAACTGATATATGCTCGCTCTTCTCTCATCCAGTACCTCGTCTCGTCGAATGTGTACAGGCAACTCGAGTTCCTCGCCGTCGGAAGTTGGTGGGTGTACTCCGGGGAGCCAGATCTTGCATCCAATGTAATAGCTGGAGAACCGTCTGAAGGGGTGGGACAGTCCCGGCATGGACGACTGCTCAAAGTGCCGAATGGCAGGGAAGACGTTTTTCAAGACCAAGTCCTGGATTTCAAAGCGAAACGGGCGCTGATGAAGTTTTTGAGGTTTATCGTCGAGTACGAAGAGCAACAGGAAGTGTGGGAAGAGCACCGACAGCAGCCATTCCCTACGTTTCTCTCGGAGCAGTTCAAGGTTCCTGTTGCACTACACGCCCCTCTGCTCGCTCTGACTCTGTCAGCTGACAGTTCGAATAACACTACCACCGAATTCGCGCTTCCTCGGATAGCGAGGCATTTGCGATCTGTTGGTGTCTTCGGGGCTGGATTTGGTTCTGTCATCCCTAAATTCGGAGGTACATCTGAGATCACCCAGGCTGCTTGCCGTGCCAGTGCCGTGGGAGGCGGGGTGTATGCTTTGGGCACGGGGCTCTCCAGTCTTACCAACGACGAACCTTCTGGGGCTGAAAGGAATTCGGAGACCGTCGGCTCTGGTGGAGTCAGGGTTCGTCTGAAAGACGACGAAACTGTTTCCACTCAGTGGGTTATCGGAGAAGAATCCGAGCCCACGACCCCGAAAACGACATACTGCAGATCCATCACGATTGTCTCATCACCACTAACTCCTCTTTTCCCACCCATCGCGGAAGAAGCACCAGACCCCGCTTGCGCGGTAATCGCTTTTCCTTCTGGAGGCCTGTCACTGGATGAAGGAATTCCTGATCAGCCAGAATTACCTCCAGTCCACATCTTCGTGCACTCCAGCGACACAGGGGAGTGTCCCGCTGGTCAAAGTAAGTAGCTACTTCCTCGTCTAATCATTCTCTGTCTCTTATGATGATCAAATATACGAATACTTATCTACATTGTCTGAACAACATTGACGATAATTTTCCTCTGACAACCTGATTTGGACTACATCATCTCATATTGTTTCTTATACTGTATTGTGACTTGAAGCTAATTAATATCTCAGGTGTGCTGTACGTGTCCACATCCCTAAGCGGGGAGAAGGGCTTTCAATTACTGGGGAAGGCTGTTGAAACCCTTCTTCGCACGGTCGACATATCCCCACCGCCAACCGTGCTGTGGTCGGCTCAGTATGAGCAGCGGTATAGTGCAGCGAACAGTTCGCTACCTCCCAGTTCTAGCGAGCATGTCCTGAAGTTTCCGCCGTCATCGGTGGATCTTGCGTTTGATGACTCGATACTTGATCAGGTCAAGAGTGTGTGGCAGAAGATCATGGGTGATGATGCCGGAGAGTTCTTGGTGTTTAAAGATAGGGAGGCGAATGTGGATGCTGAAGAGTGATGATGAACTGTGAGGATTATGGCAGGATGCATCAGCACTGGCGTAGCATGGCCGTCTTGTGATTGAGTTTTGGATGCACGTAATGTGTTCATGTAGTTATGCTTGCCGCCTGAAGTTTGTCGGATGAAATTATACCACAATTCTAGTTTCCATATGTGTGGTATCTTTGGAACTGTCTTGGCTGTGAAGTTCGTTCACCGGTCGATGCTTCAACTATTTCCATGGCGACGGCAACGAAGGCATCTTGCAATGGCACGAAGTCTGATGTAAATTGTATATTGCGGTGTCGAGATATCTGTTGATTTAATAATTGAGAATTACAGTTGCTCCCTCCGTTCTCTCTTTATCTATTCACTTTCACCGCTTGCCAACATCGATCAGAAACATGACGCTATCCATTGAACCCCTACGTTCTTTCTTTTGAACACTTTCTTTGCATACGTTAAACAGTCTAGAAGCAAAAAGGAAGGTAATTTACATCGCATCAGAAACAGTATTTGTTGACGCTCCTTCATTTGGCACTTAGCGCCCGGTCAAAAATACAGATATCAGAGAGGCACGAAACCTGTTATGTGCTATGATATTTTCAAGTTCTCGCAATTGAAAAGACTTAGTAAAATAATCTATAAAGTAAAGTGGTGAAAGTTTGTTTGGGTGGCGTGTTGGGGAAGGGCATGGTTGCCGGGTAAGTTTCGGACCGAGCCGATAGTAGAAAGTCGGGATTTGAGAATCTATAGCAAGGCGCGCCAGTCTGAGAATGGGAGTGTGGATGGGTAGGATTGGGGAAATGAGTGGTAAAAGGTGAGTATATTGGTAATTGTGGTGGGAAGAATGAAGTATGTGAGTTGAACTTTCTTGTGCCACTGGTAGCTTGGCGAGTCGGGAGGTCAGTATGGTCGATAGGCACCCAAGGATTGTTGTATGTGGAATGGTTGTACATGATAACCACCGCCTACTAAGAGTATTTCTATGAGGACTTGAGAGAACGTAGCATAAAATGTGGTTAACTTGTTCCACAGGTTCATACGGAGCGGTGAATTGGGAAACGTCACTGAAGAGGCACGAACACGGTTAAGAAAGACATTGGGTGAATTCTACGCTTGTAGATTTAGAGGGACATCAACTCACGAACCCTGATAGACTTGGACATGTTTCCGCATCACCTGAGCCCAATAGATGCTTCGTTTTCATTCGCTCGTCTGAGATGGAGAGATACCGATATTACGATGCTGCCTAGGCACTTATACAGAGAAGAATTATATCCGGGGGCAAGGTGGGCAAGGAGGAATAATGATGAAGTCATAACATCCATGGAAAAGTCTTCTCATTGCACCCCCCATCCCAAGAAAGTGTCGAAGCCCTTTGTATCTGATCAATGATAAGAATGGGGTTCTAAAAGCTTAAATTGCTTGAAAGTGCATACTCCATACCGTAGCATTTGAATGCAGGTTCGGAATGGAGGAGTCACCCAAGGCGAGAGAAAGCATGGATGAGCATACGAAGGGAACGGGTAGTAGCGGTCAGGGAAACTCAATGTTCAATGGAGAAATAGGATTCAGTGCTTTCCTTGCATAGTGTACTGTGCAGCCGACGAGCTGAGGGGTGATGGGAAGGAGAAGAAGCACCGCACGGAAGAAGCAAACCAGGGGGTTTTTACTTTCGTGAGGTAGGTTCAGCCAGTCACGTTCTGGATTGGGAGTATTATGGCATCAAAGAGATGGAAGACACTCATTCAAAAGAGGAAGTGTCAGTGGCCAGCGGATTGTTGCTTGAGTTGCTTGAGTTGCTTGAGTTGCTTGAGTTGCTTGAGTTAGTTCCATTAGTCATTTGCTCTAGGAGAGAAGGCGCGGCCGGCGTCGAGCTTGTTTCACGAGGGAGGCACCCCGCTACCGTCACCGCAGGTCCCTATCGAACAGAGTCTCATGCTGCTCGTTAGTGTAGTGGTCGCCCATGCTCTTTGCAGTACTTGCGACGGATGATTTGGCCTTCTTCGTGCTCACCCACTGTGGTTGTGTCTTGTACTGTAGCCGCCCTCTGAGCTAGGCGCGGAAAAACGACGAGGGCCTCATCCTCAAGTGCACTGCCACGCACATGGCCGATCGAGATTTTGCGTTGTGTTGAGAAGAGAGGAGTCTCGTGTCGTGCTCTGAACCTCCCTTGCCATGCCACCTGATCAACTGCTCGGAACATCTTCTCCCGCCTGCTCGGTCAATTCTATGGCAGTCATCGGGAAACTTGATAACGTCTATGGCATCACAGTGGTTTAGACCATTGCCATTCAGTATGGCACCATCGCGACCAACTCCTAACTCCTAGTAAACTCACATTATCCCAATTCATGATCATAGATGACCTGAACCTGTCTCTTGCCGCTTATTCCGTGCGAGAGTAGCAGGCAGGCGTAGCGAAGGTGGAAAAATAAGACGAATATTGAGTTTGATGAAAAAGTCACTGATTGAGACTATCATGCTAGTGGATGGGTTCAAAGGCTGTTCGCAGATCTCCCATGGTATACATTTGCGAGGTGAAGTTGTAGGTTCCTTCGGGCCGCACTCCGTGGGGAATATCTTGCTGAGCCTTCTGTGCATCTCTCTGTGTTTCCCGTCGCGATATCGTTTAACGAACTCGCAGACAACTCGGTGTGGAAGGCGCCGCGATCAGTGTAGGGGTTACGCTTGATCGATGAATGATCGCCTGCAGACGACTTGAGCCTCTTGCAGATACAAAGCGTCTAGGGCCTAAATGAAGCCTCAACACCATGCCAATCATTTCCATCAGTTCCAATATATGAATGATGTGACGTCGGGGTCAGGGTAGATGCGGCAGTGATATGAACAACGTCATTACATGGCATAGGGTCGACTCTGCGTATGCGACGTAGATTGAATGACTTTTGAAGGGAATGGCCTTGTTCGATTTAGCGAAGGCAGGGAGAACAGTGGTAGTGATTCCCTCGCCTGACTGTGGTCCAGACTGCTTACGTGGTGGTTGGTCTATCCGTAACACCTCACTTCGAGATAATACTGAATATATAGGTATGCGAACTCATTAGTGGAGGGCTGAATAGTCAACATATCTTCGAAAGAGTTTGACTGAGATAGTAGATGCGCTTTTAGATAAGGCATTATCATTAGAATGCACTGCTCTATTTGTGAGAGGTTGATATCATGCTGGTACAACCGTACGTGAATGTGGAGGATTCGGGCGTACTCGATCAAGACCTAGTTGCAAGGATGACAGTGAATATATCTGTCCTGGATATTTTCCTTACAAGCCTTTGGTCATGATGTGCTTCTCGTCTTACAGTAGACTATTCTGAGCACACAACAAGCTTTTTGGATTATATTCAGCGGTGAGGGAGTGAGCTGGTTCTTGTGAAGCCCGTGTTATCGTCACGTAAGTTATTACGAGGACCCGCAGAAGATTAGGTTTCCGATAGAATACGTACCCTTCTGAGCAATCACTCCTGAAGCCACCAGCCCAGCAGCCAGGTCAGAGCAGGTGCTTAGTTCTGATTCAATATGGAAACCGGCAAACCGGCTTATGCCGCAGCTACTCTCCCTCACCTGCGACCCTTGACTCCTGATCGTCTAGCATTATCCGGTTTCAACACCATGCAATTTCCGCTGCAGCAGTAGCATCGGAAGAAAGATTCATGGTGTATGCAGGTGGTCTTTCGATCCACACCGAGTCCTCGCAGAATGCTAGGTATCAATTTCACAAGTGAAGGTTAAAAAGAACTGAAAGCACTGGCATGCCGAGCATGCCGAACATGCCGCTAAGAGTGAAAGTCAGACTCCAGTGGTTTCAGGCACAGCAACTGGTGCCGTGGAGCGCCTGAGGTAGTATTGACGACATTGTTCGGAGCGAGCAAGACAGGCAAGATATCATGATTCTTATATATGATTGACCATGTTGAAGCTTAGGAAGTTGGGTCTGCAGGTTCCGCAATTCCGGGGACTTTATTTCCGCACGTTGGTTGGGAACGAAGCCATGGAAGTGTGAGAATCAAGGTGTCCAAGTGACAGGAGGTGACAATATGATCTTCAGGAAGCATGTATGTTGTGGGTATTGCATGGACAAATCGTCGATGTTATTGATGGTCTACTCAGACCTGCGGACAGCGCTAATATTGGCCGTGTCAGGCCGGTCCGTTCCTATAGGTGAGGAAGGTGTATGCAATCAGTTGCGAATCAGGAATGGTATCCAACATATGTCGAGTTAAAAATTGATGAGAGTGACGACGACTTGCATAGGCTCACATAGTTCCGCACGTGTTGCAATAGAGAGCTTCCATAAAGTGATTCCCTGGCACCATCCCACCATTTGCAGATCCTGTTTTTGGGTCCGTATCCGCCGATCTCGACCCTCAAAACTAGGGTAGTTTCGGAGTCCTGGGTCGAAATGACTGGTGGAATCTTCCGGCAAAATCGAAGGAGCTACAAAATCGTACGATATCGCTGGTTGTTTTTGAAGCGACAGTAGAAGGTCTTGCATTGCCGCGCACAGCGCCATCATAAGTGATGAATAACCCTCGAATGTGTGACAGCAGCCTGGCGGTGGGGCCGTCCTGTTGGTAACCAACCGCGATGCTTGTAGGCGTTCTTTTTCATATCTGTTTGGGGAACACGGTGCAGGTGATCCTCAAGACTATCCTGTTGTCGACATGTTCTGTAGACCGTGGCTCCAGCCAACGATGCAGGACCCTGAGCGCTGTGCGACATACCATAAACGTTTAGCTATTGCAGCAGGAAGAAAATTGAAATTTCTCAGTCGAGACGAGCACCTAGGACAAATCTCCAACGTAGCGGAGGCCACTATAGAGATATCTAAGGGCGGCGGAGGCGGCAAGTCAGGAAGATGCGGATGTGGTGGATAGGCTCGAAAATCGCGGTCAAGGTTAGAGGCTAGAGTCAGACGTCTGACACACCATAGAGGAAATCCGATATTCCACCTTACATGGATGAAGGCCACCGAGCCAGTCCAACATAAGACGCACAAGCGGTCTGCAAATCATGGCTGGAAATCACGATCGTCCGAGATTCAACTGTATTGAGTGCAGAATTCACCGCAACTCTACAAATGAAGAAGACTTGATGCAAAAATGTTGTTGATGTACCGCCGTAAATATCCAGGAGTTGTGGCTGCAACCCCAAAGGGGTTGTAACGGTGAGCCGCCCAACGACTCTAAACTAAGGCCGGGCATATTTTATTCAGGTTCCTGATAAACTACATCGATCCAAGGCTTAACTCGATAGCCGTGCTTGCCTTGTACCAGGCAACGGAGGCATGTACATATCGACGGCACATCACTTCGGCCTTGGAACCCAGCTGCTGGGCTGAATTTGCTGCGGCCAGGCAATGGATTTCGCTCTTGACCGAAAATGAAGCGGAATGGAGGAGACGTGCATTCCGGCTGATCTGAGGCTTGGCGACATAGAATGTGTTCCAGGAGGTTGTTCGGCCAGCCGAGAGCACCCTGGTGCCTGAGTGCTGGTCAGGACTTGAGATGGATCTCCGTCAGCCGTTCCCCGGGCCCCTGTTCTGGCGATATGACCAACGGAATATAGGCTCGAAACGGTTGCGCATGGACTAGGGGTTTGGCAGCCTTGAACCGTTCCATCACTTGATCGATGCTCACCACAGCCAGTCCCCTTTGCTCAACCGTTTGGCGCATCGGTTCCTGTTCTGGCGACAGGATAATTCCTTTTCTAGCTCAATATCCCTGTTTTTATAACTTCAGACATTCTTCGAGAATCAAACCTATGTGCATGTTCCCCTGTCTCGCAGCCGGATTCGGGAAGCTGAAATGTTGTGTGCCTCTGGCCGTGGACATTCACCTTTTCATTTTCGACAATATTTTAACTTTGCAACAAAACAGCAGTTGGTTCAACTTGCATGCCATGCCTAATTGCCGATCAGGGCAAGGCGTTGAATTTATGCCTTCTTCCATTGATTGTTTGGCCGAATCGGTGAATTAGGGAGACTGCTGCAAAAGCGATGGGATGAGGGACAGGTTCGAAGTATGGTCAAAGAGTCATGGCGCGTCTCTGCAAACGATGCAACGAATAATAGCAGGGTGTGCAGAATAAAGACAATATTGAATCACCGAGAATGGGTGGTGAAGACTTCATCGACGCCGTAACCCGTGTTCCCGGTCTGACTGGGAGTTAGGGGGTACTGGGGAGGGACAGGATCATTAACCCATGTGTTTCAGAAACTTCCACACATGGAAGCCTAGAAACAGTGATTGCGAATAATGTATTGGTGAAGCTGCCGCCTTCACCTGACCTAGCGATGCTTGTCTTCAATGGTCGTTTATGGATGGAGTCGGTGAATAGGAATGATGACGATTGGTGCGGGTGAAGTGCCATGATCCTAAGAGGAAAGCTATACGGACAGCGAGCAAGCCGTGTTGCCAGTTCTGTCGGCCGCGGGCTTTTAAAAGTTGCCTTTGGCTTGCATGCTGGTCAGCCGGGTCAGACTCAGCTTGCTTGCATCAGGAGTCTTGAGAGTTATTACTGAGTTCATCCTGAGAGCAGCCTCATTTTTTCCTGGGAGCTCACCTTGCGCTGAACACGATCTGGGCTACATGAATAAGTGAACTCATAGGAAATTGTAGTGTTGCGGGGCGGCTGACCATGTGAACAATGGTATTGAGATCTTGAAAGGTGAGGGCTGGGACGAAGGATCGTATGCCGCTGCGCCGGATTCGGCATTGCCGATTTCGCCGTCTGCGATTGGACGCTTGGTCGGGTCGTACAGATGATGATGTGCAGAAAAACACATATTCGTGGATTTTGAATACACGACGATAGTGGGTGCTGGTCGCAGAGATTTAGAGGGCCGTCTTGCACTTGCTTCACTCCACGCTGTCTCTGAAGTGGTTCAACGCATCTCCTTTTCGGCAGCACTACGGAACCTCTTTCCCGACTGAAGGGAAAGCACTTAGTAGGTGGTACCGGGATGATCGACGGGCGTTACAAGAGGACAACGTAAGGCCACAACGTGCGTGCAAGCGAGTGCTGATGGCGGCATGGAAGGACCCTCGACCCAATGGCGTAGCCGCTTGCCTGCTTCTGGCATCGCATCCTCCGTGATACCCAGCAGTGAGCGCAGTCGGTCAAACGAGGCTGCAGATCATGAGGTTGATTTTGGATAGCGACGCCAATCAGATGCTTCTCGAAACTGGCAGCTAGGCCACATGAAGGTTGGGGAGATGTCCCACTTTAGCCGCTATCATCACAGCTTGCCGACGCTATGATGCCTGGTGACTCGTGGGATTATTGCACAGATAGCAGAACCACCCCATCGGCAAAGTCATAGTTGATCCATTTATAAGCCAACACATCTTGACGCCTTCCCGGTTCTTTTTCATCAACACCAGACGGGAAGGTGCGACGAAAATAGATCCTTCGATATCTCTTCCATCTGCCTTCGGCGGCCGTCATTAACTAAAGCCTGGGACTTGCCGCAGCAATGCCGACTAGCAGCCGAGTGATCACTGAAGTCCGCAACGAAGATATTTTTTATGGAACAATTAAGCTTGACCCGCCAGGGACGGCCGGGGACATGACCGGTTGTGCTGCGGGCCATGCCTCAGCACCCTTGCTCAGCTCAACCCTCGCTTTGACCTTGGTGCGTCTCCCGGAAGATCATGCACCAACTCCCCTGCACAACAAATTGTCCGTTGCATCGGGTTGTTTGCTTCGAAATGCCTCTCCTCTGTGGTAACAAATGCTTCTTTCTTGGGTCTGCGCGAACAAAAACAGCCATGGTGCACGTGTTCGGCTCGGATTTTGCTCGCCTCGAGCAAAATTCAGTGCTCGCGTCCTTATTCAATGACTCCCGGAGCCATGGCTGCATTGATTTTGTCATCTCCACCGCGGACGTAAGATCCAGGATGTCGGGACAAGTTCTACGAATCGTGCGACACCCAGGTCACATCCCACGAGGAGATTTCCCTTCATCTGAGAACCCTGGCCGCTCATCTTTCATGTGCTGCTTCATCAGTGCTTGTCGCATTCGCTGGTTGTGCAAAGAGGCCGTCACGGCTCTGAGCGTTCGTCGTATTGAGGTCCCTTAGGGTACTCGCGGTGTCCCAGCCATCGAAAGTATTCTTTTTCCTGTTCTAACTTCGGCAGGACACGTGGTCTTGGTGACGAACCAAAGTCCGTTCGGGGACCGCTTGGCAGACTCCGAAAGTTAAAGTTCCATGGTGAACTGAAGTTAATCTTGAGATGCACGGGGCCCATGCCCATTTGTCGAGACTAGACGTCGGTAGATGCGAGTGCTCATACTATTGGTGCTGGTGGCGGACGAATGTTACAGCGATTGGTTTCCTGTATGCTCTGCTGTGTCCATCAACCGCGGGCCGAAAGGTGTCGTTTTGCCCCTTCGCACGCGTGCTGCTTTTCCAGAAGCCAAGCAAGCGGGACGATGTCGCTGGCCAGAGATTGGGCAGCGGGCAGGTCGGCTAAAGCCTTCGGTCAGCTTGCGGAGGGCGATAAAAGTGGGAGGGCGACAGCAAGCCAACGTGGCTCCAGGGTTTAGCTGCATGCGCTTGTCTTGATCGACCCGCCTTCTCTCCAGAGATCCTCCACAGACGAACGGGGGCCAAGACATGGCGACAACGCCGCCATCCACCCTCACGGCGTCCCAGAGTCTTCGCTAAGTGCAAACGCGGACGGATGCTGAATGAGGCCTTAGTCCTCGAGCCGTCACTCTTTTTGCTTCCCGCGCTTGCCTGCGTGCTGAAACACTTGCGACCGACACGGCCTGCTGCTGCTTTAGAAAAGCTAGCTGAAGGGAAGTGCCGTCGCAGAGACGACGCCTACGTACACTGGTGAAGTGAAGTCTGATCCATAATCAGATACATCTTGATGAAAAGCGCCGCCACCGGGTGCACCACCGGGAGCTCTCCCGAAAGTCGAGTCAGCATTTCAAAGACCAATGTGCCGTGTTGCTTGCGTCACTGGCTGTCGTACAAAAAGTCAGCCCCTAAGAAATACAGTTGCTGATGGAAACTGGATGATATTGGCTGCCACGAGCTCTCCCATATCTCTCGTTAAATTTCCAATGCACTGGACGATCCACTCCAGCTGCAGGCTGCACATCGGCTTGCTGAGGGATGGACGACGTCCTTCGCTCAGCCATGCGCATCATCATGCTGAGAACCCTCTAGTCGTTCAACCGGAACATTCAGTTGTCTGTTAGCGAGTCGTCGATCGAGCACACTATGGTTGGAAATTGGGAGCATGCTACTAGGCGCTGTAGATGATGGTATTAGATAGTTTTGGTAGGACAAGCGCCCACGGCGGCTTGCTCGCCTCTTGTGTGCACCCTCTCCCATCATTCATTATGGCCGCCTGATGGTGCTATCTGAGCACTGTTCGTCCACGACGACAGAAAATGTCTCCCCCACCATTGCTTTTGGTGCTGATATGACAGGGAGCGCGGCCGGAATTTTTAAAGCGTGCGGAAAAGTGTATCACCTCGTGCAGGCCCTCTTCTCCTCTTGAGTCCTTTTGAACCCCCAAACGTCTCTGCTGTTCCCACGCGCCGCCTTCCCCCTGCTGTCCAGACAGAACACCGCGTAATCCTTCGTAAGCCTATTTCGTGTGCTTGTCTCGACGCCTTGTTAGTTACTTTGAGTGCTTGAGGTTGGAGGAGGGGCAGGCCCGTCCTCGCATATCAGGCACGACTCCACTACTCAGGAACGCGTTTCCTGACTTCTTTCAAAACCCCTTCCCCTTTCCCTCAAACACAGCGTGGAGTGCAGCAAGTGCTCGCGGGCGCCCGTCGTCGATCGATCTCCCGGGCTGGGGCGCAGGTTATCCCTAACCGAGTCTTCTGCCTCAGCACTCATCCAACAACTCTACCCGACCTCGGTCAGGATTCAGAGCGTGAGCTAGGTCGCCGACCTCAGACAGCAGCAGACGCGGAGCGTCATCAGGAGCTGATGGTACTGAGCAGCGGCTCTCACGGCGTCCGCTCACTACTGCTGCAACCGAGGAATTTATCCGCTGCGCTGGACGGTGGTGTGCAAAGAGTGGGTGTGGCCGGTTGCTCGTTGTGGCAGCGTGCAACCGCACAGCAAAGAGGCCTGTTCAAAGGCTCCTCTCATTCTCCGCGCAGGGAAGGCTGATCTACGGTGCATCACAAGCCTGTCCTTGAGACCTGGCCGGGCACCTTGGAACGCCCATTCCCCAAATCGCTCGATAGCCGGAGCTATATAGATTGGCAGTCTGGGATGCGTTGGCGGATCGCACGGCCAAGGTTATTTTATGGAGGCTTGCGCATCTTCCTTCTAAACTGTTCTCGTCCATCGTCTGCATTACCGTTGCGGACCAAAGTGGACTCTCCTAACTGCTCTCGGTCTTTGGCGGCGTGGATACAACGGTCCGCAGCCCTTGCCCACTACTCAATCGCAATTTGCAGACCACCTGAGAACAGGGCACCGCATACCGGGGCCCTCGCCCGCTGTCTGACCCACCCTGCTGGCAACGGTTTGGTCACCGCGTGCTGTCCCTCCCACGACGACGCTGTTGCTAGAGCGTGCGTCCTGCGTCGCCAACCGCTCCCCATCATACTTGAACGCTTGCAGGCCCGACGACTCGTCCCGCTCTCGCTGGCACGCCCCGAGGTCCTGGCGCCTTATTCTCTTTGCCTGCACCCGTCCTCTTTTTCACTCCACTCTCCTCTCTGACAAGTCTTCTTGCCTCTTGTCCAACTTCCTCATTTTCTCTTCTACCTCTTTGATCCGGCTGTCTGCGTTTCTCTTCTGTTACGCAGCCTCTCTGTTGTGACCCGTGTACTATCTTTCTATGGCTATGCATCTGGCTAGCATGGTACACGGCAGCGGGAGGGAACGTGAGGCGCACGACCATCACCGTCACCTTCAACAACACTCGAACTTCTATTCTCAGCATCCCCAGAGTCGAGCGTACGAAGCGCCCGCCAGTGTTGCCACCAGTTCATATCTCAATCCCCAGACCGCCGAGTATCACTATCATCGACATCCGCAGTCCCCTCCATCACCGCCAGTGGAAGAGCAGAAGCCTTCGCTGCCCTCGATATCGAGTCTCCTGGGTCTTGCGGATAGTGAAAAAGCGACTTCCGAAACAGGTAATTCCCTACCAATTACTTCGTGTCTCAAGACTATATGTTAACACTGAATCAGCTGGCCAAAGTCCAAAATCGCAGCAGCAACCGTCTCCCCAACTGGGGAAGGAGCAGCAGAGACCAACGGCAGGAGCAGTGCAACAGGCAGAGAGCCGTCCCGAGCAAGTGACGCATGCTTTCGGTCCTGCGATCGTGAGCAACCCCAGAATGACCCTTCCACCAACGCCACCAATGCATCCGGACTCCGTGGTTGACGGCAACCAGTCTCCGTCGGCCACCTCAAGCCACTCGTCCGTCTCAAACGCGCCGTACTTCCTGGGCCAGTCCCTAAACAACATGGAGCCGCATCAGCAGCGACAGAATCCTGCCTCAGCACCCATTATGAAGCGCCAATCGATCCCTTCTCAGCCCTCAATGTCCCCGTATAATGTTCCAGCGTATGCCCAGTCGCCTTATGCATCCTCTCCAGGAGGAGCATCAACGGCGTCTTTCTACTCCCCCGAAACTCATGCCTATAACTCAGTGGGCATGTATGGACAACGACCTCTCCCAGCAAACTTCCAGCCGCAAACGATGTCTCTGCCAGTGCCAATGAACACATCAAATGCATCCAGCGTATTGCAGCATCACCACTATATCAGCGCTTCCAGCCAAGCAGCATTCCCTCAATCACAGGATCGATACATCTGTTCGACTTGCAATAAGGCATTTTCACGACCCAGCAGTCTCCGCATTCACAGCCACAGCCACACAGGCGAGAAGCCTTACAAGTGCCCGCAACCTGGGTGTGGGAAGGCGTTCAGTGTGCGCAGCAATATGAAACGGCACGAGCGGGGTTGCCACGCATCAGCGAGTGCAACGATTACGACCGCATCATGAAAATAACGAGGTTAACAATAAAGCATCAGAAAGCGGACGAGCGTCTGCGTCGGCGTTTTTAGGCGCGGTTTCGATTGACTATTATTTGAACTTGTACGTGAGGTGGAATTCATTCGTTTTCGGCATTCTATGCCCAGCGTGATACCATCTGGACGGCCCCCCCGAATGGCGTTAATCTTTCGGACGGCGTTCTGTATCTATTTCTACTGCATCTCACCGGCGTCATTGATCTTTTTGAGATTTCTGAGTAGCGTTCTGGCTCTCCCGACCTGGCTTCGGTCGTTGTTCGATTTGTACCTGCAGTTTAGGTCCAAATTTTTCTCCATCTCGTTTCAATGATCCTAGAGGAGGATCTATGATACCCCGCGAGGGGATTATGGGTTGGCACAGTTGGTGGCTTCAATTCTTGTGTATTATAGGGACTTTCGCGAAAGCATTTAATGCTTTGACGTGTGTGGAAACAGACCAAATCGATACTGTGAAACATTATGGATCATCCCAGCTATCGATTCTCCTGACTCAGATGGTGAAATGAGGTCGATGTTGTCTGCATTGACTGTAAGTCTTAATCTGGTCAAAGCTTTGCGCAGTGGAAACTGATCGTGTTAGGATGAGATTAGATGGGAGCGCATCCATGTTTACACGCAATAAGTCCTTGAAATGGATTATCCATGATGACTTCGTATTGCTCCTATTCTTCATTCGCTGCCAACCATCACCCTTTAGAAACAATATTTCCTCAAGTATCCGACCACGCGTCGTGGACGAGCACGAGACCCTTTCGCTTGCCTACGACACTCGATGAACGGATAACCCCTTTGAGAAGGCTGCGTTGCACTTGAACAGCATGACAGACTGTGGAAATATGGTCGTCTGGAGATGCCAAACTTTTGCAACTTTCACAGTGAACAGGTACCGCCTTTGCCAACCAAATGAAGAATACAAGAAAGACTTCCAGTGTGGCTTTGATCCTATGCTATGGATATACCAATCAGGCGACCGCAAGATATTCGTTATTCCACTTCTGGGGCATGCGTTGGGCTTACAAGTTGTCAAGGAACTGCCCTAGGCAGACATGCAGTCGTCCAATCCTCAGTCCGTTTCGTTTCGCTTGGGCATACACTGATCTCATCCCCATATCACTCGTCTCTGCGTAGTCCATACCATCTCGATATCAATTATATCTTGAATTCTCTCTGACCTCACGATTCCACACTGATCTCTTCAATGGATCGACGTTTCCCAAACCATGCGGACCGCAATGGACGAGTGTCCAGAGAAGAGCAGGCTTCAGAGAGAACAGATTGTATAGGAGGAAAGTCGCAGGCTTCCATACGATTATTATCCGATTACGACACTGCTGGTGAGATCGACAGGCACTGGGTTGGAACCTAACCGAAGCGATAGCTCTAGCTGTCAACTGTCACTCCGCCGTTCTCCCCGTCTCAATTCCACAATACTCACAAACACGTCCTGACCCCATCACCGTGACGGTACATTTGAGTTGCTTGCGTCCCAAATAGCGAAGGCATTCTCCGTTCTATCTTGTCAGCCACAACGTACTCCTCCTCCTCCTCCTCACAAGCCGGTCCTTTGGCTTCTCGGAAGATGAGACACCAAGGGTGTGCGGGACAATCACTCTTACCCACGCAGCAGTGAACGTTAACTTAAAGACGCAATACACAATGCACTCGCATATCTAGCTCACAGATTAGTTGGTTGTTTCAGTTGGGTACAAGCGAAGAGGTTAGGCAAGAGTGGCGCTCGCTGTGGCGTTGAAGACATCCAACGATTCACTGTTACCGAAGCACATCATGCCCGTGATGACGATCACGGTCGGATCCTCAGGGGCGGATCACTACTTGCCCGCCGTGTCTGAGATCTGCTGTGATAGACAGGTGCTGACATGCGAGATTCGTCGAGACTATTTCAGGAATCATCTTCGTACCCGCGGCACCTCTAATCCAGCGGGAACTTACGTTCAGCCTCTATCACAGTCGCCAAGGTTAAGCATTCTCGCTTGCGAGCCTTTAAAATGCAACAGGAGTGGGAGTCCCCCTGCATTCAAACGGACACAACAAAAGCAATGTCTGAACGAGCACTCAGCGCTATGGCCTTGCTCAAGTTTGAAACCTTTTGGCGAGGAGCCAAAAAGCAATTGCACGCGCGCAGCTTGTTCTCCCGCTTTTGGGAGTCCGAGGCTTTGCAGCCGTTCGCGCTGTGCCTGAACACGGAGTTTGCATCTGGATTTGGAAGGGTGGCGACTTATGAGCATGTCATTGTCGGTCTACCCATAAAAAGAAACAATCCCACTTATGCTGAATGCGGCCACGGACTATTTCTTGCGTATCTCTAGCTGCAGGAGCATGAAGCAACAAAAGGGCCTATTCTCAGCGACTATCTGGCTATCCACTTTCTCCGTCACCCTTACTATGCTTATTAGTATTATCAATCCCCATCTCTTACCTGCTGGTACGGGTGATCCGGAAATAGACACACAGCATGAATATTAGGTTCCTGATTGCAGCTGTCAACGTGCAGATGGTAATTGAAGGCTTTCAATACATTTTCTGCACGTTCATGTTGTACATAGCATTCATCCCTGATAGCGAGCGTGTCCCTGAATGGTGGCCATGTGTCCAGCCCACTCGTAACTCCACTCACCATCGCACACAGAACGTGAGAACTCACAAACTTCCTACAAGGATGAATCCTGCACTACTTCGCTCAAAACCCTCTTGTCCTTCGAAGATTTTCTGCCCTGTGTGTGTCACCATGGGTCATGTGGCAACTTCTCAATCAACCTTGGAACAAAGGTGCCGCCAAAAAGCTCAAGTGTGCCGATATAAACCCGACAACTAGTCCTTCAATGGTCCCAGCAAAGCGGTGAGTTTCGCCGCCAAAGCCGAAAGCGAGCCGAAACGTGTCACGGCTGGGCTTCGACGACAGAAGTTGCAATATCCGACCGTCATTCTACGAGAACATGAGAACCTGGTTGTGGGAGAGTGGCATGACAGGTACCAATACGAGTCAGCAAGCGCCCAATGGGCACAGCATCATCAGTCATTTCATGCACGCCCGGCTCGGTGGGAGGGACCACAGTGGAGTTGGACTCGGGAAGACTTGGGCCAGCGTGGGAGCCAAAAAGAAGGAAGAATTGGATGGAGGGCGGCGGTCGTACGACTTCGCGTACAAAGCCGTGCAGGGTTGATACTTGTTGGGGAGGTCGTGATGGTGGCGGGCGGATGCATGTGTCCAATATTTTGCGAATGCGAGTCCGGGGATATGACTTTGAGGCTTGTTGGTTGGAAAGGGCCGTGGATGTAGAAATTGTGGTGTTGATTAATTGTCAAAATGATATTCAAGAGTGTGTATGTTTGTACGACTGAGGTATTGCTACCTGAGGCGTTATCGAAAAACCGCTGCACTTTCTCATTCATCATTACCGGAACACCAAATTCATTCTTCGCAAAGAACATCCAAATATGCAATCTGATAAGAATGCATCATGCTCGCCTCCTCTTACTAGGTAGGTCACGGAAATCGTAGCACAGTGAAACTATACCGCTAGCAGCCCCCCTTCTAGGGCCTTTACATGACCGATCTTGCAGCTGCAGAGCCCGTTTCGGGAGTATAACTAGAGAGACCCTTGATTCGACAAGTTTTGCAACCCGGAATGTGGGTCAAGCATAGGATTTCTGTTCAAAGTGCCACTTTTCAAAGTCACACAGCCTACAATTCCAATCCCTCCTCTTGATTCTCTTCTGGTTGCGAGACAAACCACGACTTCCATGAACGCCATCCATGTTTCTTCTCTCCTGGGAGCCTGATTTTGTCTATCTCTTCCTTCGTCACACTTCTCCACTCCTCCACCGGAATCCACCCAATATACGCCCTATCTCCAAACCCACCAATCCAGTACACTTCTTTCACCACTAGCCTCACCCACTTCGACTCGTGAATCTTATTTCCTGGCAACCACCATGCGGCATCGGGGTGGTATTTCACAAAACAGGCTGCCACATTCTGGCCCATTATTTCCTCGGGAGTGAGCTCTTCGAGGTGGCCGACAAGTGAGAAGCGGGGAATGGCTGCTGCGCTGTAGGGTCGGTGATTCGGGGAATGCCAGCGGAGGGAAAGGGTGATGTTGGAGCCTGCGGCGACATTCTTGAAGGATGTGGCGATGGAGATGGCGAGGATGGTGGGATTACCGGTTCCCGGCTCGCAGTCGCCAAAGTAGTCCATAAGACCTATGGGTGTACCAGAGACGTCTGATGGGCGGTTCTCGGTGGCGTGAGTGGAGGGGAAAATGGTGGAGAGCGTGCCGATGGTCTCCAGATGAAGGATGCGCCGAGCTTGCACAGCAGATTCGTGGACAGTCGGTATCTTGTGGGACGCTTCGCGTTCGGAGGTAGGGTTTGCGAAGATGCGCTGTGGTAATGGGAGATTCCACGCGGAAGTCAGAGAGATAAGTAAGAGAAATGAAGCCGTGATATGCATCATGAGAACTGGGCGTAAACAAAGCAAATTAATGCCCTCAGCGCTATTAAAATTCTAAGGATAACACTAAGCGGCTAGTAGACTGGAGATGTAAGTGTAGTGGAGGAATTGGGGAAGAGACAGAGGTTGATGTAGGGTCGCACTGGTACATCACGAGATCGAGAGGGGTGTTTGAGCGGCGGATTCCGCGTAAGGTGATCCTATTTCCGTACACATGAGAAGATAATGGTCTATGGCACTCTGGGAGCGAGGTAGAATGAAAAGCGACATGATCATGCCGACAAGTTTTGCATCTGTGAGCCTGAACGTGGTTGGAGCTTCGTCACAATGATGCTTACCCTAAGCTAACTCGTATTCTGTCAGTGAAATCTTATCAGATCATCCATGAAGATCTGAAGGTCGCTTGGTCACACTCTCGGCTATTGCAACAACACCAATATCGACCAACGACATCAGTCATCCCACCGCCAACCACAGCATCTGCTACCTGTGAGTAACGCCCTTCGTCTGAGTTGTTTTGTGAGAAATATTTTGCATGTTCAACTCTGGCGAACTACCTCTTATTTTCTCGCCGCATCTCGCTGACGAACTGTTCACCACGCAGGAAATACCCTCGATCATCGAAAGCGCTCCTCATTAAACACACCGCGCTCATCAACCGCAATCATGGGAAAAGTCCACGGTTCTTTGGCCCGTGCCGGCAAGGTCAAGTCTCAGACACCAAAGGTACGCCAGACCGAATTTTGAACAGAATGTGGCGCGGGTGGTGGAAGAGAGGGCAGTTTCATCGACGGTGAATAGATGACGGTGCCTGCATCGAAAAATCGACGTGGGAAAGCCGGAATGGAAGAGGCTAATATTTTGCGATTGTTAGGTTGAACCACAAGAGAAGAAGAAGACTCCTAAGGGTCGCGCCAAGAAGAGGATAACCTACACTCGCCGCTTTGTCAATGTCACTATGACTGGAGGCAAGAGGAAGGTAAGACGTTGATGATACATCTTTCATGGCCGAGGTGCAGAGGCTGATTCCTTCGTAGATGAACCCCAACCCCACCTCATAAGCTTATCACCGGGAGTGGGAATGAATAGGAACGACACTATCAGCTAGAAATTTCTGTCATGGATTTCAGTTTCCTCGGGATGGTTATGACTCTGGATCAGAGGCTATGGGAATCTTAATTTTTCAGGATGAATACAGATGCTGCATGTTCACTTGAATCTAGATCCCGCTCTTTGGGAGGAAGGGGGCATATTCATGGCGTATGATGTATATTAGGCTTTTCACGGCTGCTCTATGAATTCAGGCTCTTTGTGTTATAGTCTGTCCTGAGTGAGTGTGATGTCCTCTATACTGTGGTCGACTGCCTTCGCCGATCTCGTATTTCCATTCTCAGACACAGAACCCATGGCCATGACTGTTTCTGCGTGCTTTTATATTCTTGAATTCGATGATTGTGCCCTACAGATTCAACAGCACGCGTTGAATCTCAATTCACCTTCAGACTACAATGATTCTGGTTGGCTACAATTGTGCCTGAGGCTTTGAGCCAAGACCCTCGTAAGCGAACGCGATAACGCGCGCTACGTCACCATCCAACCTCACCTTATCAACTAGTTCCTCGTCCACCTTCGATGTGGACTTGACCGCCGATTGAGATACCAACAGAGCAATCATGTTCAAGAGACTATTTGGAGAGGTATGCATGTTCTTAATTGGCCTTCAATTGAAATTATTGACGATGTTGCAGCATGGCGCCAAAAACGTCGTGACCCTCTTCCACAAGCCTTCCAGCACGGCATCAACCCGCGTTCTCACCCTGCTCAAACAAGCAAACGCGCAGTCTGTATCTCATGCGACGGAAGATCAAGCGAGCAGCCATACTGCACAGAACGCGGTGCAGAGGACGGAATTCGAGCTCGACGTGACGGAAGCTCCGCCGACGGGTGATCAACTAAAGAACATCCTGGAGTACCTGGGAGGACCAGTATCCGGGGCCGCGGCCAAAGTGATTCAGGGCGCAAGAGATGAGTCGGATGCGATGAGGCGGCTCAAGGAGGATGGAGACGCGTTCCAGCGGCCAGTGGTGAGTGCGGTAACGGCTTGATCACCTGCAACCACTAACATTGTGCGAACAGGTGGTGGACTGGCATCAAGGCAAAGCAGGTAAGATTCTAAGGTTTTACCTATCGCGTCCAAAGCTAATGAAGCTAGTCGTGGGCGAGGACGAATCTGAGATATTGTCACTTCTGCGCTCCATCCCGAAGGAGACAAACAAGGCGTAGACACTGGTCTAAAAAGTGTAGCTCATGTATACCTTGTCCAAGAACAGCTTCTTTACATTTTCGGAGGTTTTGGTGATGTTTGACGATGCTCGTAGTAGTCCCGTCTCTGGTTTGCTGCTGTTGCCTGCCGGAGTGGTTGGACAAACAGGGTGATCTGTAAACGACGGGTAGCTGCAAGTGGGTTGGGGCCACGGCTGGCGGAGAGCAATTCGAAACAAAGGGGTTGCAAATGTAGCTCTACTTAAGATGACGCATGCCTGTGGTGTGTCTGCGAGAAAAGGCTGTTACAACGAGCTGCCCCCGTGGTCGTGCGTTCGTAAGTCTCAGATAAAAGGGTGGGTATAGTGAGATATCTCAGCCATTCCACACTCGGCCTGTGAACGTTCAGTAAGAGCATGTGTGAGGAGAGGCCTCTTGGTGAATGCGCATGTGGGCTTGGGGGCAGTGGTCGGTGAGCAAGCGGCGAGACGTTTTGTCAGTCCCTACCTATCGCCACGGCTTCGCTGCTAAACCAAGCTCCGCTCTTTCTCAACAACGACACAGAACGCGGCTTTATTCCCTCTTACCTTCCACTTTTACTCGACAATTTCCTTCTTCCGCTCCTTTCACCTTCCTTTTCCCTTTCCAATTCCTTCTGCATCTGTATCGGCGTTGCGGCGCCATCTGGTCACCCTCCCATCGGTGCACCTGCCTCGCAGCGGCTCTTTCTTTTCCTCTCTTGTCAAAACTGCCTCGATTGCCCGCCTGCCCAGGTGCGATCGACCGTCGTGTCACCATGGCCGAGTCTACATCGGCAGCTCAGGCCACGGCTGAGACGCCAGCGCCACCCTCTCCAGCAGCTTCAGATAAAACAGTCGTCCCACCTGCCGTTATCCCGGAAATCGTCGTCGTGCCGTTCACGGGGCTGGCTCTTTTCTCTACTGACCTTTGTCGTCGGGAGCAGCGCAAGCCCATGGGTCCGCCCTACACTCCCGTTATTGTGCGTAGCGACGAGCGTGCGGGTATCAAGCAATTCGCCCACTTCTGGCGCGAGAAGTATCCCGACTACTACATTTGCATCTTCCCGGGGTTCGACATCCACGATCTGTGGGATGCTGCCGACATACACCTCGAGTCGCCCGCTTTCCTCCAGAAGGTCTTGAATTTCATCATGGCTGAAAACGTCACTCGCATGAGGCACTTCGCCATTGAATGGTCCAAGTCTCACAAAGGTCGCCTACTACTCCTTGCCGGTCCCGCTGAAGGCTTTGGATACGACAACGATAATCCCCTCGCTGTTGTGGACAAGATCTTTGACCAGGATAACATCAAGTTCTATGGCCGCCCCTTTCTTTGGCATGCTGCGAACTTCATGCGAATGGGTATGTATACGCTTTCTAGGCAACAGGAAGAGGCAGCCAAAGCGCAAGAGAGGGCGAAAACGAGGGTCAAGGGCGTTGGCATGACTGGCCTCAAGTCGAGTCGAGCGACCAAGCGTCTGCCAGGGGTCTCTGCAGAAGAGTTCCAGCCTAAACCCGAGACTGCGCCTGGCAGTGAGCCTCGGAGTGAGTTGACGCACTCGTTTTTAGCATCTTACTTCAGGGTCTATCGGAATACAGCTACTGACAATTCTTCAGAAACTGTACCTCAGATGGTTCCAAGCGCTGGCGAGCCAGCAAAACCCAATGAGCGATGCACAGTATTAGCTGAGGCTATCCCAACGGGTCAAGTGGTTGTATCACCACAGCCAGCTGGAGTCGGTGCTCATGAGTCACCTGCAGTTCCCCAAGCAGGAGGACTGGCAACAATGCCTCCGACACCTTATGTGAGCCCAGCGGTTATGAGTAACACTACTGGGTGGCACTCCCGACCTGCCTCGAGTTCGTATAACTCGACACCGCGATTCCAGAATCGTAACGTTTCTGGTGGCTGGGGTGAAAACATTGGCCCACGTATGCCTCCGTCTAGCCTGCAGCCTCGTCACCCATCAGGAGGCATGTCAGCCGTCCAATCGCCTCGATACCCTATTCCTCTCTCAATGGCACAACCAATGGCTGCTCCGGCGAACCCTATGCTACCCTATCCACAGAATGCTGGCTTTGCACCCCCGGTTATGGCGGGCCAGGGACCTTACGGACCAATGATGCCTTCAACAATGATGCTTCAATCAACAATGCCATACGGTGCACCTGCCATGGAGCCGAGCCACCAAAACTACATTTATGGTTCTGGCCCACGTGCTATGCACATTGGGGATATGACGAATACTCAGAATCCTTCCCATACTCGTGCACGTCCAAATACTAACCGTCGCGAGAGCTTGAATGATAAGCAACAACAAAATCTTTACAATCCATATGGTGTGGAGAAGCCAGACTTCACTCAGATTCCGCCACCGAAAGGGAAGAAGGTCCGCAATAGCTTCTCCAACCAAACAGGTCGAAGCCGAAAGTGGTCAACGAGCTCCTACAACCGCAATGGCTATAGACAATACAACGCTGAGCAAGGTGACCACAACGGTCGATATAATACTATCTATCAGCAAGAGGCAGGGCGCCCTGGTAATTTTCCTTATGCACCGGACAACAAGAAGAACCATGGCACTGAACCGTTTCCAAGTTTCGATAAAGCTCAGCCTCCCCATTCCTTGTATGCATCGCAACCTGTCATTGATATGAGTATTGTTCACGACGAAGGACTTGGGTGCGGGCAGGGTTGGATTGGTCCGAAGAATGATTTCGTCACCTACCTCTGGGTCTGTGAGCTCCAGAATAACACCACTGCTGAGGCTGTTCGGCATGCCTTCGAATCACGCATCAATGTCCCAATAACGGACGTCCGCCTGATTCGTGATAAGCGCGGGGAGCAGATAGCATATGTTCAGTAAGTGACCTTTGCCGCTGTCAGAGTCGAACGTATACTAATGTGATTAGCTTTGCAACGCCTGCGGATGCCCGGAAGGGTCTTGAAGTCAATAACGCGCCTTTTTATGGAAAAAAACTTCTTGTTCAGGTACCGAGAAACTTCTATGATCCTGAACATATGGGTCGAACTCCAACCCAATATATTCAAGGTCATATGAACGAATTGGTGCACTCTGGACGTGTATCTCAGTCGGGCCCTCACGGGATGCAGCATGGTCATCGTATGTCGTATGGAGAACATACCACCGCGTCGGCTAAACGTCCTCTAGTTCCGAGCGCGGCTTCAGAGGCCACGGCACTGCCTGAGCCGTCGTATTCACCACAGGATGCGCGGAGCGATTTCCAACGTCAGGCCGGACAGGAAAATCTGACGATGCGGGGTAGTCCTGAGGCGCGCAAGAAGAAGACCTACAATAAATCCCCGGCGAAAGCGAGGAAGAGCGGGCAGGGCGGCGTGCCTGAGACTGATGAGGCGCGGACCACTACGACCCCCTTGCTAGAATTCAGGGAGGGAAACCCCCAGGCTACGTACAAAGTCGATAAGGTGGTCAAAGAGATGCCTGTTGAGGAACAGAAGGATGCAGCCGCTATTCAATCGACAGTTGAAGGATCAAATGATACCGTGGTTGAAGAGATGCCTTCTGCCGTCACTATTGCAGAAGAGTCACCCCAGGTAGACATCGAAGAGTCAACGACTCAGGTTGATGTCAAGCCAAGCCCCACCACCGATTCGCAGCCTACTGATTATCTTGATCTGCCTGAAACCCAGGATCTGCCTTTTAAGACTGCAGTCGATGCAGGTGCCATTTCCACAGATACTACTTCCCTAGATACTGCTGTAACAACGTCGGAGGAACCAAAAGAGCCATCGCCTACTTCTATCACTTTCGAAGAAGTGACGCAGGAGCCGGAAGATACGGCTGTGACCATATCTCCTTTTCCACCACAACCGCTTGCTCCACAGGAAATTTCGGTGGAAGAGAAGCCACAGGAGATGTCTTCTGCCCACCATGTCCGCGATGCCGATGCGCCATCGGATGATGAACAAAAGAATGATGTGAGCTTTCACTCTGCGAAAGAATCCCAATCAGATGTTGGTAAACGTGAAGAGGAGGCCATTTCCTCTAACAAGTCACATACTGAAGAAGGCGCCAGGGAGTCTTCCTCAAAGGGAAAGGCTGCAATTGCAGTGGCTCCTTCGGAACAGAAAGCCCCAATCACTGACGCTGCGATCGAAAATGGCTCGAGCACGACAGAGGTGTCTAATAGCTTGCCGCAAGAGAAACCAACGGAACCGACCACGGTCCCAGCAAAGGCATCTGCAAACACGGAAAAGAGGTCCGGTGCAAAGCAGACGGAGTCACTGCATCCTTTCGCGAAATCCAAGGCGCAGAAGAGGAAAGAGAAGAGTGCGAAGAAGAGAGAGAACAGGGAGAAAGTTAAAACCAAAGAAACTGAAACATCCGCAAAGCCATCGCAACCCAACGTCGCCAAAGCGAAAACGGAGCCGTCCCAGAGTGCCGCTGCTTCCCAAGCTAAGCTGAGCCCCCAGCCTGCCTCAGGGAGTGGGATAGAGCAAAAAGCTCACAAAAAGGCCGCTAGTGTCGTCGGTACGGACAGCAAGGCCGACAAAAATGTTGTGGGCGGAGAGAGTACTGCCGGCGATTCTCGTGTAGGCGAACTGGAAGCGGAAGAAGCTGTAAAGAACGCTGGTAAAGATTCCTCTCCCCTAAACGACAGCAAAGTCGAGCCTCAAAAGGTGGAAATCCATGAAGGCTCATCGGCCCAGAAGGTGACTTCAAGCGACGTCGCAGCTGGTGTGCAATCTTATGAACACGCACCGGTCGCCACGATGACCAAGGCTACTGAAATGCGGCTTCTGGCCTCAGCTCCAAAAGAGCCACCTGTGAAGATAAAAGCGGAACAGGAACAAGTGAAAAAGAATAAGACGATTCGTGACAAGGTTGCCATTCCAAAGCTCAATCTAGCGCCGTTGAGGAAACCGCCGAGCACTGGTTATACTACCTTCTCTGCGAAACTGAGTGCTAACTCCAGTCCAATTGATACTGTGATCGCTACAGATGACACACAGAAGGAAATGAAAAAGACAGAAGGTATCCTATACTGCCCTATCATCCGATGCCAGACTAACAATTTCACCACAGGTACCTCGCGCACGCATACCCCGATTGGATCTCTGTTGAACGAAGGAAAGGACAAGTGTGGGAAAGTGAAGCGTAATCCTACTACTGATATAACGGCACAATCTAGTACTGACATGCTGCCTGCAGATACATCAACTATTGAAGATTCACGAGCAGATGCCGCATCAATCGCGAGCTCAGAGACTCTTCGAGCTAGCAGCCCGGCACCTGTGTTACCTAGTCCGACGGCTGCTGATTTCTATACGCCGCTTCAAACCCCTGCCATACTGCCGCCAAACCAGTCGGCGTCGTCTAAGCAGAGCAAGAAAAAGAAGAACAAAAAGGGAGCTGCTCCTGCCGAGCCCAATGATTCTGCCCAAGGGCCAGCAGAGAAAGTCCCTGTGGCCGATGGCGGCGTTTTCAGTGAGCAGATTATTTTGGTTGATGGGCTGAGAGGTCGAAGCAAGTCTTCCGTTTCAGTCTATGATAACCGCTCTAACGAACTTTTGTCTCCAGCTCCAACGAGTTCTGAGGGAAAGAAGGAAGGCGAGAAGGTAGTCTTTGAGTCGTCAGAGGCAAAAGCAGGACCGAATGTGACTGACGATGCTCAGCAAGCAAGGTCCCTTACCGTTATCGTCGGCGAGTACTACACGGTTAAGAAGAATGAGTATCTGCCAAACTTTCCAGCGATCTGGCGAGGGAGGCTGGATGAGCCGGAAAAGCTGGACCCGCCGACTTTCGACGAGATGGAAGGTATAGTGAACAAGGGCGAGGCTACCAGGAAGTCGATTGAACGACCCCAACAAGACAATGGATCGGTACCGAAGGCTGGAATTACTCCCCTCGGCGATTGAAAGACCGGGAACACGGCACACATCTGGTGGAGCGGCGAAGTGTAGCGAGGAATGGAGTCATGCGTGGGCAAACCAGTATTGTTTGCGGACGTGGCATGGACTGGATTTGCATGTTGGGCCAGCAGGATCTCTATCTGGGCGTACAGCGGCGTCGGCGAGGCAGTTCGTTGATGATACCCCATCTTTCATGTCAATTATGAGGTAGCATTCTGCAGGGTTGGCGTAGCTTCGGGTTCGTAGGATAGATAAACTGACCTACATCTGAAATTATGTGTCTTTACAGGGTTAGTATTGTTTTGGATTTGAGTTCACCTCACACAGTGAATTAGAAGGTGATAACACGAAAAACCACCGAGGATTTTACCATACATCTTGTTCTACACCGTGCGAGTGTAGCCACGATCCCGTTAGCAGGATACCTTTTGGAGTCTACAACCTATACTATTGTCAACGTCGCGTTTTATGCAGGATATATGCAAGGGTGCTGGCAAGGTATACATTTTAGTGTCAGGCTTTGGCCCTTCAGCACTGCATGTGAAATTGGGTGGATAAAGGTTGATGAAATGGGGTATTGCAAGATACTAGAATAGACTAGCGGGTTGATCATACTCTACTTCGCCAATTCCGAAAGGACGTTAAGACAGATCCGATATGGATACCAAGACCAACATCAGAATTCCTTTGCCAGTAATGCATCAAATAAAACGCCCCAGACGCCTCCCAATGCTTTTCGATAGTAGAAGATGACCCCACACTCACACTCTCCCCTCCTCCACTCAGCCCTCCCACCAATCTAATCATCATACTCCAACTCCCTCACCCCACAAAAATCTGTCCCAAAACACGTGTCAAACATATACCAAATCCTCCAATACAAACTCGCACTCTCAGAATCAAAACTTCCGTCCTCCCGTCTCGGAACCTGGTCTCCGATGATGCCGTGTCCGGACCCGACAATCCAGCCAATGATGGGCCAGGATCCGAAGGTTTGCTGCCAGCGCGGGGCGGCGGGGAGAAAGGCTTCTTCCATAGGGCGAAGTACAATGGGTTTAGCGCCTTTGATGCGGAGAGTTGAGCGCCGGGGTTGCGGTTGGGAGGATGTTGTTCGTGCGGTGCTGGTGGAAGGCGGTTGAGGTTGTTGGGCGGGGGTTGGGGGGCGGACAGGCTCGGGGGTGTCGAGGGGGAAGGCGCTGGGGACGACGGGTTCAGATTGCAACCTTGGAGGCATGGATGCGGGGACTGAGCCTGTTGCTGTAGCTGAGGAAACAGTGACGGAGGACTGGGATGCGCCGAATGGGAGGGTAGTTGAAGATACAGTATTCGGCGATGCGGTTTGCGATGTTTGAGCGCCTGCTGATGCGCGGATTGCCCGATCAGCATTGGGGCCTGTCCCCCGATACCGCTCTGCGAAGACGGTGTAGCCTTGGATGATGTGCGGGGAGTAGTGGCATGCTCGCTCGGCGGCTTCGGGGGAGTCGAATGTCACTTTTATCCAGTGGTCGCCTCCTACATACTCGTTTATCTTGCGGATTGCGGCTTTAGAAAGGGAGCGGTAGGTAGTAGCTTTTTGGGCGCTGAGCGAGAGGCCGTAGCGAGAGTTAGGAGGTTGCCGGTCGTAGTCTTCGTAGATGTTGCCCATCGATACTTTCTCATAGTAGTCGATTGCCGCCCATTGTGTGTCGTTGCTGAATCCGTACAGTATAACCTCCGTCGGATCCTTGGGCCCTGTTTGTGCGCCTGCCTGGAATGAAGCCGCTAATCCACCTCCTACACTGTCAACTAGATTTGGGGCAGATGTAGAGATGGGTAGAGAGCCGGTTGGGACTGAGGGCTGCCTGTTTCGAAGTTGTTTCTTGTTTTCAGATTCTTTGTGTCGATTGAAGATATCGTCAATCACGCGTAGGTTGTCGAGTTTGGCCTGGTCTTCTTTTTTCGCAGGCGTTGAGGTCTTACTGCGGGAGGTGCCACGCTTGCGGGCTTTACCGAAGGGACCTTTTTCTTCTGGAATGCGGCGTTGCTGTTGTTCGGAGCTGTGGACTCGAATTAATCCCCATAGTTAGAGTTGAGGTGTTTGACAGAAAACTCACTCTGCATATTCATAAGCCCAGGGGAGCCGCCGCCCAGTAGAATCGAATGCGCGCTCTCCATCGGGGACTGCATGGACCTGCATTTTCGCTCTGAGAGAGGGTGGATGTGAGGTTGTGTCGAAGAATGCCGGCGGTGTTGTGCTGGAGGCGGATTATTGTTTATGGGAACAATAAAAGACCGACGCACGGACCCAACCTGAGCTGCATGCAGGTAAAAGTCACACCTGGTCCGCGCAGGGAAATCCTTCCGCCACACACGTACCTCCCTTTTGGTTTCAGAATCATCAAGCAGTGATTTTCCTTGCTGCCTGCTCGGCATTGTTCGAGTATAAGAATGGCCCCGGATCTCACACCCGTCAGGATACGAGGGAAACGAAAAAGAAAAGGAACCGCGCATTCACAAAAAGCCTCCGAACCTTCTCCCGCAAAGCGAAACCGTCCATCAGCTCTAAAATCCCCAAAAATCGCCAAGTTGAAGAAATCGGTTGTGGTCATGCCAACCCTCCAAGGCCTCCCCCAGGAACTGCTCGAAATCATCTTTCTCTACAGTATGAGTATAGCTTTACCTCGTGCCTCACCTGATCTGGGTCGGAAGCTTTCTTCAAAATCCGTCTGTATGCAATTTTGCATGCAGAGTTTCTTCGACACTCGAGATCCTAGATCTACTATCCGTGAAACTCGTCCGAAAGTTCATGGAGACCCTTCGTTGCAATCAGAGATCTTGGCATGCCGATTCTTTACCTGGTCATTTTTCTTGAGTTATGTCGAAAAAGCTCACGACGCATTGATCCAGCAGAGGGGGAAAGGTTGGGCAAAGACGGGAGTTATAGTTCCAGATGCAAGCTATTTCGATAGGTTATGGCCGTACAAATTCACACAAATCACGTATCTAGGCTTTGCAGAAGGATTCTATATCCCCGAAAAACTACTTCACGGCCCATGGACGGCCGAAAAAGCTTCTCTTCTCTACGTTCTGATCTCTTTCAGTGGTGAGATCGACTGGGAAGCTTCCATGGCCGGAGAGACGGCGAAGGAAGGGATGAAAGAGGCGATTAAAGAGGAGAACGAACACGCCGTTGCTGCATTGGCTGTGTTGCTCGGCATTTCCAAAGCGATTACTACGGACATGATATGCTATGCGGTTATTCATTGTGGCTGCAATATAAACATTATCCGGCATCTTCTATTCAATTCCCAAATCCTATATTCCACAACTCCAAAAGACACACTGGACTTCCACGATCCGAGACTATGGCAATGGGCAGACCGAGAGAATCACGACGGTGTGGGCACTCTATTGAAGGTCATGTTGAAGAAGGCGGAGACGTTCTCGTTGGAGTTCTACATGAGAGGCGAGACGGATTGGGCTCGTATCGTACCGTTCCCGTATGGTGGATCCAAGTTCGACGCGCGCAGCGCTTTTGACGAAATCACAAGGGAGCTGCTTACGAGGCTCTATCATTCCTATGGGCGGAGAATTACCAGAGGAGTACGGCGACCTAGCCAGGCGACTGACTGGGAAGCAACGGGGGTTACCTAACTCGCAGATTGACATCACCAGATATGTGAAGAAGGTACAACCGCTTTGCTCACTCTGCAGTTGATAGATTTTAGAATAAGTGAGGAATGTCCAGGAAAGTGCTGCTTGTATTATAAATCTATAGCATGACAGCAAGCCGTCTTGAACTGTATATGCATGTAACACATCTGGTCATAACGCATGCCAGCCACCCCAATTCTATATGATATTCATGGTAGATATTGGCTTCGAGATGGCCTGGGCTGGGCTAGATCACAGGTCGCAAACACACAGGCTTTGATCTTGACGAGTAGCAGGACATGCCCCCGACTCAGTAGTTTCGCTTGCAATAAAAGCTTGGCTCGCCGTGAAAGTATCTGTAATCCGCAAACTCTAGTTAACTAACGCATGGCTCTCATTCGCATTGCAGGACAAGAGACAAGAATTGGGCTTTCCTCAGTGATCTTGGTGATAAAAAGATAAATCATACTCCGAAGAGTCATTTACTATCTAGGCAAAGTTTTATAATCATCGGAAGGGATTTTGGGTTTGAAAGTGAAAGTGATGTGCTCACCTGTTCCGTTCCCTGCTACTATCATCTAGCCACTCCAATCGTTGATGCGCCTATCAGAGCATCCACTCATCTATATAGGACATCCTATGTTTTCGATGGCCATGACTTCAGGCTCCAATGGGTACCCTGCCGTAGCTATCTCGTTTGTCTACATTGCATAGTCTAAGAACTTTGTGAAAGTCAGCATATGCAATGGACGGATTTTCAAGAAGTATATGCCGCGGATAAAGAAAAGAAGCTCAGAATATGTAAGAATTGAATATCACAGGTCCGACGCCGTTATGAAACCCCGGCGAGGGTCTCCGGCGAAGGACTCAATCGCAAATTACGTCATCATAGGAAAAGAAACATCAAGAATGAAATTTAAAGAATAAAAGGAACTTACCATCTCGTAAAGTCACAACCACGTCAGGGGGTTTCGTGGTTGTGTGAGGGATGTTGTGGTGAGGAAAGTGAAGTTGAAGGACGCGAAGAAAAAGTAGCTGGCAGATCATGCTCGCTTGCGGGCTTGGCATTGGGTTTTTCCGCACAAATACCAGACACCAACGACACCGCAGTCTGATCCGACAACAACAAACCTCACAACGACTCCTGTTTCCGACCAGTACGCCTGCAATAATACCATCACATTAATTTCCATAGCCTAACATCTGATTGCAGCAACACAAGTCGAAATGGGTGACGCCGATATCACAACAAGCCAGTGGAGGCTGGTCGAAGTTGGCCGCGTCGTTCTCTTCGGCTCAGGCCCCTACCAAGGACGGATAGCAGCCATCGTTGAAATCATCGACCACAAGCGTGTACGAATTCCTTCTAGATATGAGATTCCGCGGATTTGGTTTGCTCACTGGAATATAGGTGCTTGTTGACGGACCTGCTTCAGACAAGGACAAAGTCGTGCCTCGACACTCCGCCTCCCTCTCATCGCTATCTCTCACCCCGATTGTCATCCCCAAGCTCCCCCGCGCTACCGGCAATGGAGTCATCAAGTCATTGTGGGAGAAGGAGAAAGTAGAGGGGAAGTTCGCGGGCAGCAACTGGGCGAAGGGCCGGGCTCAATTCCAGAAGCGGAAACAGTTGAATGATTTTGATAGGTTCAAGGTCATGAAGTTGAGGAAGCAGGTGGGTGCATAATCTCATAGTTTGAACATGAACATACTCTTGAATTTGGATCTATGGCGTGGAACGTTTGGCAAATTGTTCGATGAATATGGAGGCTAACAATGCATCTTAGGCACGTTATCAGGAGCGGAAGGCCCTTGCCAAGGTCCGCGCGAAGGCATAGATACTCTAAGCAGGGTTGGGGTCGTGTGAAGGGTTGATGCTATGTGCTGGCAGCGGAAGGTCGTTTGCATTACACAAGCACTCCGAATGGCTATCCACGGCATTCAAAATTCAAATCCTGGACTCGGGTGAATTTCTTCATGTTTGGCATGGTGCAATTCGGATCGGCAGGTTAAGACGGCTCTATCATACGAGGAAATGTAGCAAAAGAGTCAATTCCATTCAGTTCATGAACACACTCTAGAAGTGCCATAATCAATATCCCATTCAACAAGGCAACTTATATATGATAAATGTAGTGAGACTCACCTAAAAGTCGCTGGAGCTCCTTCCTCGCTAAATTGCCCACAAGCGAGAAAACGGAAGAAAGCTCCAACCTCAACTTTGTGCAAGTCCCCTCCACCCCGACCATTACACCACACATCAACACCATGGCAAACCCACGCATTGAGGAACTCCCGGACGAGCCCGAGAAGAAGGGTGCCGAAGTCGAGGATGCCGAGTCCAGCTCTGACTCTGAGGTTGAGGGTGCCGGTGAGGCTGGCATTCCCGCAGGTGCTTCAGTTGCCGTGCACTCCCGCAACGAGAAGAAGGCTCGAAAGGCTATTGCGAAGCTTGGGCTGAAGCACGTTGAAGGTATTACTCGAGTTACTCTCCGACGACCGAAGAATGTAAGTAACAGACCCCTCCAATTGAGTGTGGAAACATTGGAAGGCATCTACACACAACCTGCAACGACATTATTTTATGGTTATGTTTTGACAAATACCAACCTCAATTTATCAGATTCTATTCGTCATCAACCAGCCGGATGTCTACAAGTCTCCCTCTAGCAACACCTGGATGTAAGCCGTCCTTCCTTCATCACCTGGACCATGTTTGTTGACATCATTGCAGCATCTTTGGTGAAGCCAAAATCGAGGACTTGAACTCCCAGGCCCAGGCATCCGCTGCTCAGCAACTTGCAAGCGCCGAAGCCGCCGCACACGACCACTCTGGCCACGACCACGACCACGACCACAAGGGCAAGGCTGTAGAAGCCAAGAAGGACGAGGATGAGGATGATGGTGAGGATGTTGATGACTCTGGTCTTGAGGCGAAGGATGTTGAGCTTGTTATGCAGCAAGCTAGTGTGTCAAGGAAGAAGGCTGTGAAGGCTCTGAAGGAGAACGACAACGATATTGTCAACTCCATCATGGCCCTCAGCATATGAGATGGTTTTGCGCCAATGCGAAACTCGGAAGGCTCTAAGCGTTTGGGAGTCTCAGGGACCTCTATCACCACTGTACAAGAGGCTTATTGAAATGGGTATTTCTTGTCAGCCGTTTTGACATCAATGCTTCCTCTCCTATTACAATTTTGTGATACCGCGACGCAAGTTACCAATTGGTCTATTCAAAAGCAGAAGATGCTGTTTTTATCCGACATGACGAAAATTAACCGCAGCTTTCATGCTTTCGAATGTACCGCATGTGATATTGTGCTTTGAACTTGTTGCCTGCTACTAGTAATGTCAGTAAGTCCTGGAGTCACGTGTATGTCTCTCACCCAACCCGCCAATCAGGTGCTGCACCTATGTAACCGTAATTCCAGGATTACCCTGGCGCGTGAGTATTTTGGCTGATGCTTATATAATGAGTGCCAAGCCTCGAGATGCCGAGCTTTTGAAGGAGCAACGGATGAACTTCGACCTTATCACAAAATCCCTTCCCATCCCAACCCCGTCCCAATCCATCACAATGGCAGTCGGAGTATGTTGAGTCATCTCTTTAAATCCTTTCGAAGCTTTATGAAGCGCAATTGCTGTGTTCGCAGAGCTCCGAGATCCCCAATGGCATCCTTGAGTTGAGAGCCAGAAAACTAACTCATCTATCCATTACAGCGCAGCGCCGCTCTCAAGCTCGACTGGACCAAGCTCGGCGCCCAGCTAGGTCTCAAAGGGAATACCGCCACCGCCCTTGCAGCCTTCAAGAAGCGCAACGACGACGCGCGCCGCAAAGTGACCGTACTATCCGAGCAAGCCCAAACTGTCGACTTCTCCTACTACCGGTCCGTCCTCAAGAACACCGCCATTGTCGATGAGATTGAGAAGAGCTTCAATTCCTTCAAGCCCCAGACCTACGATGTGAACAGGCGGATCAAGGCGATTGAGGCGTTCGAGGCACAGGCGGTTAAGAGCGCGGAGGAGACGAAGGCCGTGGTTGACAAGGAATTGAGCGATTTGCAGAAGACTTTGAAGAACATTGAGGAGGCTAGGCCGTTTGATGACCTGACTGTGGTGCGTATACTCTTATGGTTCCTGTTGATGAGGGAGGCGTGATGCTGGACTGAGATATTTAATGGATGCTAATGGATTATCCTACAGGAGGAGGTGGCTGCCGCTCAACCAGATATCGACAAGCGTACAGAGCAGCTCGTGTCGAAGGGTCGCTGGGCCGTTCCGGGCTACAAGGCAAGTTTCATCGCAGTCCTGTTTTTGTTGAAATGCTTTGCTAATTATTTCGCAGGAGAAATTCGGCGACTTGTCCGTTCTCTAAACAGTTTTCTCATCTTGCTAGAATTCCCCCGGTCTGGGTTGTACTACGTATTGTGAATAGCTTCCAGGTCTCAATGTCAACATAGATCTTCTCACGATTTTTGAACTTGTCCTTGCCTGTGCTACAGTTTTATCCTGTCTAGAGAACTGCTATTATGACCCACAGTTCTATGGAACAATTGACTAGCTTCCAGAACCGTATATCTATACCGCGTAAATCCTATTAGCCATGTTCCCGAGGCCCAAACGTTTAACTACTGCCATACCTGACCTGAAGGCCCATGGAAATTGACCAGCGCCGGCACTTATACATGGACTGCCTTTAAAGCTCAATAATCTCTATTAAATGCAAGGAGATGTCCTTGTTCGATGATTTCCCTAGTCATTTCAATCTGAACACCTGTCCATTCTCACTGTGTTCTTGTTCTCTATCCTCAACCGCCCGGGGAACTGTATGCAAAATTGTTGTCTTTCTACGAAAAAGAACACAAGCCTACGAATACTCTCACTGTTCCCAATCAATATCACAGAATGGCCCAGAAAGTGGTATATGGGTGCTCAATCTTGACTTAAAAGGGTTGTCTGTATGCATGCGAGACTACTGCTCTGATTCCCGGCTTTGGTACATTCCTTCTTCTGTGGAGGGTGGGCCGTGGGGGTGCAAGCGATGCGTTGATTCAATTCTTGGTTTGGAAATGTGGTATGTCCTTTAACGGATCTGGATTAGGGAGTAGGAAGGTATGAATTCTGCTAAAGATCTAGAAGGAACGACTGCTGTTTGAGAGGGGAGCGAGCGGTTACAGGTATATTGTTTGACACGGAGAACTGTCGCCTTTAAATTTGCCCTTTATCGTCTTTTTCATTCGAAAAACTCCAACCCGTTCTTGAACCTGATTACAAGATATCGGTGTCCGGGGCCAAATATATATATTCATTTTGAAGTAGTGTTTGGATCCAGAATATATGCACATGACCAGCTGTCGCCCAGAATTCAATCATGGTAAATAGATCTAGCATGTGAAGGTGAACACGTTATGATTGAATGATAAATATACGGTATTAATATTATAGCCCGTGGAGGGCGGGTGCAGAGATGCAGCTAATTACATCTTTACATAGTGCAGTATATGCAGTGGCCAATCCAACCCAATTCACCAAGTTCTCAATTCGCCCCAAAACCATCAAACTCACTCCAAATGAGTAAGCAGAAGAATAGACTTCATAACCGCATCTCATCATCATTAATCTCGCTCATGGTAGCTTATAGTATAGCAAAGATACCCATAATACCGGCCGCCACAGCCCCAAGACCATAGATCGGAGTCACTGCCGCGCCGGTGAATTGTGCCGGAGGCTCTGATGTGGTGAAGGTAGCATTGCCAGTCGGAGCCGGCGCCTGAGGCTGGCCATCTGAGATCTGAGTAACTGGTGGCGCAGGTGGAGCAGATGGAGCTTGCGGTTGGCTGTCAGAGATTTGGGTAACTGGTGGTCCTTGTGGTTGGCCATCAGAGATCTGAGTGACAGGTGGTCCAGAGGGAGCCTGTGGCTGGCCGTCGGAGATCTGGGTGACGGGAGGCGCAGATGGGACTTGAGGTTGACCATCGGAGATTTGAGTGATTGGAGGCGCAGGAGTATGGCTGGGAGCTTGGGGCTGGCCGTCTGAGATTTGGGTGACGGGAGGTGCGGGGCCAGATGGGCCTTGAGGTTGACCATCGGAGATCTGGGTGACTGGAGGACCTTGAGGTTGGCTATCAGAGATCTGAGTGACGGGGGGAGCTTCCGTTGGACGGATAATCTGGCCATCGGATGCTTCGCTGATGGGTGTTGGGTTCTGCGGTCGGCCGTCGGAAACCTAAGTTCGGTTAGCGAAACTCGTGAAGTTTTGAATGATCGATATGACGTACCTGAGTGGCATGAGGGGTACCTCCACCACCTCCCATAGCTACGAGATAGATGGGAGAGCACTGCCCAGCCCAATGCCTATCATAAAGATTATAGAAGCTGCCAGACCAGCATTGATAGAAGATAGCTGAGCCACCAAGCGCAAGGGAGTTGTTGCCGCAGAGCGACCAGCCACTTGTGTAAATTGCGCCAGTCTGCGGTGGCTCGTCGAACTGGAATCTGGAAGATGCGGTCAATGAATCTTGCATGAATTTGTGAGAGATAGGAGATCCATACTGATAGTTCGAGGCGATGTACCCTGTTCGGCCTGCTTGATCCTTGAGTTTACCTCCAGCGAGCGTGAGAGTAAGAATGCCTGCCTGCTGACGTCTTTCAACGTCTCGCTTCGCCGACGAGGTCACGTTAACGACCGTGATCCGAAAAGGTTCTGAACGCGAACCTGAGCAACTGGCTGGGGCAGAAGCATCAGGGGCGATCGCGGAGGTGACACCCTGTGGCATAGGCTTCGCTAGAGCAGATGCCACGAGGCCGAGGACAGCGAATGTAGACTTCATGCTTGTTATGTAGTCAAGTTGTTGTTGATATTAATGATATCGATAAGGTAGAGGTAAATAGTATGGGGCAATGAAGGGGAAGACTGGTGAGCGAGTTATCAGTCTAGGTAGCAAGAGTACAAAAAGTATAGCTTGCTATTAATATGATATCGTTAAGAGTTTGAGAATAAACAGAAAGGGTAGAGAAAGAAAGAAGGGTAAAGAAAACGCGGCTATATAGGGGACGGTAGCGCATTGACTTCATCGGTCATGTCACCGTTGAGCGATGTGAACATGCGGAAAAGACGGATAATGACGATCGTCGTGCGCGCATCAATACAGACCAGCACCTCTAGTGACGTTCGGTCACGGTGAAGAGGTTGGACGATGTGAAGGGGCGGCCAATGTTGGGGAGTTCGGTGAAGGATCATTGGTCGGATTCCAAGTCCAACCCCTCCCCCATCCCCACCGTCTCTGGAAGTCCTCTGCCCTCTCATATTTGCATTCTCATTCTCGACCCTTCCAGCCATCTACCAGTCCATCGAAATGGCTAGATGGACAAGCGATGCTGTCCTAAACGCCTATGCAGAACAAGCCGATCACCTGTGTATCACGAGGTCAGCCATTGACAGCCTCAAAGGAGTGAACCGCAGCGGAGACAGCGGGGTCCGACAGCAACAGCTGTAACATACCAAGGGAACACATGCATAAGAGGCAGCATTAGTGTCCCATTTGCGGCTTATTCTTTGCAGATTTTTGCAGACGCTGCAGAGTGCAGGGAAGGTGTTTTGGAGAATGTGTGGTGACGAGGAGGCGGCCCATTCTCAGATCTGCACGTTAATATGGAGCAGCGGTGGTTGTATTGTAGAAATTGACCACTTTAGGGCCAGGGACTAGTACGTCGACTTCTCAATCGGTGCAAGAGGGTGAATTGACGTGGAGAGATGCATCGTGATTAACCTCGAACCCTGCAGCGCTAAGATGGCTTTTGTAGGGTTGGTGTGGCTGTCCAGTTGTCAGCCACCGTTCGAAAAACCACTCCATGACATCAACTGGACGCGAAATCTCCACCAAGATCCACCTTGTGACGCGCAAAACGGCGGGAGAACTAGCAGACGTCACCAGAATCTGCATTTTCGCATCAGACGTCCGTTTCTAAGAATATATTGGGTGCCATCGACATCGGCGAAACCCCTTGATGTTTCAGTGTTTTCCGTTGCGCATCGCAATGAACATCTTCTTTCCACTTTTACCTGACTGTCATTGGTGGCCTGTTGATCTCATGTCCTAGTGCGGTATCACCGCATCAATCAAAATCCGATGATCCCATCCTGGGATTCAACTTCTGCGGCGAAGCGACATTCCCGTTTGGGAGGCGAAATTGTCTATCCCAACATCTTCACAGGCATCACCATCATGGGCCGAGCCGAGAGACACTGTGCGAGCTGCTGAAGGATAAAGGCTTGGTAAATTGCGATGTTTCGAAGTATAGATAGTGACACTTACGGTTACATTCAATAGGACCGCCACGTACGGTGTAGAGGACCGGAAATGTTTCACATAAACATCAGTTCTCAAGATCAGGGCCCTGAACTCTTATTGAAAGCTGCGGGTACCTTGAATTCACATTTCAACCTCGACACGAATAGTATCCGCAAGGTTTGAGCCAATTTCTATTGATACTTCATTCATATCTCATCACAGAAGTTCTCCTAGCCTCTTAATGAACCCTGCAACGGCACACCACTCCCATTACGGTCCAGTTCCAGTTCCTCCTTCCCTCCTTCTCTAACCCTGTATTACCCTATTGTATCCCCAGTTGTTCGTTCGGACATGTTTATCTGCCCTCGCCGGCCCTCTTCACCCCATTCGCGATCTTATTTGCGCCGTCCTCAACGCTTGTCGTTGCGTCCGCGAGCCCTCGAGCAACCGGCCTGCCTGCGCTTCCAGTAGCGCCTTCGAGTGTCTCGCCTACGCCGCGTCCCACTGCTCCGACTACTCCGCCCACAGTGTTTGTAAGGCCTCCGACAGTGTTCCCGACGGTTGAGGTGACGAACTTGACGCCGGATGTGACGCCGGATTCTTCTTGACCGATAGGCATGTTGATATTATGGTGATTGTATTGTTTATGTAAGATGTTTAGTGAGGGTGAGCTTGGTGTGTCTGAAGTATGAATGTTTTGGGTTTGGTATGATGACCTGACCGAAGTTGAGATGGAAGAGGAATTTATGTTGGAGTGAATGAAATGACGTCATGCAAGCACGTGTTGGCAACGCGTTGTGGCAGGAACGCAATCTTGGAAGAGTTGAAACAGATGGTGGCGCAGCGCAGATTAAAATCTCAGAACCTTCTCTTCTACTTGCCAGTACCTGAGAATTTTCGGCAGGTTTCAGAGGGCTTTTTGAAATCCAGATTCTATCTGGCTTTCTACAAGCCTGGAGATCCTAGGTCCACGAGACACCTATGGCGCAATTATCGCGAAACATGCTCTGAGATGCATCAGATGATGATGTGTGAAGGAGCTATGAATAATGTCTGGAGTCAAACGTGAATGATTTCATTAAACAAGCACGTGGCTTCGTGAGGTGCGCTAAGCCGTACCAGTAATTTTTGCCAAGGCGAAAAATTATCCAGACAGGACTTCAGCAGTCAACTCAACCTCTCAATTACTTCGCCCCAACCTTCGTGTCCTAGCATGCCAATTGTTCCGCCAACATGGCGCACAACTGGAACAAACGGAAACAATCGTCAAATAATGCGCCCGCGGCTAAGCGCCCTCGATTTGAGCAGCCAAAATACAACATCTCTACGACGCCTACCTCCAAAGCCTTCCCAAATGACGAAATCAATGCGTCGCGCTTTGTGCGCGCGCACGAGGAGGAGATCAATGCACTGGAACGCGGTATCCGCGCAGCGAAGAAAGGTTTGGCGAGAAGGGCTTTTCAGGATGTACCAAGAGACATGCGAAGAAGGACTGCGAGTCATAACCCGATACGGGTGCCGGAGAGGCTGAGGGCCAGGGCGAGGAAGGAGGCTAAGGAAGATAATACTCCGATCGCGAAGGGAAAGAGTGGGAGTGGGATTGGAAAGGGCAGCAAAATGTGGTTGAGGAAGGAGGGAATTACGAAGGCAAAATTGCGGAGGGAAATGAGGGACAAGAAGGCGGGAATGGGAGACAAAACCAAGGGTTCTTCAGGTGCTGAGGAGAAGAAAGACATGAAGATGAATGAACTGGTTTCAGAAGTACCATCAAATGGTTCGAATGTTCGTAACACCAAACGCAAGAAACAAGCCCATCTCGCGACTCCTGCCACACCGGCGGCAAAGTTCCGTAAGCGTCAGATGCACAAGACATGGCTACCAACACATTTATTTCACACAAAACGCGCACACTTGACCGCACCAAAAGATCCGCTCTGGCGGTTTGCAATCCCGCTATCGCCCACCATGAAGAGCTATCGACTTACGCACCGAGCAGCCTCGTTGAGAGGAGCCGTGGCATGGGACATGAGCTATATATCTACAATTGGGCTTGAGGGCGCTGAATCTAGTGTCGTGGGATTGTTGAAGATGCTACATTTTGGGCGTGGGGCCGAAGACGAGCTGTGGGAAGACAGAGGAAAGGGCAAGAAGTGGCGAAACGGTCTAAGGATCTGGGAGAGCTGGATCTACGAAAGGGAAGGCAACTCGCCGAAGAAAATTGCGCCTATCACTGTTATCTGGAGTGTAGGAGAGGAAGCTGAGAGTGGCAAGAGAAAGGCCTTCATCCGGGTACATCCCAGCGCCTTCCTTCCCTTATGGAACGAGATTCTTAAGGTTTCAAAAGTACAAAAGCCAGCTGTTTCCGTCGAGGATTTGCGTTTCGAAATCGGCTCGATTCAGATAGTAGGACCTGCAGCTACCGAGTGTCTCTGCTCAGCACTCTCTCCAACAACCATCTGTCATGCTGAGTCACCAGACACTCCTCAGTCTATTTGGCCGACCCTTGCGCCAGTTACCAATCTCCAGGTACTTCCTTCAAGCGCCCTTCTGGCATTTTCCGTTACAGATCCTCGGCTACGATACCCTCCCAGGCCAACACCAATCTCCTTAGATGGCACCTCTCAGTCACAGCTAACGCAAATCCTTGCATACTGGCCAATAGATAGAACTCAAACTGCGCCAGCAATCTTCAATCGCAACGCCAGACTCGCAGCGGGGCGTACACTCCCATCTCAGAAGTCCATCAACCGCCGCAAGGCAGCTGCGTCGCCCGGTGAATACCCGGATGCACGCTCGACGGATCCGCACATTCCAGTACTTGCATATATCTCACGTGAGAGCAACTCCTGGACCATTCTTCTGCCTTGGAAATGCGTGTTGCCAGTCTGGAGATCGATCATGTTCTATCCTGTCTCTACCGGAGGAAATCCTAAATTCGGTGGGCTGACGGAGTTACGGCAAGTATACTTTGAAAAGTCAACCCCTTGGTTTCCCGGTGATTTTCCAGGGACTGATGCTGGCTGGGCATGGGAGCTGCAGCAGCGCGTTGACAGGGAGAGGGAATGGATGAAGAGACCAAAGAGAAAGAGGATTGAGTGGACGACGATAGACCTAGGCAGTGGGAAAAAGGGAGAGGTGGGAAATCCGTGGGCCTGTGAATGGGACAGACTCCTTCCGAAGTCTTCCCTATGCAACGAAGCGGACAAAGAATCGGATTCTACGAGGCTCCCCTTTCGACACCTACCTTCCTCAGAGGCCTCTAATCTGATATCACATCCATCTTCATCGGCACTCTCGGATTACCGCACCATTCCTCATCTGTTCACAGCCAAGATAATCATGGTTCAGCGGGGAGTTCCCACAAACTGCGCCCGAATCTACAGACTTCCGGTGAATAATCCAGAGCTTCAGAATAAATGGCTATCTCTACTCCTGAGCTCCAAGGCTGTCCCTGGCCCGAAGCGTTCAACGGGTAAATATTCGAACGCCAACTCCCGGAGCCAGCCAAATCATCTCCGCAGGAGAGCTCTTGCAGCAAATCTATTAGCACCAAAAGAGCAAGACGAGGACCATGTGAAAGCTGGGCACAAAGATTACCCTGTTGTTCCTGACGAGGAGGATCTGATCGGTTTCGTAACGACGGGAAACTATAATCTGGCGGAGGGAATACCAACTGCTGTTGCGAATCTAGCTCTCCACAAGGTTCTGGAGGTCATAGATGTAGAGGCTAAGGCAAGGGGCAGGTCAGAAGAACGTCACGTGTGCATCGTTCGTGAAGCTGGACGGACCCTAGGGAGGTTGGCAAGATGGGAGGTGGTGTGAATGACGATCACAACTTATCAAAACAGAATGCATCCAAGCCACAACTTTGCTGGCTATGAATGATTATCGTATGTGAATATTGTGTGTGCGACGTGTGAATCTGTGAATGGCAGCTTACTCAGCCGTTGAAGCTGACACGCTGCTGGCCGTAGCGCAAGCTAAGCGTCGGCCTCCTAACTTTATCTCCGGCAGTGCAACTAAACCACTTTCATCCTTTCCGTCTCACATCCAGACTTTGTACTGCCTTTTAGCACACCTATTCCAGGACGACTCACAACGTTCCCTCAGCAGCATGTCTGAGGATAGGGCAGCCGACGAGCAGGCCGAGGCTGGCAAGACGCCCGTCAGGCTGTCTGCCGACGCCCTAGAATCCCTAGTATGACCTCCCAAGGCACACCCGCATCTGGATGAGCAATTGCTGAACACAGATTCCTTTGCTAGACCAAGGACATCCTCGAAGACACTGTCTACAACATAATACACAGCATCACACTCTCATGTCACCGTTCCGAAAAGCTCCTCCGCATGCACTCCGCAGCCACGCAAGCCGAATCCCTAGCCCTCCAAAGCCTCGAGCCGCAATCACAAACCAAAGGTGCGACCAGCCAGCCTGCACCCCCAACCGCCGAAACTCCAGCCGCAAAATATGAAAATGGGCGCGTGTATCTAAAAGGGAATCCACTCAAGACGACACCGGACATCACCTGCCCACATTGCAAACTACCAAGACTAATGCACCCTATCATGGGCAAGGGTATGCAGAACCCTGACCTGACGAAGGAATATTGTATGCTGTACCCGTGGGTGCAACGGCAAGGTCACGATGTCTACGGCAACCCTTTCCCGACGGACATGGCAAAGAGCAAGAAGGAGCGGGAGCTCATGCGGCAACAACAGAAGAATGCTGAGAAGGAGAGCGTGGGCACACCAGGGTCGCAAGATACGGATATGGCAGGTGGCGAGGGAACTCAGGGCAAGGAGATCAAGCTGAACACGGGTGGAAAACCGGCGTCGTATATTCCGTGGCATACGTGTCCGAACTGCAAGAGGAGTCTGCTCATTACACGGTTTGCACAACACTTGGAGAAGTGTTTGGGAATCAGTGGTAGGCAGAGCTCACGGAATGCGATGGCGAAACTAGCAGGGCAAAATGGGAATGGCACAGGGACCGGTGTGGCCAACACCCCTCTAGGGAGTCGGATGGGGACTCCTGCGCCTGGGTCTCAACCAGGGGCGATAGACAAGGCGAAGGGCAAAGGGGTGAGCCCCGTGAAGAAGCTTGGTGATGAGGATGAGGGCGAGGAGAATGAGACACCCGAAAAGAAGAAGAAGAAAAAGAGTTCGTATGTCAAGAAGGCTGACCGTGAAAAGATGGCCAAGGAAGGAGGCGGCAATCAGAAAGTCAAACTAAAGATGAGCAATCAAATCAAGGAGAGTCTGAACAAAGATCCGGAGCGGAAAGCGAGCGACAGTACGGACAAGGGTGAGGGGAAGAGGGATCGTGAAGATGGTGGAGATGACGTTCCCAGGAAGAAGATCAAGCTGTCGTTGGGCAAGGGGGAGAGCGGCTCCGCTCTGGCGAGCGCAGAAGCTGGCGGTAATATTGCTGTTGCGAGCAAAGAAGCGAAAGCGGAGTCGAAATGAGTGCCGCTATGCCCTTAGCATTGCATGGAGATAGCAGGGGATTACGTTTGCGGTTACATATGGTTATTCAGCATCATCAGGCGTTGGGACTCTCACGGCGAGCATTATGTATTATTCGGACGGTAGGATCATGTCGACAGCCTCGACGCTGGTGTTCAGGATGCTTTTTCATGGGTGTATTCGATGGCAACAGTGATGAAAAGTAGGTGCACTTACTTGTATTACGATATTGTTTCATTAACATAATACTATTTGTCTCAAATTCGTCAAACCTTCAACTCCACATGCCTTTAACAGATGTGTCGATCCAATTGAGCCGTTCACATATGTTTAGGTCCTCGTTTTAGACGTCAGCAACACTTCCCGAATTGATGTTCACCCACTTCAGCGTGGCCTATTGTACGGAATACTATTATTCAGGCTCAGCCTCCTGTACCCGAAGAACGAACGTGGCTGTTGGACACTTCACGCGATCTCGGTCCAAATTGCTGTCTTGCTGCGCCTCTAAAGCTAACATCTAAATACTCCTGGCTTCGCGACAGGCTTAGGTATCTTATTTTACAGTAACGATGTTGCCCAAAGGGAAGGGTCCTCAAACGCCCTCCGGGACCGATGTCGAAAGACCACCTATTCCGCCACGAAGGTCAGCAAGGCAGCAGAGCTCAAAGACATCTCCACTTGGATTATCTTCACAGCCAATTTTGATACCGGATTCCCCTGATTACACGGTCACAACTTGATACTTCTAGTGCAGAAAAGGAGCATGGATCGACTTCCATCGGCCTCCTCCCAGCCAGGCTTGCGGCTGATCGCCTTGATCGGTCTATCAGATAATCGCCCGATCAGCTGATAGTTATCAAGCCACTATCAAGATACTCTTGATAATTTCAGCCACATTTCTTGGCGTATGATTAGGTTAAGATATTAAATATAAATCCACAATTCTAATGAGAAAAGGATCTATAGGAAGTAATTACAAGAGAATTCCGAGAATTTTATGATCAGCCTAATCCTTTAAGCACTCTGTTTCCTCAAGCGTCTTTAGAGAAGTTCTCGTACGATCCCATGGAATACGACGTCGAGAGCCTGAAAAGACTCTCTCTGGCTTATCGCTCATTCCAGGTATCGAAAGAACTTCTATTGCAAGTTGTGAGAGACGTGGAAATCTCGTACACTGAAGAGGAAGACTCCACCATTGAAGCGATATCGTACGACTATCAAGCAGAATCGGACTCTCGCTGATATAATTATCAAACTCGTCCTGACTCTGTGGACGAGTTTGTTGTTCAATATGTCGACAACGAGCCTTATAAAAGGCAGAAAGCTGTTCTATAGGCTGTATAATAGATTCGCTGCTCTTCATAGTCTGATATGAAGCTAGAAGTGAAGTTTTGTCACGGAATCTCTCCCAGAGCTTTCGTACGACGTAAAGCTTCTTCTCTCCTTCAAGAGTTATCTTCGTATTATCCTTATCCTTTAAGAAAGCCGTACGACATTCTGGATCAAGAATGCGTGCTGCTAAATAATAAGGAGAATTATCTAGCTTTGTTGTATACTTTACAAGCTTGTTCTTAGCACGAAGGAGTTGAGAAGACATGAATTTATCCTTTGTTTTATAAGCTGCATCCTAAATAGAATTAGCTAAAGTAATATAAAATATCGTATGACATACCAAAGCACTCGTAATCATATCCTTAAGTATATTAATTGTAAAAAGAACTCTTTCTAGAGTCGTATGGTCTCCTTAAAGAAACTGAGTGGCTTCATGGAAATGTTGAAGGAAATCACGAATCATACGAAGTTGTATCCATTCGCTTGTTGTAAGAAGATCATCTTTTGAGAAATCATCCTTGTAATGCTCCACGTAAAGTTGAAGTGTAGCCTTAACCTAATCCTCCAGAGCCGTATTTAACATGGTATACCAGCTATTCCATCTCGTACGATTATCAAGCGGAACCATTTTGCCAGCACGTTCGATAAACCATGTCGTACGATTAGCTAAGCTACGGATGTGGACAATATGGTTATAAAGCTTCCCTATTAGCCCCATAATGATTCGGATGGCTCTGCCTCTTTCTTTCTTTTTCTTTTTATCTAATAGCTCTGGTTCTTCTCCTTTCTTCTTTCTCTTCCCCATTGCTGGTTGTGCTGGTTGTTGTACGATTCCTTCTTCATTCTCTTGCTTATTCTCATTGGCATCTTCTTCTATTTCCTTATCCTCTTTGTCATACGAATCCATAAGCTTCTCATCCTTTTTTGAACTAAATAGAAAGGCCTGAATGATGAGATTAATGACATGCCCTTGACAACGAATTCTTTAATATGTTGCAGTCTAAGTAATATGATGATGAAGGGAAAGCCAGGAACTAATCATATGACAGAGAACATCATTTAATCCAGCATTATCGCCTATAAGAGTTCTAATCTTTGTTTTAATTCTATACTCCTTAAGTACAGGACGAAGTGTCTCCTATTGATTATTACTACTCTGACTATATACCGTACGAAGAGCAATCAAGGGATTCCGGTATTTATCCTGAATATTAATAAAGCTGGCACAAATTCTAAGTAAAAGAGCATGACTTGGAGAGGTCTAAATATTGATAGCAAGGTGAATTTTTGTCTTTGCTGATTGAAGGACTCTTTGTACGATATCCTGAGCCTCAGAAAAATCGGTATGAATCCAATCAGTAATCATTAAATAGTGTATAGGGAGAAAAGAAGACGCCTTTCGATTTATTACCTTAATAAAAGCATGAAACTCTGGCCATTCCACGCATGAGAAGGGAAGTTGTTGTATGATAATCAGATCCAGAAGTGCGTGTTTGACGGTATTTTGCTGTACCATACGCTTTAGAACCTCGCCCTCAAGCCCCTGAACTTCCCCCTTTGCGAGAAGCTTTTCGTACAAATCTTGAATAGATTTTTCTCCCTGATCTCTCGCTGTCATACGACGATTATTCTCCTCTGTGCTCCATTCAATGTCATGTTTTCTAAGGTGGCGTTGCAGTCCTATAGTTGAGGCATGATGTCCTTTAGGGTCCTGAGGAGGACAATATTTACAGAAGTATATCTTCTTTATACGATTCTTTTCTTCTTTAGTTGCTGTACGGCAATGTTTGTGAATTGAGGAGATAAGTCTTAAGGCCTGTGTTGTACGACTAGTTGAGACTGAGCCTGCATCTGCACCAGTTTCAACGGCGCTTAAAAGGGCAGAACAAGTGTTGACTTCAGAAGAAACGTTACTATCAAAAGAATCAGAGAGAATTTCAGTACTATTAGGCATACTGGAGCTATCGTACGGGAGAAATAAAAAGGTTTATTCTCTGGATAAAAATTTGAGTAATGCCAAGCATTATCATGATAGGTTCTGATAATCAGGCGATCAGCTGATCGTCCGATTATCTAATCGGCTTGATAGGATAACCTATCAACCGCAAGCCTGCTCCCAGCCAAACTACCACTTCCAGGCCTGACGAAAGAAAGCGCCAAGTTATTGCAGCATAAACAGCAGCAATTAAAGAGTCCAACATCTCAAATTCACCAACTGAATGAGTTCTGCAATCCTGGCTCTCCGTCCTATTCTTCTTTGGCGTTTGCGGTTAGCGCAACTCTGGTATTTGCGCAAGAGGAAGCTGTACGTATCTTTCCTATCTTTCCTATCGAGCATTTGCAATTAACAGAGCTGGGTTGATACGATAGCGTGTAGGGCACAGCAGTCTGTATTTCTGCGGATGGCCTGATTCTGACATGTTCGCACTGCGTTGCTGAAACAGAGGAAGAACTGGATATGGAGAGGCTGTGGTGGTTACTATTCGCCTCTGGCCAAATCATTCAGGCAAGATGCGTGAAATGGGATCCGGAGCGCGATTTAGCTCTTCTGCGAGTCACCTCCTCACAGCACCCCCCTGCCCTTTCCCTGAATCATGAACTGAAAATAGGAACTCGACGATCCCGTCATGAGTCTCAACTCCGAGAAGCCTTTGCTCCGACTTCTTCGAGCTTTTCGTTTCCTTATGTGGAATTAGCTGATGCAGTACCGCCAGGAGGAAGAGCTCTGCTCTGCATCGGCCACCCAGGTAGTGAAGACCTGGAAATCGGACGGCCGAGCGTCGCGACTGGATATGATGTCCTTCATATTAGTGAAGGTAAGTTTCGTGGATATGCGAAGGGCCAGGATGTTCAGGATAATTCGGAAATTGGGGCGCTGATGCATGATTGTTGGACGTATTGGGGGCATAGCTGGGCGCCGCTTATTGAGAAGGGGAGAAAGGAGAAAGGAGGGGAGGTAGATGGGGAAGGGATGAAATGGAGGCTCGTGGGATTACATTCGAGTTGGGATGATCAGACAGGGATGAGGAGGGGAATTGGGTGGGAGGCTATCAAAGAATTTCTTGGCGGGTTTGAGGGAAGCACTGAAGAGTAGTGATGGGAAGGGAAAGCATTAGATATTCCCTTCCATTAAGATTAAAATTCTTTTGGTGAGAGACCAATATCCAAGAGACTAAAGTAATCGATATCACTCATCATATCTCCACTAATGATGTACACCGTGGTTCTTGATCCAAAAATTCTCATCACTTAGGGGCATATTGCAAGCATCACTTAAACTCATAATAATTAAGAGCAAACATTGTTAAAGAAAAAGAAATTGCAGTAATATATATCGAGGCACACCATGTTCAAATTTGTGTCTCCTAACGCCCATTTTGGTGCTCAGCACCTTCAATTTACTATTTACTTCCCAATACAGATCGCAGGCGGAACATGTTATAGCAAGGCACACATCCATCCCTCATCGCTTACGGCTTAGACAGCTTAGCGCGAACGAGTACATACTTTGGTCTAGCGCAGAGCATCCTCGGATGGGTAGCTCGGTCCGTGTAATCAGTGTGAATGGGAATATAGCTATGATACGGCCTTGTACCGATCACCGGTATATACTTGACCTTCTTTGAAACCTCACTTTCATATTGCTTGTCAGCTAGGAACCCTTGCTCGTCATGCACCATCTCCGCCGTCCCAGTCGCAGGCGCGGCAGGTGAGAGCTCCAAGTCCTCCTCAATCGCCAACGCCAAAGCGTTGTCGTTCTCATTCTCGCAGGAAGGCAGAGGTAGAGGAGGTTGTACACCCATAATAGTACGATATTGTTTATCATAAACACTCCTCGCCTCCCTATCTGCAAGAAGATCGAAAGCCGCTTGTAGCTTCCTGTACATCCCTGCGTCAGTCTTGAAATACTCGGCTCGCAGTTTCCTATGCGCATGAACGATATCATCGTAGGAGGCCCAAATATCCAACCCCATCACCGCGTAATGGTTAACAAATTCGGCGGTGGCATGGGAGATATTTGGTGTCCGCGCTGAACGAGGTGGCTTGCGAGAGAGCGAGGCGGAGGCGCTTGAGAGGTAGAGAGATGAGAGGAGTGGAGCCGGTTGTGCATGGTCCATATCTGTGGTTTCGGATTCCAAAATTTCAGCCAGTTGTTTCCGAGCGTTTGAGAAGGCTTTGCCGAGGTTTACTGTCGGAGTGCGGACGCAGAAGTGTAATTTGATTTTTTGCACATTGGGAACCTGGGAGGGAAGAATATAATGCAGTGATTATATTGTGAAGTGAGGGTGTGTTGTAAAATAAGGATACTGTGTCTTGAAACAATGTTCGTATGTTTTAGGTTCTTTAGGTGGGCAAAGAGAAGCACAAGATAAGTTGATGGGTAGAATGCATTGTAAAATATGCTAAACGTAATGGTGCGCCGTCTCCTTGAAGTTTTGTGAAAACCACTGTAAACTCGTAATCGTGAGCCGTTAGTGACGTCGATCAAAGCCTTCGATCCATTGCTGGCTCGACCAGTGGCATCCAACGTATCCATAGGAAGCTGAAGAAATAGAAAGACGGAAAATTCAAAAGTATACTTAGCACGGAAAGCACAAAACAAGTGGCAAGCCCAAAAAGCAACTGAAGACTTTACGTTACCCCTAGCCGTACGCCCACCTCCTGTAATCGTTAAGGCTTTAGTAATGTACCCTTTTCTGAGACTGTATATAATCCTATTGGCAATATCACCCTATGTACGGGATCTACAGATGGGTTTTGTCAGACATGTGCTTCTCGACGTGCCCCTTTCCTTGTGCCCGGCGTGCTTAGTTATTCTCGCCGTCGATGCTTGGACTATATCCTCTATCCGCCTTTCTCTCGTGTCCCGATCTTCTTATACCCCCTCGATCGTCCATCTCCTCTCCCTCTTTCTCTGCCTCGACCTCTTACCACCCGGATCTGCTCCTCCACCCTTACTAACCGGGAAATTGAATTTCACAGGTGGATTATCGACCCATTCTAGACCTCTTAGTCCGAGTTGCTCTTTTTCCCACTCACTCGACGTCCAGGTCTGATAGGGGCACAACAACTTCTGCTTATCAACCTCTTCCCTGTCGTTCCCCACCTTATCCATCAACCTTGCGCTCCACAACTCGGGCACCCACAAGCGAATGTAATCTCCATTTCCATCATAATCCAGCGCCTGCTTAACTGGATTGAACACTCTGCCTTACCTCGGATCATTCCCAATCCTAGCAACATATTGCCAGTTTCCCCAGTTGTTGCCAACATCGTAGTCAGTGAGGAGAAACTCGTACCATTCGGTGCCTACGCGCCAGTCAATGCCAAGATGGGAAGAGGGGGGAGAAGCGATATTTTGGTGGGTGCGACTTGACATGAACCCATAAGAAAGAGTTCGCGGTTGCAGACATCGATGAGGCCCGTACTAGTTTAGTTAGAGCGAAAGCGAGTAAAGGACCTCTCGTCCTCGCTGGATCATCTCCAACACCGCCGCTTCGGTCGAGGTACCTCCATCGTTCCCTAGACGAGTGATTTTGTCCATTCTGAGACGCTTCCTTGCCGCTATCCTCGGTATCTGGATAATCGCGGATTCCGTCGATAAGATACATCCTGACTCCGAATTTCCGGGTAGACAACCCACGTAATCCTTCAAGAAGCTCAAATCTTACAGCGTTCGTGCCGACATTCTCCCCCTTTCCGTAACCCTTAACTCCCTTCCCTTTACCTCTCCCTTCTTCAAATTCAACCATCGCCGGTGAACCTGTCGAGCAGTCAGGTCTCCTTGGGCGAGGTAAGCAGATAGTTTTGTGCTGAAGTCAAGGCCGAGCATTCCGTTCCTCGTCTCTTTATAAGAACCCATAGTTCCACTAGAGACGAGATGAGAGAGACGTTCTTGGGCCGCGGTTTCTCCTCTCGTAAAAGGATGAGCTGACTCAGAAGTTGGGATCACAGTTTAAGGGGCTAAATAGGGAGTCCTTGGGGTCTGATAAACTTGATAGGATCTTGAACGGATTCTTCTGAGGTGTGATGGCTGGAGGAAGAGGTGGCAAGTTGGTGGGTGTTGGAAGGGTGGGACGAGGCCGAGACCGAAGCAGTTCGAGGGATTTACGGTACGTGGTGTAGACATTGGGCAAGTCAAATGTTTTGGTAAATGGGAGATCACGGCTGGACTGCGTCAGTTGCTCTTCCCATTCAGTGAGGAATAAATCTACATATAAGAAATTAGGAAAAGAAAGCACAGCATATTCGTCAACAATATACTTGTCGTCATTCCAAAGCGCAAAATCGACTCCACTACATTCCGCAACTCTCTTAACATCTTTTCCGTCGTTCTTCTCTTCAGTCCCTTCCTCATCGGTCATCCAAATACCCGCAACATTTTGGCCCCTCACTTTCGTCGCCATCTTCCTCTTCGCCTTTCCCGGCGTACCAATCTAACATGCGCTCCACTACCTCTCCGATCAGCCCTACTCTAACCACTAGCCATGCTTCTCAAGATTCTCCTTCAGATCCCACACCCCTTCGGCAATAAATTTGGTATGATGTGGCCCAGTGCGCCATAGCCCGGCTACTTTGCTTCTTGCCTCAGGATATAGACATCGGCCTGCCGACGATGGAAGAAATCCAGATACCTCAACCTGACATGCAGGAAAGATATAAAACTGGCAGTAAATGCGTTGCGTTTTGGGCATCCAGCTCAGCCAAGGTGAGTAACCGAGATCCCATGTCACAGACCATGCGTAAACGGTGTGCACTAACGCAACATAATAAGTAACGAATAGCTTGCGTAACACAAGGCGTTAGCTAGTACGTGCGCAATAAGAAGAGAACAGAATATATCTAGAGTTATCTAACTTATATATCTAGAGTTATCTAACTTATATATCTAGAGTTATCTAACTTATATATCTAATTAGTAATAAAAAAACCTATTTATTAAAAATAAAAATAAAATATTATATATAAAATAAATTTACAATTTTTTATAAATTATATTTCATTTTTATAATTTATTATATTATATTTTAATTTAATTTAATAGTTTAGTTTTATATATATTTATAAAATAAATATACCTTTTAATTAGAAATTAATTACTTATATTAATTATTAAAACTATAATTTTTTTTAACTTTTATTACATATTATTTAATTTTTATTATAATTACTATTTTATAAAAAGTGTATAATTAAATTTTTATTTGTTTAAATATTTACTATTTTTATAAAAGTTTACTTTTATTTATATTATTAAAATACTAATGCTAATATAAATGTTAGTAAACTAAATATAGTAAAATATATTATATATTTACTTTAAAATTTTAAGTTACTAGTAGGTACTTATAGTAAGTCTATAGTATAAATTTTTATCTAGTTTTAAGTCTAGAATAGTTACTAAAACTTTTATTTAAAAATAGTATACTAAACTTTAACTTTATGTAAACTCTATATTTAGCTCTATTTTTAATTATTATTAGCCTCTACTAGTAATAGCCAGCTTTAGTAATATAAATTAAATTTATGTTATTAATAATATTAATATAGTTAGCTAAACAGTAAATAGTTTAAAAAAAGTAATAAAAATCTTTAAACTAAATTATAACTTATTTAGTATAAATAGTAGATAAATTAATAACTAAAGCTAATTATACTAATACTAAAACTAATACCTAGAAATACTTTTTTTTAAAAATAATAATTAAGAAAGTTTTTGCAGCTTTTTACAGAACATTAAAAGTTATAACTTAAAACTAGAAATTATTATTAAGATTTCTAGTAATTTTATAAACTAGTTACTAGAATAGAAAATACTTTAATAGATAATTTTAGTAATATTAATAGTATTTAATTTTATATAGCACACTAGCTATAAATTATTAATATAATATCAAAAATAAAAAATAAAAATAAAAAAAAGGAAATAAAATAAAAACTAGAAAAATATACTATTAATTTTATGCTTATAATAATTACTAAAGGCTTAAAGTATAAAAATAATAGAACTTAAAATTTATTACTAGCTAAAGCTATTAAAGGCTGTTTAATACATATTTAAAATAAAAGAACTATAAAATATTAATTAGAATTAACTAATAACGTATTTTATGGGCGAGCTGTATAAACGGGCAAGCTGTACACTTTGCTAAGACCCCAACAACACCATCAATCACAGTACCATGCATCCACCCACCGACCTAGAATCGATTTCTCGAGAAGCTAGAATATAGCTTGCTATTCATGCTCTCGATATAGGCCAAATTCATAGCCTCCGAAACGCCGCACGCATCTATAACGTACCCTCTATGAGCCTAAAGACGCGACGCGACGGAACCACCTTACGACGCGATTATACGCCCAATTCAATGAAGCTCACGGTCTCTGAAGAGGAGGCGATAAAGAAGTACATTCTTGAGCTAAATTCAAGAGGATTTGCCCCTCCACTAAATGCTGTTCGAGAGATGGCCAACAAGCTACTAGCTGAGCGAGGGATAGACCCAGTAGGCATAAATTGGCCACACACCTTCGTCAAGCGTACACCAGGGATTCAAACAAAGTACAATCGGAAGCTAGACTATGAGCGTTATAAACAGGAAGAACCAGCTATCATACAGGGCTGGTTCGACCTTGTACGTAACGTGAAGGCTAAGTACGGTATACAGGACAAAGACATGTACAACTTTAACGAATCTAGCTTCCAAATGGGCATAATAACTCAGCAGAAGGTTGTTACAGGCTCTGAGAGACGGAGTCGACCAAAGGCCCTTCAGCCAGGCAATCGTAAGTAGGTTACAGTAATCCTAGCTATTAGCGCGCTAGGGTTCGTGATTCCACCCTTCATCATCTATAAGGGCAAGAATCACCTCTCTGCCTGGTACTAGGAACTCGGTATACCGCGTCAATGGCAATTTAGTGTCTCTGATAACGGCTGGATAACTAATGAGCTTAGTCTTGCGTGGTTAAAGCACTTTAATATGTGTACAAAGAAGCGTAGTGTTAGCGCATACCGATTATTAATTATCAACGGCCATAAGAGCCACAACTCTCTCGCATTTACGGAATACTATGAGGAGAATAAGATTATCACTCTATATATGCCGGCACACTCATCACACATCCTGTAGCCACTAGATGTGGGTTGCTTTTCACCTTTAAAGACGGCCTATAGGCGCCAAGTCGAAAAGCTAATACACAACCAGTTCAACCATATTACTAAACTAGAGTTCTTACCAGCCTTCCGCGACGCGTTTGATGCGTCGATTACTAAGAGTAATGTCCAAGAAAGCTTTCAAGGCGCTGGCCTAGTTCCATTCGACCTAGATAAGGTGATATCAAAGCTTGATATTCAATTACGCACGCCTACACCACCCACCAACCAAGAGGTCACCTGGCAGTCAAAAACCCCTAAGAACTATCATGAATTTAGGTCGCAAATGAAGCTAATTACCAATAAGCTAGGTAGCTCACCCTCTTCTTTAAAGAATAGGTATTAGTAGCTTGTTAAAGGCACTCTTGCGATGGCTCAAGAGATAGTGCTTATACATAATTATGTTGCTAAGCTTAAAGTAGCTAATAAGACCACATCTTAACAAAAGCAGCGCAAAAGAAAGCGTATCCAGAAAGAAAGAGTACTTAGCTTTGGTACTAGCCAGGATAAATCTACTAAAGACCCTTCTACTGCGAGTTCTAGTAGTAAGAAGGGTTGTAGGAAAGTAAGGGCAAATAGGGCTGAACTAACTTAAAGGTGCTGTAGTAACTACAGTGGGACTGGGCATAACGCTCGAATATATAAAATTAATAAAAATAGTACTATAGAACCTAGTAGTAATAAGAATAATACTATAACTAATAGTACCGTTAAGTAATAATACTATGAATAATAGTATTTTAATGGAGTCTTAGTAAAGTGTATAGCTCGCCCGTTTATACAGCTCGCCCATAAAATACGTTACTTAAATTAATATTAAAAACTAATTTATAAAAGTAATAGTTTTATATGTTGTTTTACTAAAAAAGTTTTTATAAAACTTATTAAAAGTAATAATTTTATATACTATTTTACTAAAAAGATTTTTATAAAACTTATTAAAACTAATAAGTATAACTTATTTTATACTAGAAAAAACTTTATAAAACTTATTAGAATTAGTAAGTATAGTTTAATTTCTACTAAAAATTTTTTATAAAACTTATTAAAACTAGTAAGTAAAGTATTAATTATAATTAACTAATACTAAAACTAATACTAAAAACTAATTTATAAAAGTAATAGTTTTGTATAGTACTTCATTAAAAGAATTTTTGTAAGGTTTATTAGAACTAGTAAATATAATTTATTTTATATTAAAAAAATCTTTATAAAGCTTACTAAAATTACTAAACGTAACCTACTTTATATTTAAAATATCTTTATAAAATTTATTAGAGTTAATAAGTGTAACCTGTTTTATACTAACTATAGTTAAAGTATTAAATAAGTATTAGTTAAAGCAAAATAATTAATAATAGAAATAAGTAATAAAGTAAATATTAAAATTTATAATACATTAGAATTAAAAACATGTAAAAATAAAGATAAAAGTAAGTAAATTTTTTTTTTGTAAAATATAAGCACGTAATTAGCTATTTAGTATATAAACTATTTATTTACTTAACTTTACTTTATTATTTTACTAACACTAACTTACTAACTTTACTAAAATAATTTTTGTAAGTTTATACTTTATATAAACTAATACTTAAATTAATACTATATTTTAGTAATATTTTACTTACTAGCTATTTATTATATTTTAAAATATACTATAAAACCTGTTTTTATAACATTACTAAATAAATATTAAAAAAAGATAATAAATATTTAGATAATACATATACTACTAAAAAGAGAAATAGATATAATAATTTAGAAAATAAGAAGCTAGTATTAGCATATAATAAGAATATAATAAATAAATTTATTTTAAAATATTAAATAAAATATATAAAGGATTATATAGCTAAAATTAATACTACTAAAAAAAAAGACTATAACTAAAATTTAAAGTAAAAAATAAAAACTAAAACTATTAAAAAACTATAAGTAGATAAAATATTAGTTTTAATATTAGTTACTAATATTAGTAAGTTTAAAGGTAGTATTTATTAAACTTAAAAAATAAAGCTATATAACTTTAATAAAATTATCTTACCTAATTTTCTATTTTTAGTAATAATAAGGTAGGTAATAATAATAAAGTAAAGCTAATTATTAATATTAAAAAATAACTTTAAGTACTTAATAATTTAGTTATAGTAAATTCTATAACATAATAGTATATAGTATAATACTTTTAAAGTATAGTATTAAAAAGTATTATTAAGAATTAAAATAGCTTTTTACTTAAACAGATTTTAGATACATAATAAAGCTTATAAGCATATTATAATTTAAAATTAGTATATATTTTCTTAATTTTAGACTAATACTAAAACTAATACCTGTTTAAAAATATCTAATAATAATAATATAAACTAAGTGTTTTAACTAAGTTAGCTAAGTATAAAAAAGTATGAATTTTAAAAGTATTTTTAATAAAAAAAAGTTAGCTATACTACTTAGTATTTACTATAAAGTAAGATATTAGTTTAGGTATTAATATATTATTAATAGAATTTAGATTCTAGTTTTAAAAGCTTTATATACTCTAGCTATTAAACATAGTAATTTAATATTTAAAGTAGATTTAATTAGTAGCTATCTAATTCCACTATTTTATAGCTTATTTAGTTATTTAGAATATATTATTATAGTAGTAATAGCTACAGCATAATTTTATAGCTATTAATTTAAGTTTAAAATTTAGTTAGTATTTACCTTAAAATACCTTAGCCTTTTAGGTACTTTTTAGTCTAATATAATTAGAAATTTACTAAAAAGTTTTGCTTTAAAAATTTTAATAAAAATAATACTAAGTACTTACTTAATTAGCTTTTAGCTAATAATAATTTTATACTAAAAAACATTAGTATATAAATTAAGCTATTTAATAGTTTTAAATAAAAGTAAATATAAAATAGTATATTTCTAAGTATTAGTTAATATTAATTAGTATTAGTTTACTAGTTTATATATATTTCCTTTTTTTAAAATTTAAATACTACATTAAAAGCTGTAACTTGATGTTAAAGTTATTTATTAATATTAATTTATTTTATACATATTATGTTACTTTCTTTTTGCTTTAATTTTTAAAAGTTAAAACTATTTATAAATAATATACCTTAAAGAAACTTATAGTATAAAATAGCTACATAAGTTAATTTAAAAATAAAGTTCTTTTTATTTAATATATTTAGTACTACTTGCTTAATAGTAATATTTTAAGACTTATAAATAGTAATAGTATAGATAATTACTAAAAAAAACTAAGTTCTTAAGCATATAACTTTTCTATACTAGAAATTCTAATAATAATAGAAAATTAGTACTAAATTTTTTTTACTTAAGATTTTATATAGTAATGGCCTATTATAGTTAATAAAAATAATAAGTAATATTAAAAAGACTTTTATTTAAAGGTTTATAGTATTACTAAACTATATAATATTATTTAATATACTTAGAGTACTGTTTACTAAGCTTTTTTTATTTATATATTATTTATAAGTATAACTCATAAGTTAATACTTAAAGAAAGTAAAGTTTTTAGGTTTCTAGTTTTTTTTATAATAGACTTTTTAGCTTTTATACTTTTATAACTAGTTATAATAGCTATTATAAGTTAATTAGAATTTTATAGCTAGTAGTAATTTAACTCTTAAACCTACTTCTTTTAGTATAAATATAGATAATATTCTAAAATAAACTAATATTATTTATAAGAAGTATTAATTAAATTTTAGTAGTAAATAAAAACTAGTTTTAAACTATAATTTTTTTAATATAAAAATAGTTTAGTATGTTATAAAAAGTTTATTAATTATAGCTCTACTATTATATTATAATATTAAGGAGAATAAATTTTTTTAAACTACTAATATAGCTACTACCTAAACATTTTACTTATATTTTAAAATATATAAGTATTATATAAAGGCCTTATACTTATAAATAGAAGTTAAAAGAAGTTTTTACTTAAAATAATACTTAAGCTACTAAAAAAAAATAACTAAATAATAGAAAAATCTTTTTACACTATAAATTAACTTAAGCTAATATTTTTAAGTTAACTATAAATTTTTTATTTATAACTAAATAATAAATATTTTTAAACGTAGTTTAAAGAGTCTAAAAAACTTATAAAAATAATTTAGTAAACTTTATACTTTTAATTAAAATATAAAATAGTATATTTAGTATTTTACTAAAAATATTATAAGTAGTATAATTTATAAGTGCTGCTTAAATTATTAGAGAATAATATCTATAAATAACAGCTAAATTATTAAGCTTAATAGAAATAAATTTTATAATATACATTTTTTTTAAATTCTACATTTTTATTTAAGTTAACTAGTTACTATAAAAAATTTTTTTTATTAAAAGTAACTAGTAGTAGTTTATAATAAGTTTATTAAATAACTTTTATTTTTTTATAAAAGTTTTATATGTGCTTGTAGTATAAATAGTAAAGTTAATAAAGTAATTAATTTTTTATTACTTTTAGTATATAAAGAAATTAAGGTTATAAGTACTAATTTAAGTAAACTAATTTATTACGTGATTTTTAGAATAATCTCTTAAGTTTTTTTTATTAACTAGAATATTCTATATACTTAGTTAACAAGTAGCTAATTCTCTTTAAAATAGTTTAAAAAAAAATTCTTTTTTATTAATATCTTTAAAGTTAGAATTATTTTCTTTAGTAAGTAGTTTTTTTTTTTACATAAATTATTTTATAAATAAGTATAGTTAAACTTATAGTGTTAATAAATTTCTTTATATATAGTAAATATTCTACTCTTAAACAAAAGAATTTTACTTATTTTTTAAAATAAATAATAGAGTATAAGCTTAACAGAAGTAAACTGTACTAAATTATAGTTAAAATAATATTAGAGTATAAAATTTAAAATATTTAACTTAGTTTAAAGCTTTTCCTTTATGTTACTAGTATAATTATATTTAAGAAAAAAGTTATAAAAAGAAAAATTAGATAAATTAGAATAATTCTTATACTTCTAGAAAAAACTCTTACTATAATAAAGAGTTCTATTATCTTTACTACTTTTTTTTTAATAAAATAGTATATATTTAGCTATTTTTTTTATTAATAATTAACATTAAGCACCTAATAAGAGTAATAAACTAAAAGTTAATTAAAAAGAAAATAAGTAACTTTTTAAGTAAACTAGTTTTACTTACTAATAAGTCTATTTATTATTTTTATAACAAAGAAGTGTAGTAGCCTCTTAAAATTAAGTTTTAATAGAATTCTAGTAATTATAATTTTATAGTCTTTAGATAACACTTTTACTTAGTAGTATATTTTTTATTATATACTATTATACTAGTAGTATCTATATATAATTATTATTATTATTATTATTTCTATTTACCGCCTGATTTGGTTCTTTTAATGGGTCTATGTAGGCCAATTCCTTTTATAAAAAAAACTTATTAATAAGAAAACCTATTAATATACTATACTAGAAGAGTGCTAGTGCTTTATTATTATAGCACTTCTTTTTTACTTTCTTATCTTTTATATAGTTTATAATTTTAGCTATTATATTTATATCTTATAGATAATTTTATTTTATTTTTTCCTTTTTACTTTTTTTTTCTGTCTTCTATTAATTGTCTATGCTCTAGAATAAGCGGAAGTTGTTTATTTTCTTAGTATTAATTACTTTTACTATTTAGAACTAAATAAGTAATTTTATTCTTATAAATTATTTTACTACTACTTAAGTACTATCTCTCTGGCTTAGTATTTTTTCTAGTTATTCTAATAGAAATAATACTATTAGTTTAGTTCTCTTTAGCTTAAGATAATAAAAAAGAGTATAGTATATAGTTTACACTAGCTAGCTATAATTATACTATAAGAATTTATTTAGGATCCCTATTTTTACTAGCTAGACATTAAGGCTAAAGACTTCTGTATATAATAAAAATAGAGTAATAGCTTCTACCTTTAAGAGTTCTTTATAAAATAGGATTATAGATATTTTCTATAAAGTATATTAGGTAAATACTATTTATTTTTTTACTACACTTTACTATTAGCGTTACTACTCTATATTTATCTATTTTAAAATAAAGGTAGCTATATACTAGTAGTGTTAATAGCCGCTAGTATAATATACTTATAATTTTTCTATATATCTTTATTTCTATTAGTATTAGTAATTTCTAAAGTTTTCTCTTACAGGGTAGGCTAGGACTTTTTTCTTATATTTTTTTACTTAGTTTTAAAGCTTTTCTAGTAGAGTTAGTAGTTATATTATAGTCTACTATTAACTTACTAGTAATACCTAGATATTATTTAAAGTACTTACTATTTTTTTTTTCTACTAGGTCCTAGCTAGTATCTAGAGTCCTCTAGAGAGCTATAGTATTTATATAAAGTGTAATTAATAAAACTACTATTTTTTTCTTAATAGCTACTATTAGTATTCTTTTATATACCCTTATTATTTTATAAAGATACTAGTTTTAGGTTTTTTAAAGCGGCTGGATAAGATTCTTTACTATTAAATTACTATTATTACAAGTTTCCTATATCTAGGTACTATAGAGTATTATTAGGTAGATAACTATTATATATAAAAGGCATAAGCGTTTTATAAATAGGCCTTATATTAATATAGTAATTTATAATATAGCTTTAAAGGCTACTATACCCTTCTCTACTACTTTATAAATATATTCTTTTTATTAGAGCTTTAGGTCTATCTAGACTCTAAGTATATATATACTTAAGCTCTAGAGAGTAGTTTTATAGCTAGTAATTTATATAATTAACACTAAGTCTATATTATTATAACGTCTTTTTCTAGTAAAATATATAAGCTAGTATTTCTCTAGTGTAAATATAACTTTATAGTGTTTTACTTATACTATATATTAATTATATATAGCTATTAGGCGTTAGTAGTTCTTAGTAATAGAGTTTCCTTATAAAATAAAATTTATATTATTAATAAAGTTAAACGCTAGTGTATTACTATTTAATTACTAAAACTTCTTTAAAAGCTCTAATATAAATATAAAGAAAAGAAATAGAATTAGTAAAAGTAAGGATCTCTATAGGATACCTATTTATATTTAAATTTATTTACTTTAATACTTAGAAAATATAATACGCGTTTGTTAAGTAGTTAAAAAGCTTTATATAAAGTAAACTATTTATTTTAGTAGTCCCTTCTTTCTTAGAATATATAGCAGGTGTTTATAAGAGATGTTGTTAAAAACTCTAGTTAAGTCTAAGCTTAGTATTAAGATAATATAGCCTAAACGTGCTCTCTACGCTGTCTAAATGCTAAAAATAAGTATACTAATTACTAAGAGTATTAAGCGCTTCTTTCTTACTTTTATCTAGTTTTATAAAAGTAGTTTATATTTTTTAGCGGCTATTATTATTAAGTCTACTACTTATTTTTTAATTACCTTAGCTAAGGTGTTTTCTAGTGTGATTAATTAATAGTTTTTTTAAAAAAAATAATCCTTCTTATCTTCTTTATATAAAGTAATTATAATTAATTCTTTAAGGTAAGTTAATATTATTTTATTTTTAAAATACTAATAGACCACCTGTATAAGCTCCTAAGCTATTAATAGAAGTATAATTTTTAGAATCTCATTTAGTATATTATTAGGGCCTGGGGCTTTTTTATTTGGAAGTTCTATAATTAAATTACTTATTATCTTTTTAGATATATATAAATTAATATTAATTTAAGTGTGCTTTAGCTGTGTTTTATTATTAATATCTTTAAAATCTACTTTATTTATATTTAGAAAGAACTTTCTAGCTAGAATCTTTATTTTTATAGTATTATTTTTAGTAAGGTGGTCGCTAATAAAGCTTTTAAAATTAAAAAAATAGAAATTATTTTTTATTATATTAGTGCTTTTTCTACTCTATCTTAAAAGAATTTATAACTTCTTATTATATAGTTTTATAAGGTCTGCTGTAAATTCTTATATGAATTACCTTTAGTTATTTCTTTTTACTTTTTAGATCTTTTTTTAAAGCTAGTTGGATAGTATCTTATAGTTCTAGTAGTTATAGTTTTTTTTATAATTATAGTACTAGCGCCTTGCCTATTTAATGTTTGTAAAAAGCTAGGCTACTTTTAATAACTATATTCTACACACTTATAAACTAGGTTTCACGTGTAAATAGTAAGTCTATATATAATTAAATATTAATATTAACAAGCTATTTTATTAAAAATATATAGTAGTATATATTTAATTAAAAGTAATTATGTATAAGATAAAATTAATAGTATAACTTACTCTTATTTTAAAAAATAATAGAAAATTTAGTAAATAGCTAGAAAATAGAAAATTAGTACTTAATCTACTTTATCTTTTTATTAAACTTTAAGTAATATGCTGTTATATAATAGTAAATTTAAATTCTAATTAAAATTAAAAATAATTACTTAAAGTCTTAAGTTATATTAAAATAAATAAGTAAAAAAAGCAACTTTTTATTAATAATATTTTATAACTAAAATTAAGAATATATAGTAGAAATATATACTCTTTAAAATCTAGTAAATTTAGTTAAGACTTTATAGTTATTTTTATTAAAAAGCTTTTTATTAGAATTCAGCGTGTCTTTATAGTAGTATATATTATAATTATAAGTACTACTATAACTCTACTATTTAAAACAATTCTAACTATTAATAATACTAAATTTAAGAGTAAGTATTTTATTCTTAAAGGCTTAAAAATAATAGTAAAAGTAATAGATAATAATATAAGAATTATCCTAAACATTATTATATATAATCTTAATTCTAGTAGTAAAAATAGCATTCTTCTACTTATTATATTAAGAAAAATATTATATTAAGTTGTCCTAATAATAATTAGCTGTAGAGAAAGTAATAAATAAGTTTAAACTTTTTAGTTACTATATTTAGTAAAGTATTAGTTTTAGTATTAGTTTTAGTATTAGTTTTAGTATTAGTTTTAGTATTAGTTTTAGTATTAGTTTTAGTATTAGTCTTAATATTAATTTTAGTAAATAGTGAAATGAAATTATGTACTATAGCTTTAAAACTTTTATTTTTATTTACCTAAAAAGGGCGTGTTCTATAAAAAGTTCTAGTAAAATATATAACTAAGTTTAGTATAACAATAAACTAAATACTATTATTCTTAAAAGTACTTTAAAGCTTATTAATAAAAATTCCTTTATTATTAGATATTTTTAATATAAAGAAATTAGACTTTATATTTATTTACTTTTATATAATTATATTAAACGCTATGTAATAAAAGTATAAATATTATGTTATATAGCTACTTTTATATAATAACATGTACTTAATATAAAACTTATAGTTAATATATTATTAGTAAAATATTATGAACTTTTCTATACTTATAAAAAAGTATATTAAAAAACTCTACTTAGTAATACTTTACTATAATTAAACTCTAATAAAGAGGTATATTAAATAAATGCTATAAATAATAAAATTAGAACTTTAACTTAACATTATAAAACTTCTAACTTTTATATATTAAAAACTAAGTTTAAAACTATAGTAACTTAAAAAGTAAAATTATTCTTACTATTATTCTTACTATTATTCTTACTATTATTTTTATTATTATTATTATTATTATTATTATTATTATTATTATTATTATTATTATTATTATTATTATTATTATTATTATTATTATTATTATTATTATTATTATTATTATTATTATTATTATTATTATTATTATTATTATTATTATTATATATTATTATTATTATTATTATTATTATTATAAGACATTTCTATATTAGTATTTAAATTTATAGTTACTTAATTATAAGTAAGACCTCTTTACATAGTATTTATAAACTATTTTTATTAAATAAACTTAGAAGATAATTTATTTATTTTAATAGTAAATAAATTATAGTTTATATAATTATTATTAAAAAAAGTACTTAAGGCTTTATTAATAATAATAATATTTTTATAGCTATTATAACTTTACTATAAAAAGTATAGCTAATACTAAACAACTTAATACTATATATAATAGTTATTTTAAAACTGTTAATTAACGTATTTATAATTATTACTAAAAAAAATATAGCTTAAAAAGTATAATATTAAAGTTTTTAAAAAAAAATTAATAAATTTTTTTTTTCTAATATTATATAAAAAGTAGTAAATATGCTTTGTATATTTATATTAAGTACTTTAATATTAGTAGACTTCTATAAAAATATATACTTAAGTAATTAGTATTTCTTTTATAAAAGAAAGTTTTAAAAGCTTTTTAAACTATAAACTAAAGTCTATTTTATTATTATAACTAAATAAAGACATAAAATTAAGATTTTAAGAATTATTTTTAAGTATTAAGTGTTTAGTCTTATTTTTATAATAAATAAAGTACTTTCTATCTATAAGCTTTATATTAAACTAGTATTTATTATAAATACTATAAGTCTCTATTATAAGCTTATTAAAGCAGGTGTAAAATCTATTAATTAGTTATTAATTTATAAAACTAAAGTAAAGATTATTTAAAAAAGTATTACTTAAAAAATCTATAAAAGAATTAGGTAATAATAGATTATAAAATAAACTTATATTAGAAAGTATAAGTAAAGTAGAAAAAGGAAACTCATTAAATATAGTATTTTAAAATATAGATATAAACTATAAAAGCTAATTTAGCTTAGTATTTTAGAATATAAATATAAAATATAAAGACTAATTTAACTTAGTATTTTAAAATAAAGAAGTTAACTATTACAGTTAGTAATAAATAAAGATTTATTATAAGTAATAATTATAAATAAAAAGTAGTAAACTAATTAAGAAAGAATTATCAGCTATTAGTAAAAAAATATACACAAAAACTTAATACTAAATAAAAAATAAAATAAATACTTTAAAAAACTAGACTAAAGGTAAGACTTCTAGCTAATATTATTAAAATAATTAATAAAACTAATAGTAAAGAAAACACGTGACGTTTTAAGTATATAGTTATATAATAAATAAGTATAATAAATAAGGATAAAAACTTAGCACACTTATTAGAGCTTTTTATTTAGTAAATTATAAATAAAGAATTTACTATATAAAAAGTATTTTCTTTAGTTTTTAGATAGTTTCTTTCTTTATATTTATCTTTTATTCTTAAAGTAACTCTCTAGAATCGTTATGTAATAAATTAGTTAAACTATTACTTATTATATCTTTATATTATTAGAATAATTATATAAGTAAGTTACTATATAATTTTATAAATTACTAAAGTATTTAACTTAGTATATATACTTACTTACTATGTTAAAGAAATCTATATATTATCTTTTATAGTATAGTAATAAAGGCTACGTAATATACTATTATATAAAAATCTTAAGTATATAAAAGCTATAGTTTGTTCTATAATACTATAAATACCTATAAGTTATATAACTTATATATAATAATAATAGATTTAAGTAGTTTAGCTTTAGTACTAGTATTATTTATAGTCTAAATTATATAATAATAACAGGCACAAATTATAGAGCTATAATAAATAATTATAAAGTTAAAAAACTAAATAAATATAAGAATTTATATATTTAATATTAAGATATAATTACTAAAAAAATTTAATAAAATAGGTAAACACCTTAAAGGCTTTTTAATAAAAATAGAAATATATACTTACTTTAATAAAAATATTTTTTCTAAGAATTAAAACAGAATTCTTATAGCTAGTATAAATATAAAAGGTAGAATTATAAATTAGTTTAAGCTTTTAGCTAGAAACTATATAAATAAGAAAACTAAAAGAATTAATATTAATATTATTTCTATTTACTGCCTGATTTAGTCCCCTTAATGGGTCTATATAAGCTAATTCCTTTTATAAGAAAAATTTACTAATAAGAAAATTTATTAATATACTATACTAAAGGGGTGCTAGTGCTCTGCTGTTGTAATACTTTTTTTTTATTTTTTATATTTTTTATATAGTCTATAATTTTAGCTATTATATCTGTATCTTATAAATTATTTTATTTTATTATTTTATTTTATTCTTTTTTTCTATCTCCTACTAATTGTCTATGCTCTAGAATAGGCGGAATGTTACGGACGGTAACAGTAGAGCAACTGCACCCGAGGAGTTGAGGGAACTGGCGACGACAGCCAATGAAGCCCTGGAATGGAAACGCATGTTCGAGTTGGAAAGAAAGAATTGCAAGCGTGCACGGGACGCTTTGGCACAGGCTAAAGTACGAGCCAAGAAGCGAGGACAGAAATACGGAACCATGCCACAGGATTGGGAGCAGTCACTCACGTGACCAGGCAAGGGCTTGGCAGGTAGAAGAGACAGAGAAGCCAGAGGCTTCGGACATTTCTATCTCTTCGGACAGTATCCAACATACTACCAACCAGGATACGATGTACGCACGGAGGGTTTTCTATAAATATGAGGCATGGACTGGCTCCGAGATATTTTGAATTCTTCGTAGTTACTCTAAAATCAAGATCTTCTCTCTAAGTTGAGACCTGACCTTGAGTGAAATAGTTTGACACTATCTTGTTGAATCTATTGTACACCCTCTCCCTACCTTGCGATAAAAAACCAAACTCTATCCTGTTAAACCTAGGGCTATCTGTTCCAGATACGGAAAGGGCTGAGGACTTGTTAAGTAATCAGTCAGGGCAGAGTTGCTAACGCAAAACGTACCGTTTAGTTAAGGCAACTCGTAACACGGAAGTTGTTTATTTTCTTAGTATTAATTACTTTTACTACTTAAAACTAAGTAAGTAATTTTGTTTTTATAAACTATTTTACTACTACTTAAGCACTATCTTTTTAGCTTAGTATTTTTTCTAGTTATTTTAATAGAAATAATACTATTAGTTTAGTTCTTTTTAGCTTAAGGTGGTAAAAAAAAAGTATAGTATATAATTTATACTAGCTAGCTATAATTATACTATAGGAATTTATTTAAGACCTCTATTTTTACTAGCTAGGTATTAAGGCTAAGAACTTTTGTGTATAATAAAAGCAAAATAATAGCTTCTATCTTTAAAAGTTTTTTATAAAGTAGGATTATAGATATTTCCTATAAAGTATATTAGGTAAATATTATTTATTCTTTTATTATAGTTTACTATTAGTATTACTACTCTATATTTGTTTACTTTAAAATAAGGGTGACTATACGCTAGTAGTGTTAATAGCTATTAATATAATATACTTATAATTCTCTTATACGTTTTTGTCTCTATTGGTGTTAGTAGTTTCTAAAAATCTTTCTTATAAAATAGGCTAGGACTTCTTTTTTATATTCTTTTATCTAGTTTTAAAGCTTTTTTTAGTGGAGTTAGTAGTTATATTATAGTCTACTATTAACTTACTAGTAATATCTAAATATTATTTAAGATATTTATAATTTTTTTTTTACTAAGTTTTAGTTAGTATCTAAAGTCCTCTAGAGAGCTATAGTATTTATATAGAATATAATTAATAAAACTACTATCTCTCTTTTAATAGCTACTATTAGTATTTTTTTTATATACCTTTATTATCTTATAAAGATATTAGTTTTAGATCTTTTAAAATAGCTGAATGAGATTTTTTATTATTAAATTACTATTATCACAAGTTCTCTATATCTAGGTACTGTAGAGTATTATTAGGTAGATAATTACTATATATAGAAAGCATAAGCGTCTTATAAACAGGCCTTATATTAATATAATAATTTATAATATAGTTTTAAAGACTACTATACCCTTCTCTACTATTTTATAAATATATTCTTTTTATTAAAGCTTTAGGTTTACTTAGACTTTAAGTATATATATACTTAAGCTTTAAAAAGTAACTTTATAACTAGTAATTTATATAATTAATACTAAGTCTATACTATTATAGCGTCTTTTTCTAGTAAAGTATATAAGCTAGTATTTTTCTAATATAAATATAGCTCTATAGCGTTTTACTTATACTATATATTAATTATATATAGTTATTAAACGTTAACAGTTCTTAGCAGCAGAGTTTTCTTATAAAATAAAATTTATATTATTAATAAAACTAAATACTAGTATATTACTATTTAATCACTAAAACTCCTCTAGAAGCTTTAATATAAAGAAGAGGAATAAAATTAGTAAAAGTAGGAATTTCTATAAGATACCTATTTATATTTAAATCTACTTATTTTAATACTTAAAGAATATAATACGCGTTTGTTGAGTAATTAAAAAGCTTTATATAAAGTAAATTATTTATTTTAGTAGTCTCTTCTTCCTTAGAATATATAGTAGGTATTTATAAGAGATGTTATTAAAGGCTCTAGCTAGGTTTAGGCTTAGTATTAAAATAATATAGCCTAAACACACTCTTTATACTATCTAAATACTAGAGATAAGTATATTAATTACTAAGAGTATTAAGTGCTTTTTCTTTACTTTTATTTAGTTTTATAAAAGTAGTTTATATTTTCTTAGCGGCTGCTACTATTAAGTCTACTACTTATTTTTTAATTACCTTAACTAGAGTATTTTCTAGTGTGATTAGTTAATAGTTTTTTTTTAAAAAAAGTAGTCCTTCTTACCTTTTTTACATAAAGTAATTATAATTAATTCTTTAAGGCAGGTTGGTATTATTCTATTTTTAAAATACTAGTAAACCACCTATATAAGCTCCTAAGCTATTAATAGGAATATAATTTTTAGAATCTTATTTGGTATGTTATTAGGGCCTAGGGCTTTTCTATTTAAAAGTTCTATAATTAAATTACTTATTACCTTCTTAGATATATATAGATTAATGTTAATTTAAGTGTACTCTAGCTGTATTTTATTATTAATATCTTTAAGATCTATTTTACTTATGTTTAGGAAGAACTTTCTAGCTAAAATCTCTATCTTTATAGCGTTATCTTTAGTAAGGTGGTTGCTAATAAAACTTCTAAAATTAGAAAAATAAAAATTATTTTTTATTATATTAATACTTTTTTTTACTCTACCTTAAGAGAGTCTATAATCTCTTATTATATAATTTTATAGAGTTTGCTATAAATTCTTGTATAAATTATCTCTAGTTATTTTTTTTTATTTTTTAGATTTTCTTTTAGAGCTGGTTGGATAACGTTTTATAGCTCTAATAATTATAATTCTTTTTATAGTTATAGTACCAGCACCTTACTTGTCTAACATTTATAAAAAACTAAATTACTTTTAGTAATTATATTTTACACGCTTATAGGCTAAGTTTCGCGTGTAAATAGTAAAACTTAAAAGTATATATAATTTCTTTTTAAAGGGCTTTTAGAGGTTCCGGGGCCGTTATCTACTTAAGAATTTTAATATCTTAAAGAAATTCTTTTATATCTAGTTTTTTAAGCGCGTAGTGTTTATTTTTCTTTTATAAATAAATAACAGCATCTATTTAAATTTATATTAATATATAGTTTCTTATTAGAGTCTATTTATCTTCCGTTCTATAAAAGCTAACTTTTTTATATATTATGTTTAATAGAAATGTAAGGTTAATAACGCTTTTTTTTTATTCTCTTTTCTAAATTAGTTCACCTCATAATATAGCGAGTTAAAGACTTTATACTTCTATTTTAAGAAATAAATATTCTGTTTATACTTTACTTATAATATAGCTTCTTCTTTTTATTAAGTAGTATATATTAAAGTCTCTAAAAAGTATAACTTCTTTTTCTGCTTTTTTAATAACTTTATTTATTTCTAGCTAAGTCCTAATCTGTTAGCAGTTTTTATATAGATTATAGATATTAATAATAGTAGTATTTAGCCCTTCTAGGCTAAGCTAGAGTGCTATAATAAATAGGCTATATTATTTACGTTTCTAATACATAGCATTAATGTTTTAGCTAATTATAAAGTATACTTTTATTATAAAGTCTTCTTTATATGCTAGAGTATATCTATATAAATAGTATATTAATTTAGTATATTTATTATACGCTAGTTTTTAAATTATAAGTATTTAATACTCTACTTATATTATCTTATTAAAAAAGAGATAATATATACCTTAATTTACGTTTTTATAGTTATATTAGATAATAATAAGTTTACTTATTTAAGATAGGTATATAGTCTTTTATATTAATATTAGAATTATTATTTATTTCTACCTAAGCTAGATATATATTACTTGTGTTTAATATAAGCTTTAATTATAAAATATCTTTACTTATAATTTCTACATAAAAAAGTCTACCTAGTTCTCTTTTTAGTAGTAGTCTTTTATATAAGTTATCTAATAAAGTAATCTATCTTCCTTTTTTTCTTATTATAATAGTAAAGTTATTTTATATAGGGTTTAGTTATTCTGTTTATTTTTTTCTTACAGTACAAATACAAAGTGTCTGCTTAAAAAAGGCTATTTTTTTTATTTAATTTTTTTCTAAATAGCTTTAGAATATCTTATACTCTTTTTATTACTATACTTTATAGGCTTTTTTATAGTTTATATAGGATACTCTTTTCTAAAAACATTTTATTATATTATATAGGTTTATATAATGTCTGCACTATATTTTTTTTTATATATACTTTAAGTATAGCCCTATTAGCTGTATTAAAAGTATTATTTAATAATTATACTATTATCAAATAGCCTTACTTTAAAGAGCTAGAAGTTAATAACTAGTTTATTCTTTATAATCTTCTATTAGATTACTTGTATGAGTATTCTAATAATTAGAATCTTATAAGTCTTTTCTAGCTTTTTTTAGCTATCTTTAGTATTTCTACAGCATATCTCCTACGCCTTAAAGTTATATAGTTATTAAATTTAGGTAATAGCTATACCTAGTACTAGCTATTTAATAGCTTTATATATAGTATATATTAGTTTAAAGTTATCTACGTTTCTTTTCTTGTTAATTTTTATCTTAAATAGAACTTTTAAAATCTTTAAGAGATAGTTTTTCTTTAGGATTTTAAGTTCTAGTATATCTAGTTTATTTATAATTTAGTTTTTTATTATCTAGGATAACATGTGAACGTTGATATTACTACTCTTTAAGATATTTATAGTAAATACTTTTAGTATTATCTTTTTAGCTATTTTTAGTATCTCTTCTAAGTTCTTTCTCTAGGAATTCTTAAGATAAATTTAGAGTATAGTTCTTTATAATATAATAGCTATATTTATTATATATAATACCTAAATAATAATAGCTACTTAAGTCTTATTTTATAATTAGAGGATCTCTAGATGGTTTCTCTTATATATTTTTTTTCTAATTTTATTAATTCTAGCTTTAATCTAGTTAAGCTGTGTCTTGTTCTTATTTTAGATAACTTAATAACATATCTAAAGATTTAAACATATTATAGTGTCTTCTTTATATTAGTAAGAATCTTATAATATAGTTTCTTTTCCTCCTTTTTATTAAAATCATTCTTAATTTTTTTAATGATTTTAATTACTTTCTACTAGTCTTAATTAGGCTAGTGTTTATTCTTTTCTTAGTATTATTTACTTACTTATTAGTTACTTTCTAATATATTATAGTTATAGTTTTTATAACTATAGAAATAAGATTACAACCCACCGTCATCACCCATGCTCTATGGATAGAATATAAGGGGTTTATTAAAAGTAGTTAATTACAGAAAATTAGGTTCCACTGTCTAGTTTCTTTTTAAGTAATTTTTAGGCTTATTCAGCTGCTATTACGGCTTTTAGTATATATTATTTTTATTTAAAGAATTAATATAACTAATAAAATAAAAGCAGTTTTCTAGAGTTATAATAATTTTAAAACTCAGATAATTATAGTCTTTAGAGAAATTAATAAAGAAAGGACTATAAAACAAAAAATATAAAACCTTAAGTAAATAAAATTAGGTTTAGTATATACTATAAAATTTTACTAATTATAGTTATAAATTAACTAAAATAACGCGCCATTAATAGTAGCTTATTATACTAAACTTAAAAATTAAGTTAAGAATAAACTAGTTAAAAGAGATTAACTAGATAACTTTATACTTTTATAGAATCTACTATATATATTAATAATAGGCAGTATAAGCATAAATTAAATTATAAAAAAAGTTAAATAATAATTAAAAAAAAAAGGCGTTAGCATAATAAAGCTAGGCTTATAATAAAATAGATATAAATAAAATCTAAATTAAAAAGCTACTATAAAAAAAAGCTAAAAAAAGTAGTTTATAACTTAAAAATATTATAAGCAACTTAATAGAAAAGTATGTCTAAAATATAATAATATTAAATACTTTATAAAAAAATACCTAAATAAAAAATTAAGAATTATAATAGTTAAAATAAAACTTAAGCCTATAGAATAAAATCTATAGTAAAAAGAAACTCTATTAGTTAAAGTTATTAATAAGAAATTTAATAATTTTTAGTTCTAAATCTATAGATTTAATAGGTACTATAAAAGAAATTATAAGAAATAATATTAGAAAATAAAGTTTAAACTTATAAGTAGTTAGTAATAGTCTAAAAAGATATTATATAAGATTATAATAAGCTAGAGCTTAAAATAGTTAATTAAAATAATTATTTTAGCTTTAACTTTATATGTAACTATATAACCTTAGTAACTTAATAAAGGTTAACTATTAAGTCTCTATAGCATATATAGTTAACTCTTTATTAAATTTACTTTATTTATACTTAATTACTATTATTAGCCTAAATTCTTATATTTGGATTTAATTAACTTTATTTCTCATAAAAGGCTGAAAGGCCTCTGGTAGTATAATTAACTTTATAAAAAAATAAAAAACTCTCTAGTATTTAGAAAAGCTATTTAGTAATATAGTAAGTATTAATAAATACTAATAAATACTTAGTATTTATACTAATAGCCTAAGTAATAAACCTACTTAATATAGAATATAATAATAATATTATAAGTTGCTAACTTACTAACGTAAATTATACTAGTAATAAGCTGTCTAACTAATTATTATAACGGTTAATTAGTTTCCTTATTTCTGAATCAGATAACTTATTAGATTTAGTGGAAGTTAGTTAACTCAGTAGAGATAAGAAAAAGCAAAACAGTAAGTTAAGGCTTAATAGAATAGTATTAAACTATTTTACTTAAAATATAAATCTTAATTTTAGAGTAACTATAAAGAATTAAAAGTGACTATAAGCTATTTAATGCCTTATACTTATAGTAAATCCCTTATACATATATTATATACTAACTAGAAGTATATTAGATACTGCTAGAGAAGATAAGGGAAGATAAGTTCTTATTTTTATTATCTATACTTATCTTTCTTATATTCTGCTATAGCTAGTTACCTAACTTACTTACCTACTTTAGGTACTGTTTTCTATAGAACTTAAACTTACTATAAAGTAATCCTATTTATAAGTTCTGTCTCTACTAATTTGCTTTAGCTTACTAGTATTACTTATATATTTTATTATACTATTTCTTTTATAGTAACGCCTCCTTACTTGCGTTTTTTTTTTTATTATAGTTTATAATATTATCCCCTTCCTCTAAGCCTTTAGTCTAAAGGTTATTTTGTTTTTTCTTCTATAGATAGTATAAAGATAGCTAGTTTTTTATATAAAAGCTAAGATTATAAAAACTTCTTACTATTTTTTTATTCTTCTAATTTCCTAAGGATAACTTAAGCGGAATTATTCTTAATATAAGCTTACTATTTAGTAAAAAGGGTTTAAGAGAATAGCTGTTAAATACTATTCTCTTATTCTTACTATCGTAATAATAATTATTATTATTTAGTAAATCTAGCTTCTAGGTAATATTCTAAGTGTATTAATTAAAATATAAAGTATAATCTTATTATAACGTAACTTAAGTAGAATTATCTTAACTAAAATAAAAAAAGGCTCTAGTAATAGCTCTATGCTGTAGAAGAGAAATTACTTACTATAAAATCTTATAAGTTCTGTCTTTATTATTAGCTAGCTTAAATAAATTCTTAGAAGAAAAAGATATTCCAGCGTAAGCTTATCTTAATTAATAAAGTTCATATAATAAAAAAGAAAGAATAGAGTTATTAGAATTAATTTAGTATATTATAATCTACAGTGTCTAGTGTCAGCTTGCTTTTCTTTTTAGGTTTTAAATAAAATATTTTATATTCTCTATATTTATTAGATATAGCCTTAAAGTAAGTGTTTATTACTTCTTTTAATAGTACTAATTAATTAGCTCTAAATTATTCTTTAAGTTTCTAATTAGTTTCTATATATTGTCTTTAGGTTTATAGTTCTTCTATCTAACTAAATATTTCTACTAATATCTAAACTATTAGTAGTCCAAAATCCATTAGACCTTATACTTAGTAGTGTTTTCTTTAAGTTTAAGTCTTATCTATAGCTTAGTATTCTATAGTATTGGTTCTAATTTTGAAATATAAAAAACTAGGTAAATCCGCGTGTCCTTAGGTAGTTATAGTTTATAATTTATAGATCTTATTTATTATTTAACCTTAAATAGTTCTAATTTGATGTGATTTAGTTTTTTTAATGGTTGTTTTATTTCTAAATTTTTTTATAATAAGAAAACTCTCTCTTCCTCCTTTAAGGTTAGTTTTTTAACTTTAGATTTATTTTTCTATTATTTACTAAGGCCTCCTCTCTAGGTGATTTTTCCTACTATTTCTTAATAAAGTTATTATAACTTCTTAACTCTTATTTTTACTGATTCTGATATTTTATTTAGTTTTTATGGTTCTCAATAAGCCGTTGGCTTATAACCGTAATTTATAAAGAATAGTAATTTTCTAGTAGTTAATAACTTTACAGAGTTATATATAAACTCAGCTATTAATAATAAGTCAATCTAATTATCTTACTATTTATTAATATATATTTATAGGTATTATTCTAATGTTTAATTTGTCTATTCTATTTATTTATTTATTTATAAGTAAAATACTATTAAGAGTCAGTACTCAGCTCCTAGCTTCTCTATAAACATTTTTTAGAATATTAATATAAATAATTTATCTCTGTCTGTGATGAATTTTTGTAGTAACTTATATTATATAATTTAGAGTTTAATTAGTAATGTCGCTAATTTATCTACTTTAATTTCCATATATGTTAGTTTAAAGTATATATACTTTATAAATTAGTCTATTATAACTAGTATCATGTTATACTATTAGCTTCTAAAGGTAGTTATTATTAGTATTTCTATAATAAAGTCTATTATAACTAATTTCTATAGTAGGTCTAGTAAAGGAATTAGTTATATAAGTCTATATTTTTTATATCTTAATACTTTATTTCTCTTGTATTTAATACACTCTAAAAGAATAGTTCTAACTTTTTTTTATATTCCTGGAATCTAAAAATGTCTGTTGATCTGTTTTATAGTTTTTTTAATTCCCTAATATCTATACATTTCAGCTGAGTGTTAGTTCTTAATAAGTTTAGTTTATAATATTTCTAGTATAAAAATAGTTTCTATCTCGTGCTATTATAGTCGTCTGTGGTTGTATTCTCTAATTCGTTTTTACTATATATTTTTAATAATAACTATTACTTTAATATCTATTTATAAGCTTTTTAGGGATCTATCTGGTCTTTATTTAAGTATTATATTATAGATTTCTAGTATATCCCTTATGTGGTCTGCTTTTTAACTGAGTATATTAGCCACTATATTTTCTTTTCCTAATTTATAAAGTATTTAAAAATTAAATGTAGAAACTAATTTTTATTATTTAACTTATTATTAATTTAGCTTCTTCATTGTTGTAAATGCCGTTAGATTTTTATAGTCTAAATATATAATAATTTAGTGCTTAGTTCCTTCTAAGTAATGTCTCTATTTCTTAAATACTTAAACTATTACTAATAGTTTCTTATTATGAATATCATAATTTAACTTAGTAGTTATAAGTTTATGAGACAGAAAGTTTATTAGATGTTTATATTTATTATTTTATATTTATAATAAAATAGCTCCTGTAGCTCTGTTAAATATATCTGTATATATCTCTATTTAAAGTCATAAATCAAACATCTTTAATATTAGCAGTTATTAGAATATTTCTTTTAGTATTATAAAAGCGTTTTCCTTGCGTTGTTTTCACTTAAATTATTAATCTTTTTTTAGTAATTCTATTAAAGGTAATATGATTTTTAAGTAATCCTTAATAAATTATCAGCAGAATTCTATAAATCTAAGGAAAGAATAAACTTCTTTAGTGTTTATTAGTATAGGCTAAGATAGTATATCTTTTACTTTATTAAAGTTAACTACTATTCCGTCTCAGGATATTAAGTACCCTAAGAACTTAACTTCTGTCCTATAGAATATATATTTCTCTATTTAAATATATAGTTAGTGTTCCTTAAGCTTTTATAATATTCTTTTAGTATACTTAATATATTTTTTTAGCATTCCATTTATATATACAAGCATATTATTAAGATATGCTATTATAAATATGTCTAGGTATTTCCTTAGTATATAGTTAATAATTATCTAGAATATTGCTGGTGTGTTTATGAGTCCTATTAATATAACTAGGTATTTAAATAATCTATATTTTATTTTAAATACCGTTATCCATTCGTGTCTTTTAGTTATTTATATTTAATAGTATTTATTTTTAATATTAAAAAGACTGAACTATTTAGCTCCTCTGAGTTTATCTATAAGTTCTAATATTAATAGTATTAGATAATAATTCTTAACTATAGCCTTATTAAGGTGTCTGTAGTTAATATATAGCTATAATTTACTATTTTTTTTTAGTATAAAAAGTATTAGTAAAGCTATCTTGCTTTAACTAGTTTATATATATTCTTTTTATTAATTTTCTCGTAAGAATTTTCATAATTCTTCTTGTTGGTAAATGGGTACTTGATATAATAGTTCTAGTTTTAAATTCATTTTTTCTTTAAACGTGATTTTATGGTTCTAGTCCTAGTATTCTAGTAACTAGTCTTTAGCTTTTTTAAAGAACTATTCTCTAAATTTCTCTTAGTATTTATCTAGCATAATAAACGTGGTATCGTGAAGTATTATTTTCTTTATCTATATTATAGCTTTTATTTATCTATAGTGGTTCCTCCTGGTTCCTATAGACTTTATTTTTTTAGTTAATTATTAAATTCTATTATACTAGCTAATTCTATCCTAAGATAAAATCTTTACTACCTAGATTTATAATTTTAATACAGTGGTTATTTGTGTAACCTGCTGCCTTAATAGTTATATTCTATATTTTAAGATTAATTAGACTTTCTCTAAATACTGTTAGATTATTATCTATGCGTTTTACTTATACAGGTTTATTTAAAACTCTAGTTAGTATTTAATATCTTTATATTTATTTATTTAATATAAGTGTCTTGCTAGCTCTACTGTTTATAAGTACTAGTATCTAATTACTATTAATACATGCGTTTATATATAGCTTATTTTCGTATTTCCTTTAGTTTAGTTATGTATATATAATTAATATATTATTTCTAACCCTTAGTTTTTAGCTCTTTAGTGGCTTGGTTATAGTTTACTAGTTTTCTAGTTTTTTATCTATAGTTAGCTCTTAAGTAGTAGTTATTTCTTTAGTTTTTTTTTTTTTTTAGGTCTATAGATTAAATATCTCTAGAGTTAGCATACTTCTTTATTAAGTATTTTATATATATTTCTAGTTTATTCTCTATAATCCTAGCATTTCCATTCTAAGAAATATTCTTGATATGTGAGTTTTTTATGTGAGTCTATAACTAACTATCTTTTTTAATAGTATTTAGCTTAGTGTTATTAATATTCTATCTAGTACTTATCTTATAATAGTTATTTATATTTATTTGAATTTAGGTCCTGTAGTTCGTCTTCTGAATTTATATAAACTAATTCTTACTATAAGTTAAGTTCTTTTTTATTTACTAGTTACTATAGTACTTTTCTTATCTTTAGTCCTTTAATATATATAGCGTGTTTATTTTATTTATAGTTCTTTCTTATATAGTTAGAAGCTGCACATATCTAGCATTTCTTTTTTATTATTTTATTTATAGTATTATTATCCTATACTTATAATATTAGTAAAGGGATTTCTTTATTCTTTTTGCTCTAATCTTATTCTAAGTATCTAATAAAGTAATAGTATATTACATTACTCATAACTAGTATAGATATTTATTAATAAATTTTATTTATTTATATAGCTAATTCTTGTTTACTTAGTTCTTTATACTATCTATTTCCTGCTAACTATAATACTTATTAGTATTTATATATTCCGTCTTTTAAAATAACTTTTTAGTATTTAGTAATATAGTATTTTCCTTAATGGTATTCTAATCTATAGATCTAACAATATCTCTAGTATATACACTATATAATTATTATAAATATTAACTTTTTACCTTCTATTATCTCTTAATTTTTTTTTATCTGAATTTTTGATTTTCCCTGTAAAATAGTCTACCTTCTTGCTTTATAATCTTATGAATCTTTATATTTTCTTTTTAGTTTTTATGTTATATTATTAAACTGCTACTTCTTATATTATAGTAATTATATTACTAGATTATTCTATTAGATAATTTTTAACTTACTAATACGAAATTTTATATTCTTATTTAAGATATATATAGCTTCTATATATCTAGCATTATTCTTTCTAGACTTTTTTTATAATTATTTTTTCTATTATAGTGTCTTTTACTTATTCTACTTAGACTATAGTAATCTTAATTTTTTTTAAGTGCTTTAGTCTAAACGTAAGCTCTCTTAATATCTAATTATTATTATTTATAATTTTTAATAAAGTGTTTTTGTTTTCTATATATTAAGCAGGTCTTATGTGCGTAGTGTTTTATTTATTTTTTAACTTACTTTCCTTATTCTTTTCTAATAAATATTTATTTAACATTAATATTTATTTTATTATAAGTTTAGTTATTTTTTCTGTTTTTTTTAAGTATATAGATTACTAATCTTCCTCATGCCTTTTTTTCTTGCTTTTGTTGGTACTAGTAGTTATTAATAGTTACTACTTATTTAATAATTTCTAACAAGGTACTTAGCCACTTTCTTCTAGAAATTTTATTTTTAATTTTATTTTTTAGTCTTTTATAGTATATCATAACCAATAGTTGGTCTACTTAATTAAATTATAATTAGATTTATTTAAACTTTACTATATAGTTTACTACTAATATTTATTATTTAAGTTACTAAAGCTTTTAGATAGCCTCTATTTCTTTATTAATTTCTCTAAAAATAATAATTATTTTTTGTTTAAAGCGTTTATAACTTCTAAAAGCTTGTTATATATTATTATTATAATTAGTTAATTCTACTACTCTTAGATTAAGGTCTCTATTAGCTAGGTAATTTCTTATTAGTAGTTTAAACTATTATATAACTCTACCTATTATGTTTATACCTACTACCAGAATCTAATCCTAATTAGTTAGAAATAACTTTTAGTTAAATTAATAGTATAGGTTTATTACTGCTATAAAAGTCTTAAGTTTATTCTAATTACTATTAAATTTCTTAAGAGGCTATATTTTTGCTGTTTTTTCTTCTTAATTTATTCTAACTTACTATTATAGATTTATTAGAGTATTACGTAATTCTATAATAGCTATTTTTTATTCCTAAATAACTTATTATATACTCTTTTATTCTCTAGATATATTTCTAGTTATAAATAAAGATTCTGCCATAACTTCTTCTTTACTACTACTTTTCTTTAATAAGTAAAGTTCTTGTTCGTTCTTGTAGTAGATTATTATAGACTTTTAATAATTAGTTATTAGAATCTATCTAATAGCTTCTTTTATTTTCTTGAGGTAGTAGTTATAATATTATAAGTTACTAACTTACTAACATAAATTATACTAGTAATAAGCTATTTAACTAATTATTATAATAATTAATTAGTTCCTATATTTCTAGATTAGATAGCTTGTTAGACATAGTAGAAGTTAATTAACTTAGTAAAAATAAAAAGAAGCGAAATAATAAGTTAAGACTTAACAGGATAGTATTAAACTATTTTACTTAAAATATAAATTTTAATTTTAGAGTAACTATAAAGAATTAAAAGTAACTATAAGCTATTTAATGCCTTATACTTATAGTAGATCTTTTATATATATATTATATACTAACTAGAAGTATATTAAATACTACTAAAGAAGATAAAGGAAGATGAGTTTTTATTTTTATTATTTATATTTATTTTTCTTATACCTTGCTGTAGCTAGTTATCTGACTTGTTTACTTACTTTAAGTATTATTCCCTATAGAACTTAAACTTACTATAGAGTAATTCTATTTGTAAGTTTTATTTCTATTAATTTACTTTAGCTTACTAGTATTACTTATATATCTTATTATATTATTTCTTTTATAGTAACGCCTTTTCACTTGCGTTTCCTTTCTTATTATAGTCTATAATAAATAAATAAATTAGCTATAAACTATACTAGTTACTTACTTTATAAGAGTTAAAAGTTCTAGCTATTAAAGTAGTAATAAGCTAAGTAGAAATTAAACTTAATAACTATTTTATTTAGTATAATAAAGGGAAAGTTTTATTTTTAGTAAATAGAGCCAGCAACAGCACCTTACTTAGGGAAATTATAAACATATTATAAGTAATATCTAAAAAACTAACTATACTAAAAAGTTATAATTCCCTATTAAGACTACTCTTATAGGTTTTAGTAATAATACTAGTAACTTTCTTTATACTAATACTATAACTAGTAATTAAATTAGTAGTTAAACTATTTAATTTTTCTAAATTCTCTATATTTAATAGTATATAGTCTTTTTATTTTATATTTAAACATTAAGCTAAAGCTAAGTTATAATTTAATAAATACTATATAAGTAGTAAGAAAGAACAGATAAACTATCTTTTTTAGTATTTAAAGAAATAAGTAGTATAAACTATCTTTTTATAATTCTCTAATTAAAGAAATAATACTACTCTTAAAGTAATATAGGCGTTTATAGACTTTTAGTTTAAAAACTAATACTAAAGATAAAAGTCTCTAGACAAGCTGCAAAGTATAAAATAGAAAAAAAAGTTAATAAGAGAATACTATATAAAGTTTAATAAGAAACTACTACTAGTAGAAAGTAATTAACTAAATAAAAATATAAAGAAAAGTATATTTATTTAAGGATTAGATAGAGAGCTTTAGAAGTATATTATAGCCCTTTTAATAACACTAAGCTTTAAAGAATATACTTAGAAAGTAATTTATATTAGTAATAACCTTATATAAATTATATTAAGTAACTATAAGACTGTTATGGCTATTTATATAATACTATTTATACTAATATTTAAACTAATAGATTAGAAAATAATACCCACATGTATAGGGGTAGTAAAGTTATAGAATAATTAATTTAAAATATTTTAAATAAGCTAAAAGGAATTTAACTAATGCTATAAATAAAATTTCTATTATTAATATAGTTCTCTTAGTTATATAAAGAATGAATATAAACATATAAAAGTAAATTAATTATGTTAGTTTTTATAGTATTAGTAAAAGCTAAATAAATAGACACTAATAAAAGAGACAAAAAAAATAGAGATAAAGGAAAAAAAGAAAAAGTATTAACGTATTTGATAAGTGAATGGCCCAGACAAGCGAGTGGCCCATCTCAAAACTCACCAAAAAATCAAGAATTCGCACATGAATATCTCAACAACCACTTCATGATAAATTCTAGAAATTTAATGGGTACTTGATAGTGCTCCAAAATGTATGCCATTAAATTTTTAAGAGCTAGCAATTAATAGTTATTGAGATAGTACTGTGTTGGCCCCCAAATTCACCTTTTCTTAAATATCTTAATAATGTTTAACCGCCAGCTCTTAAAAATTCAATGACGTCCATTTTAGATCACTATTAAGTACCCATTAAATTTCTAGGATTTATCATCAAGTGGTTGTTGAGATATTCATGTGCGAATTCTTGATTTTTTGGTGAGTTTTGAGGTGGGCCACTCACTTGTCTGGGCCATTCACTTATCAAATACGTTAGAGAAAAAATAGCTTTTACTTATAATTATAAATAAAGACCTTTAGCTAAAATAGGTAAAGTAATATTATAAAGAGAATAATAAAAGTTCTGAAATATACATATAAACACAGACTTTATTACTATATACTTATTAATTAACTAGATATATATTATATATATAATAATTAATACTAGGTGTTTATGCTATAGTCTTATAAACTTTATTTTTACTACTAAAGTCTATTTAGTGCGTATTAACATAGCTTTATAAAGAATTATTAAAGTATATAAAAAACTTAAAAGAGTTACCTAAGTTACATAAATTAACCTTAATATTAAAGAATATACTAAATAAGCTTATATATATATTATTAATAATATACTTAGATTTAATCTTATTTTAGGTAGGCTTTAAATAAACTAAAATAATATTATAATCACGCTAGCAAACAAATCATTTTATATTCATACTTTAAGAATAAGAGTTTATAGTAAGAAAAAGAAGAAACTATACTAGTAAGAACTAATAAAAATTAGTATAACTACTTTTTTAATATAAATAAATAAATTAAAAAGAATAAATAAGATATATATTTTTATAGTATTACTAGTAGACATTTAAAAGGCCTTAGTGTTTAAACTAAAGCTAAATTCTAAAACACTACTTTTTAAGGCTTATTAGAAGTATCTAAAGCTATTTTTTAAAAAAAAAGTAAACAAGCTCCTACTGCTGCAAGATCCTAGAATAAATTATTATATTAAATTTAAAAAGATTAATAGGAAGGACCTTAAGGTCCTATAAGAACTACTATATAATATATTAAAAAAGAAATTACTAGTACTATAAAAAGAGTTAATGCTGCTATTAAAGAAAAGTTTTATTTATATAAGCAACTCCCTAGCTATAGTTTTAGTACTATTTATATATAAGTTTAGTAAAGACCTTTACTTTTACGTTAACTACTATATACTTAATAAGATTTTTAAGAAGAATAAATATTCTCTTCCCCTAATCTATAAAACGCTTAGCTAGATTAATAAGGTAAAATAGTATACTAAACTTAATATTTTAATAGCCTTCTATAAGATTTATATTATAGAAAAAAATAAATAGCTAATAGCTTTTTATATAAAATTTAAATTTTTTAAATAACTAGTTATACCTTTTACACTAGCAGGAGCCTTTAGTATGTTTTAGTAATATATAAACTAAATCTTACAAAAGTATCTTAATAAGTTTTATTTAATCTTTTTTAATAATATACTTATTTACTTTTTAGGCTTACTAGAAGAGTATTACTAGTAAATTAATCTAGTACTAAAGAAACTTAACACTATAAGTTTATATCTAGATATTAAGAAATACAAATTTAAAACCAAGAGCACGAAATATCTAGAGTTTATTATTAAAATAAAATAAGGAATTTAAATAGATCCTATTAAGATAAAAGTAATTACTAAGTAGTAGTTTTTAATAATTATAAAAAGAATTAAAAGCTTTTTTACATTTGCTAATTTCTATTATTAGTTTATTAAGTCTTTTTTAGAAATTATTATTTTATTTATAAGACTTACGAGTAATATGCTGTTCTAATAGACTAATAAAAAATAAATAATATTTAATAAGCTAAAAGAGATCTTTATATTAGAACTAGTACTAGCTTAATTTAATTTTAATTATTAGACTATTTTAAAAGCTAACTCTTTAGATTATATAACTAGAGAAGTTCTTTTATAATATAACGATAATAGTATACTATATTTATATATATATATTTTAAAAAAGAATATACTTATAAAGTATAATTATAAAATATATGATAAAAAACTTCTTATAATTATTCATTACTTAGAGGCATAGAATACTGAATTATGGTTTATTAAAAAGTTTTAGGTTATTATAATTATAAAAATCTTGAGTACTTTATAAGGTCTTGAAAATTAAGCGAAAGATATACGCACTAGTAGTTATTCCTTAGCTAATATAATATAAAAATTTAATATAAACTAAAGAAAGAAAATATATAAGCTAATATACTATCAAGACACGAATAGGATTATCTAAGTGGAGAAGATAATAAAAGACTAAAGAGCCATATAATTCAGCTATTAAAGCTAGTAGTTATATATTAAAAAAAAAGAACTTAAATTAAATAATAATAAATAAGTAGTATAGGCTTTCTTTACTTAAATTAGTCTTTTAATAATTATAGGAGATAGTATAACTGAAGTCTAGAAATTTTATATCTAAGAGTCTTATAATAAGCTTAAATAAAGATAACATAATATAATACTAGATAATAAAGTATATATAAAAGTAGTATAGGCCTTTTGTAATTAGGAGTAGAGATTTTTTCTAGAGCTTAAACTAAAAGTTTTACTAGCTAAGTATACAATTAATAAAGATAAAACCCTTTATTATTAGAATAGAAAATAAGTGCCTAACTTAGAGCTATTAAGGATATTAATTATTTACTAAATTTATTTATTATAAGTAATAGAATACCTAGGACAAGTAGAGCACTTATTTAATGTTAATAAAAAATTATTTTTAACCAGGAATATTAAACCACGTACGGTATTATATTTAAAACTATAATATTTATAGCTATATAAAGTTATAAAGAGATTACTAGTAAAGGCTATTACGCCTATTACCTATTCCTAATTATATTTAGAAAGAGATTTTAATAGATTTTGTAACTAGATTACTAGAAAGTAATAGCTATATAGTCTTATTAGTAATTACTAATAGACTAAGCAAGAACATAACTCTCTACCCTTTTCTAAATATAGATATTAAAATAGTAATATAAGCTTTTATCTGTAAGGTTATTACTTACTATTAAATTTCTAATACTATAGTATTTAATTATAGTAGCTAATTTATTAGTAAGTTCTAAACTAAGCTTTACAAAATCCTAAGAATTAAAAGGCAATTATTAATAGTGTTTTATCCACAAATAAATAGTTTAATAGAAAGAATAAATAGTATAGTTAAGGCCTATCTTTAAGTATTTATTATATAGAACTAAGCAAACTAGGTAAAGCTCTACCTAATAACTAAAATTATAGTAAAAAAAAGAGACGCTATTTTAACAGAAATAAGCCTATTCTTTTTTTAGTATAAATATAATATAGAACTACTATAAGTGGATATTAGAACTAGGCGTAATATAATAGCTTAAAACCTAAAAGCTAGCACTAAAGAAATTATAGAAAAGCTAAAAAAATATATTAACTTAACACAGGCAACTATAGCTAAGGTATAGTAAAAATAAAATAAATAAATAAACTAATATCAGAATAAAGCCCTATAACTGTATATTAGAAATAAGGTATAACTAAAACTTAGTAACTAACTCTTTACTAAATAAGAAAATAAGAAGCTAGACTAGAAGAATACTAAATATACTATAGAAAATATAATTAGTTTATACACTATAAAGCTAAATACGCTCTTAAAACTAAACCTAATATTTTATATAAATAAACTATAGCTAGTAAGTAATAATCTATTATTAAGCTAGTTTATACATAACTTTTAGCTATTATTAATCTAAATAAATAACTATAAAGAGCACGTAGTGCAGGATATTATTACTAAAATATAAATAAAATAAAGGCAAGGCTACTAGCTATAGTATAAAATAAAATAAAAAAGCTATATATTAATAACTATAGAGCTAGTAAGCTAGCTAAAAGATATAATAATATTAAACTATTAAAAAAAGTATACAGTACTTTTATAAAAAAATAGATATAAATTTCTATTAGTAAATTACTAATAAGAGCTTTAGAAAAGCTATAGTAAATAGAACTTAAAATAAGCTTATAAAGGCCTTTAAGTAAATAGTTTACTAAAAAGCCCTACCTAGTCTATAAGAAGAGAGGTAATATAATAGACTAAAGCCTAAAATAATTAACTAAAATAATTATCTTAGCTTTAACTTTATACGTAATTACGTGATTTTAGTAACTTAGTAAAGATTAGCTATTAAGTCTCTATAGCATACGTAGTTAATTTTTTATTAAATCTATTTTATTTACACTTAATTACCATTATTAGCCTAGATTCTTATAAAGGTAATAAGAAAATAATATTAAGTAATAAATACAAAAGCAGAGAACCTTATACTTAAGAAATTAATAATAAAAAATAATTATTCTAAGAAATTTAATTTTTAATGTATGAAGCTTTTAAAATTAATAATAACTATTTAATAGTAGTTAAATAGAAATACATATTAAATCTATAGATTAGACTAATATTTAAATAAAAATTATAAAACTAAACACTAGAAAATTATACTAGGAGAGGGGTTTTATAGTTTAAAAAGCTAGTTAAAATAAGTAGTATTTTTATAGTATAATAGTTTTATAAGAAAAGTAGTATCTTAGTTTCTTATAAAAGTCTAATAAAGAAAACTATATATTCTTAAAAATTAAGAAAAAGAACTAACTTAAGTAAAATAAGAAACTGAGCTAGAAAATAAAAATAATAAATATAATAAAATAAAAACGCTTTTACCTACTATATAAATTAAAAATACTAATATTTTTTAATAACTAAAAAATTAAGAATATTAAATTTATAAGTTAGTTAACTATATAAGAAAAATATATATATATATAATATATTTAATTTAAATAAAGGCACCAAAAGGAAAAAAAGTATATAAAAAAGTAGTAAAAAAATAGGAACTTAATAGACGAATTCTAGAAGCCCTAAATACTATAATTAATATAGAAAATAAAAATAGTTAACAAGACCACTAATATAAGTAATAATATTAAAAGAAATATATACTAAAATATAAATACTATAGAAAAAAAAAATTGGCTAGTGCTAAAACAACCTATAGTATCTAAAACTCTCTTATAAGAAATATTTCCTAAAATAGAAATACTTAAAATATAGAAACAAAGTAAAAAAAAAGTATTATAAACTTTTATATTTAGTATACTATTATAATTATTACTTTATATATATTAAAAGAAAGTACTTTAATTTAAAAGAATAGAATTAAAAGTATAGTATACATAATTTTATATTAAAAAACTAAATAGCTACTAGTAAAAAGCTTAAGCTAGTAATATAACTATTAAAGTTTTTAAATTATAATAAGTATAATAAGAATCATGTTTTTATTTTAATATAAGAGTAAACAGAAAATCTCTAAAAGCACTAGTAAATAATAGAGTAAATAAAACATTTATTTTAAATTAATAAATAAAATAAAATAAAATATTATACTAAGAAAAAGTGTATTTAGTAAGGGTAAGATAAGTAAATAATAGTATAATAACTTTTAAAAAAAGTTTAATTAACCTAAAGATTATAGTAATAAAGCTAAAAGTAATAGGCTATAAAAATATCTATTATATTAATATTTTAGATATAAAAAAGTTAAATATAATCTTAAAATAGAATTAGCTTTTATTACATAATCTAATAATAAATTAGTAATAAAAAACTATTTAATAATATAATCTAGTAAAGAAAGTAGTATAAATATAGAAACTAGTTATTAAAAAAAATACTCTAGAATAGAAAAAAATCTTATATAAGGCTATATAATAATTATAATAATAATAACTATAGGATATTAATATAGTATAGATTTAAAAAGTCTTAGACACTACTAAAGTCTAAATACCTTAGAAATACAAGAAATTTATATACTTATTTAGTAAAAAAAAAGAAGAATGCACTTTTAAAGTATTAATCTTAAAATTATAAAATACTAGTTAAAAATAAGAAAGAGCTTAAACTAAAACTAATAATATATTCTATAAATAAATAGCCTACTTAAGTGAGTGGTTTACCTTATAAATAAAACACAACCTACTAACTTTTAAGCGCGATGTAATAATAAAGTAACTCTTAATTAATTTATAACAAAGGTAGGCTATCCTTAGCTATCTTAGTAATTAAGAAAAGCTAATTATAAAGTGTGTGATATGCTGTAGTGGTATATAATATTTTCTAAATAACATTTTAACAGTAACGCACTAAAACTACCTTATAATATAATTATAAACCCAATTCAAAGAAGCTTACTAAGCTAGAAGAATTGGTTATTATTTAATATATACTTAACCTAGATTTATAAGGATTTCCCTTTAGGCTTAGTGCTGTAAGAGATATGGCTAATTATCTACTTACTACGCGCTTTACTAGCCTAGTTAGTAAGAACTAGCTAGAGAACTTTATACAGCGAACTCTAGAGATTAAAATAGTCTATAATTAAAGGTATAATTACTAGAGAGCTTTATGTAAGGATTTTAAGATTATTAAGCCTTAGTTTAACCGCGTATAGTATATGATTAAGAAGTATGATATTACTAAAGAAGATATTTACAACTTTAACAAAACTAGCTTCCAGATAGGTGTTATTTTAGGTAGTAAGATTATTATAAACTCTAATAAACGTAATTAATATAAAACAGTGCAGCTAGGTAATCACGAGTGGGTTATAGTAATCTAGGGTATTAACATAAAAGAATAGGTAATTCTATTATTTATTATTTTTACAGGAACGTACTACCTTTCTGTATGGTATAAGGGCAACAATATACCACTAGATTAAGTTATTTTATTAAGCGATAATAGCTAGATAAATAATAAGCTTAGTATTAAGTAGCTATAGCACTTTAATAAGTATATAAAGGGTCATACAGTAGGCGTCTATTGTCTACTAATAATTAATAGCTATAAAAGCTATAATTTACTTGAATTTCAGTAGCTTTATAAAGAGAAGAGTATTATTACGCTTTATATGCTATCTTATTCGTCATATCTACTTTAGCCACTTAATATAGGCTGTTTTTTATCTTTAAAAGATACATATAGACGCTAAGTTAAGGATCTTATCCATAACCATATTTATTATATTATAAAGCTTGAGTTTCTACTAGCGTTTAAAGCAGCCTATTAAGCCACATTTATAGAAAGTAATATTTATGTAGGCTTTTAAGATACTGGCTTAATCCTATTTAACCTAGATACTATACTCTTAAAGCTTAATATTTAGCTTTAGACACCATCCCCCTCTATAGCAGAAGACACCATTTAGGAGTTAGAAACACCTAAAATAGTTACTAAATTAGGGTCTTAAAATGCTCTAATTTATAACTAGATTTAGCAGCATTAAAATAGCTTACCTACACACATTTTTAAGTCAATTTATTAGCTTATAAAGAGTGCTGAGCTAATGATGCATGAAGCTATATTACTATACTTAGAGATTACTAAGCTTTAAAAAGTAAATAAGGCTGTAACATAACATAAAAAGCGCTAAAAAAAGCGAATTTAGAAGCAAGAAACGTTAATAAAGGCAGAGAGCTCAGAAATAATTACTTAAGCAAACGTTAATACGTAAATTAGAGTTAAAACATACTAGAGTAACAGGCGTGTGATAGCTAATATACTAAAACAAAGGCGCTATAAACACTACTACAAACCTAGGCATAACTTAAGGACTTATAAAAAGGCTAAGAAATAAACTAGCTATCTACTACCTAAATATTATAGCAATAGCTGCTAGTGTTGCGGTGTTATGAGTATATAAAAAAGTTAAAACTTAATAAGATAAGCTGCTCGCTTAGGTGGGCCACTCACTTATAAAATATATTATATTTTTTATTAAAAGTATAACAAAAAGAATTAAAATAGTATATCAAATTTTTTTTAAGAAAAGATATATATAATTAAGTAAGAGCTTAATAGCTTTATTAATATTATTTATACTTAAAAAAAAATAAGAAACTATAATTATGTATAGATTTCAGATAATTAAATTAAGCTATAATAAAGAATTAATACTTATTACTATTAATTTAAGAGCTAATAAATAGACTCTAAGAAGTTTAATAATTTAGCTTATTTAATATCTATAAAGGATACTACGGGATTTAAATTAAAAAGAAATTTAAATAATTAATAGTATTAGAATAAAATATAAACTCTTTAAGTATTATATTATACTATTTGAATTAATAAACGTGCTAGTAACTTTTTAACTAGTTATTAATTATATACTTTATAAATATTTAAATATATTTATAATAGTATATCTAGATAATATACTAGTATATATAAATAAAACACTTAAGGAGCACAAGGTATATGTTAAGAAGATATTAAAAAAACTTCAAAAATATAACCTTCTAATTTAGCTAGAAAAATATAAATTTCATGTTATAAAAATAGAGTTCTTAGGATTTATTATTTTAAGAAAAGATATTTTAGTGGACCTAAAAAAGTTAATAGAAATACAAGACTAGCTAATACTAATAATAGTAAAAAAAAATATAATCTTTTTTAGAATTTATAAATTTTTATAGAAAGTTTATAAAAGAGTATTTAAAAATTACGACACCTTTAATAGAGTTAACTAAAAAAGATAATGAATTTAGTTAAAAATAAAAATAATAGTAAGTATTTAAAAAATTTAAAGATAAGTTTACTTAGGCACTAATATTAAAAATGTTTAATTTAAAATTATTTATTATATTAGAAATAAATGTACTCAACTACGAAATAGAAGTAATCTATAGTTAATAATATAGTAATAAACGTTTTTATTCTATAAACTACTTATTAAAAAAACTTATAAATATTAAGTTAAATTATAACGTTTATAATAAGAAACTATTAGTAGTAGTAGTAGTAGTAGTAGTAGTAGTAGTAGTAGTAGTAGTAGTAGTAGTAGTAGTAGTAGTAGTAGTAGTAGTAGTAGTAGTAGTAGTAGTAGTAGTAGTAGTAGTAGTAGTAGTAGTAGTAGTAGTAGTAGTAGTAGTAGTAGTAGTAGTAGTAGTAGTAGTAGTAGTAGTAGTAGTAGTAATAATAGTAATAGTAGTAGTAATAATAGTAGTAATAGTAGTAGTAGTAGTAGTAATAGTAATAATAGTAATAATAGTAATAGTAATAGTAGTAGTAATAATAGTAATAATAATAGTAGTAGTAATAGTAATAGTAGTAGTAGTAATAGTAGTAGTAATAGTAGTAATAATAGTAGTAGTAGTAATAATAATAGTAGTAATAGTAGTAATAGTAGTAGTAGTAATAGTAATAGTAGTAATAGTAGTAATAATAGTAGTAGTAATAATAATAATAATAATAGTAATAGTAATAGTAATAATAATAATAGTAGTAATAGTAGTAGTAATAATAGTAATAGTAATAGTAATAATAGTAGTAGTAATAGTAATAATAGTAATAGTAATAGTAATAGTAATAATAATAGTAGTAGTAATAGTAATAGTAATAGTAGTAGTAATAATAATAGTAATAGTAGTAATAATAGTAGTATTTAAAAAATAGTAAATTTACTTTAAAAAAGCTAAGTATTAGATAGAGATCTTTTTAAATTATAAGAATTTAATAAGTTTTACTACTATAAAAAAGCTAAACTAAAAACAAATATACTAATTAAAAACGCTAGCTATTTATAATTTTAAAATATTCTATTAAAAAGAATTAAAAAATAGAGTAGTAAACACACTTAGCTAATAACTAAACTATATAAAACAATATAAACTAATACTAAATATAATATTATTATAAGAATTAAATAGATCTATAAGTTATAATTAACTAAGAATTATAATAATTACAAAAGTTAGAAATTACTAAATAATAAGAATTTAAGATTTTAAGTAATAAAACTTTTAAAATCTAGAATTAGAGCTTATATATATAAATAGACTCATCTATATACTAGAAAAGCTATATAAAGAATTAATTATAAAAAATTACAAAACTATTATATATAGATATTAAGAAGTAAAAAAAACTATAAAGTAAATTTCTAGGAATTTCTATATTAAAAGATTAAAATAAAAAGTAAGGAAAGTAATTAAAGCTTATTTAAATATAAAAAGAATAAACTAGTATAATATAAGTTTTATAAACTTTTACAACTATTAAAAGTACTAAAATAATTATAGTAGTTAATTTTAATAAACTTTATTACAGAATTACTATTATTTAAGAAATTAGAAATAGATAGAGAATATAATATAGTACTAGTTATTATAAATAAACTAACTAAGTATATATATTTTAGTCTAATGGTTATAAATTTATTAGCAAAAGAACTAGTATATAAGATCTTAAAAATAGTAGTCTTAAGACACAAATTATCTAAGAAGTTTATTATTAATTAAAATAAATTATTTATATTATATTTCTAGAAAACTTTATTAGCTAAGTTAGAGTTAAAAAAATAAGCTTTTAATAAGCTTTTATTTTTAAATAAATAAGCAAACAAAGCATACTAATTAGACTTTAGAATAATATTTAAAAATATATATTAACTACTTTTAAAAGAATTAAGTTAAGTTATTACTTATAGTATAGTTTACTTATAATAGTATAAAGTTATTTATAACTAATATATTACTATTTTATATTAATTACAAATATAAGCTATTAGCTTATAGGGAATTATATAAGCTAAAAAGTAAATCTTATTAAGCTTAAAATAAAGTAAGATAGCTATAAGACTTATATAATAATTTTAGTAAAATTATTATTTTAAAGAACTTATAAACTGTAGAAAGTACTAATAAGTTAAGAATTAAAGAACTAATTTTTTTAAAAAAAAAAAGAACAAAGTTTTCCTGCTATATAAAAATTTAAAAACTAAATAACTAAGTAAGAAACTAAATCACGTTTAAATTAAACTATTTAAAATTAGTGTTACGGACTGTAATAAAGATGGAAGTATAGCTAAAAAGATATTACTATAAAAAACACAGTACAAAGAAATATATAAGTAATATTAAAAAGTAGAGGTAAACTAGTAAAAACAGAACTTACAAATAGGGTTACTCTAAAGTAAGTTTAAGTTCTATAGAGAATAGTATTTAGATAAGTAAGTAGATTAGATAACTTATTACAACAGAGCATAAGAAAAATAAGTGTAGATAAAGATAATAAGAATAGGCATAGACTTATCTTCCCTTATCTTCTTTAGTAGTATTTAATATACTTCTAATTAGTACATAATATACGCATGGAGGATCTATTATAAGTATAAGGCATTAGACAACTCATAGTTACTTTTAATTCTTTATAGTTACTCTAAAATTAAGATTCACACCTTAAGTGAAATAGTTTAATACTATTCTGTTAAATTTTAACTTACCGTATTTACTTCTTCCTACCTTAACTAAGTTAATCCCTTTTCCACTAAGTCTAACGAGCTATCTGATCCGGACGCGAGGGAACTAATTAACATTACATAATTAGTTAGACAACTAGTTACTAGTTTAACATTACGTTAGTAAGTTAATAACTTGTAACATAGTAACTACCATCTCAAAAGAGTAGAAAAAGCTATTAGATAGATTCTAACAACCAATTATCAAAAGTCTATAACAACCCACTACAAGGACGAACAAGAACTCTATTCTTCAGAAGAAAGTAGTAGTGAAGAGGAAGTCATGACAGGACCTTTATCCACAACTAGAAGTACATCAGGAGGACAAAAGAGTGCGTAATAGATCATCCAAGAACAAGAAGCAGCCATCATGGAATTACGTGACGCTTTATTGAACTTGCAACAGCAAGTCGGAGCAGGTCGAAAGGGAGAAACAGCCAAGATACAGCCTCCTAAGAAGTTCGACGGCAATTGGAATGAACTCAAGACCTTCATAGCAGCCATAGACCTATACTGTCGTTTCAATTAAGCATCGTTCACGACTGACCAGGATCGAATTCTAGCAGCCAGCATGAACATGACAGGAAGAGCCATGCGATGGTTTAAACCACTAGCAAGAAACTATCTAGCCAACAGAAATCCTAACCTAGGAGCAGCAGGATTAGCAGACTGTAACAGCGATATGCAACAAGCCTTCAAAAGTTACGAATGCTTTAAGCAAGAAATGATTGTTGTCTTCAGAGAAATCAACAAGGAAACTGAGGCAATCCAAAAGCTCTAACAGCTCAAGCAACAAACATCAGCAGCCAACTACACGGCAGAGTTCAAACAAATCTAATCACAACTTAATTAGGCAGACCAACCACTGGTCATGATATACTACAAAGGACTAAAAGATAGAATTAAGAACAAGATCTCTAGAGAAAAGCGGCCAAGTATCTTACTCAGAATCATCAAATAAGCAGTAACCATTAATAACTACTAGTACCAACAGGAGCAGGAGAAAAAAGTACGCGGAAGACTAGTAATCTATATACCTAAAAGAAATAGAAAAGACACCTGAACCTATAACGAAATGAACATCAACATTAAACAGACTTTTATTAGAAAAGGGTAAGAAAAGTAAACTAAAGAATAAATAGAACGCTATGCACGCAAGGCCTGTCTAGAATATAAAAAACAAAAACATTTCATTAAGAATTACAAACAACGATAATTGGATGTTAAGAAGACTTATGTTTAGACTAAGGCACTAAAGAAAATCAAAATAGCTATAGTCTAAGTAGAATAAGTGTAAAATATAATAACAGAAGAGATAATTATATAAAGAATTTAAAAGAAATAATACTAGATCTACAGGAGTCACATATATCTTAGTTAAGAATATAAAATACTATATTAATAAGTTAAGAATTATTTAGCGGGATAACTTAAGAATATAATTACTATAATATAAAGAGCAGCAGTTTAATAACACACTGCTAAAACTAAAAAGAAAATATAAAAATTCTATAAAATTATAAAGTAAGAAAAAAGACTCTTTAGGAAAAAAAACTAAAAATATAAATAAAAAAAAATTACGAAACAGAAAAAGGTAAAGAACTTATGTTTATAATAATTATATAGTAAGTATACTAGGGATACTATTAAATATATAAATTAAAACACTACTTAAAAGAATATTATATTACTAAACATTAGAAAGTTACCTTAAGAGATGGAATATATAAATACTAATAAATACTACAGTTAATAAAAAACAAATAGCATAAAAAACTAAGTAAATAAGAATTAACTATATAGATAAATAAGATTTATAAATAAATACTTATATTAATTATAGTTAATATAACGTACTACTACCCTATCAGACATCTAGAACTAGGATAGAACTAAAATAAAAAGAAAGAAAATATTCTTTTATTAATTTTATAAATACAAGACGACAATACCGCAAATAAGGTAATAAAATAAAAATACTAAATATATATAGTACTAGATTATATAGAAATGAACTATAAATAGAATAAATACGTTATATGTATTAAAGAACTAAAGATAAGAAAAGTATTATAGTAACTAGCAGATAAAAAAGAACTTAACTTATAATAAAAATTAGTTTATATAGATTTAGAAAATAAACTATAGGACCTAAACTCAGAATAATATAAGTAATTATTATAGGATAAATACTAGATAGAATATTAACTATACTAAGCTAAATACTATTAAGAAGAATAGTTAGCTACAGAATTACATAAAAAGCTTATATATTAAAAATACTTAATAAAAAAGCATGCTAACTTTAAAGATGTTTAATTCATAAACCTAAAGAAAAAACACTAAGAAAGTAACTACCATTTAAGAGTTAACTATAGATAAAAAACTAGAAAACTAGTAGACTATAACTAAGCTACTAAAGAGCTAGCTAAAGGTTAAAAGAAATATAATAATTATATATACATAACTAAACTAAAAGGAATATAAGAATAAGTTATATATAAATATATATATTAACAGTAATTAGACACTAGCGCTTATAAATAATAGGGCTAGTAAAATACTTATATTAAATAAATAAATATAGAGATACTAAATACTAACTAGAGTTCTAGACAAACTTATATAAGTAAAATATATAAATAATAGTCTAGTAACATTCAGAAAAGATTTAATTAATCTTAAAATAAGAAATGTAACTATCTAGGTAGCAGGTTATAAAAATAACTATTACATAAAAATTACATCAGGAAAAAAATTCGTGGCTAAGAATTTTGTGTTCCTGCTATTCTAGCATTTCCGGCATTTTCAAGCATTTAGCAGCATTTGGCTGCTAAATGCGACTCCACCCATGACTTTGCTGCAAACTGCGGCTAATTGCAACTTTATTCAAGCATTTAGCAGCATTTAGCTGCTAAACGCTCCTCTACTCATGACTCTGCTGCAAACTGCAGCTAATTGCAACTTCAACTTAAAGTTGCAATTCACGGCTAAAGATTTTGTGTTCGCGCCATTCTAGCATTTCCGGCATTTTCAAGCATTTAGCAGCATTTGGCCGCTAAATGCTACTCCACTCATAACTCGGCAGCATTTAGCTGCTAAACGCGACTCCTTCCACAACTCTTCTGCTAGAAAGTACAGCTAATTACGACTTTAACTATCAGTATGCAGCAAGATGCTATAAAATGCTATTAAATGCTGTAATATACTATACTCTCCTCCCAAATTCTATACCATTTTACTTGTATAATAGTCTAGTTTTTGCCTATCCACTTTCTAAAATTTATTACCAATATCTACAGGCGCTGCAAGCCTGCAAAGTTACCATTTTCTGTCCATACGCGCTAAGTTTCTTCGTACGCGAAGAGCTGAACTTAGTCTTCTATTCAGCTCTAACAGAATTTTCTTCCCTCTGTCCTCCTTCCTTCATATACCTATACCAAGCTAATATTTGGGTCCACCAAGCCCTTTACTAACCTATTCACTAACGTGTATCTAGACCTGCACTGAGCTGCCTCTAGAGCTCTGTACCGAGCTGCCTCCAGAGCTCTGTACCGAGCTGCCTCCAGAGCTCTGTACCGAGCTGCCTCCAGAGCTCTACACTAAGCTACCTCTAGAGCCATACACTAAGCTGCCTCCAGAGCTCTGCACTGAGCTGCCTTTAGAGCCATACACTGAGCTACCTCCAGAGCTCTGCACTGAGCTGCCTTCAGAGCCATATACTAAGCTACCTCCAGAGCTCTGCACTGAGCTGCCTTCAGAGCTATACACTGAGCTGCCTCCAGAGCTCTGCACTGAGCTGCCTTCACTAAGCTGCCTCTAGAACTATACACTAAGTTGCCTCTTAAGCCCTATACTAAGCTACCCTAAGAGCTCTACATTGAATTCAAATTGGGCTCCCCGTAGGGGGAAGGGGGGTTTAAGAGGGTCTCCCCCTTAATATTCCGATTCAATGTAGGAGCCAAATCCGATTCAATGTAGGAGCCAATTCCATATTAATATTAGAGTAGGCACAGAGAGTACTTCAGGCGGATTGGAAAGGGGAAGGTGAATAGAGCTTATACAGTATTTCATTACCTTATATAATAAGTTACTAGTAGCTAGTAATTTAGAACTGTGCTTTGAAATGTACGTACTACGTGTAAGAAATGAACTAGATATGTAGTATCTTAGAAAGCGTTAAATTTACAAAATGTGCATAATATGCATAATGTGCATAATGTGCATAATGTGTATAATGTGCATAATGTGCATAATGAACAAATCGTGCAAATATTACAAACGGTAATAAAAGCTTTAGAGGATATAATCGCGCATTTTGTAGCATCTTGTAAGATGGTATTGCGTTTGGCAGCTTGATGCCGCTTTAGAGTCGAGACCATAAACTACAGGGTGTGGTGCGCAAAATGCGCAAATGGCCGCCAAATGCGGCTAAATGCTGTAAAAATGCCACCAATTTTTTTCCTGACGTATAAATCTAGGTAGTAAGAATTTTATCTTAGGATAAGACTAGCTAGCATAATAGAACCTAACTATTAATTAGAAAAGAAAAACTATAGAAATTAGAAATAACCACTACAGACAGTAATAATAAGTAATAATATAAATAAAGAGAATAATACTTTATGAGACTAAATTTATTATACTAGATAAATATTATAAAGAATTTAAAGAATAGTTCTTTAAGAAAGCTAAAGACTAATTACTAGAATACTAGAACTAGGACCATAAAATCACGCTTAAGGAAGAAATAAATTTAAAGCTAGAACTATTATATTAAGTACCTATTTACTAATAAAAAGAGTTACAAAAGTTCTTATAGGAAAACTAATAAAAAGGATATATATAAATAAGTAAAAGCAAGATAGCTTTACTAATACTTTTTATACTAAAAAAAAATAAAAAATTATAGTTATGTATTAATTATAGATATTTTAATAAAACTATAGTCAAAAATTATTACTCTATACTATTAATATTAGAATTTATAGATAAACTTAGAGGAACTAAATGGTTTGGCTTTTTTAATATTAAAGATAAATATTATTAGATATAGATAGTTAAAGAACACGAGTAAATAATAGTATTTAAAATAAAATATAAATTATTTAAATACCTAGTTATGCTAATAGAACTCACAAATGCACTAGTAACATTTTAGATAATTATTAATTATATACTAAGGAAATACCTAGACATATTCGTAATAGCATATCTTAATAATATGCTTGTATATATAAATAAAATGCTAGAGAAACTTATTAAGTATACTAAAAAGATATTACAGAAGCTTAAGAAATATAAGTTATATATTTAAATAGAGAAATACGTGTTCCATAGAACAGAAGTCAAATTCTTAGGATACTTAGTATTCTGAAATAGGATAGTAGTTAACCTAGATAAAGCTAAAGATATTCTATCTTAGCTAACACTAATAAATATAAAAGAAGTTTATTTTTTCCTTAGATTTATAGGGTTCTGCTAATAATTTATTAAGAATTACTTAAAAATTATATTACCTTTAACGGAATTACTTAGAAAAGATGAATAATTTAAGTGGGAACAACGCAAGGAAAATGCCTTTAGAATATTAAAAAAAATATTCTAATAACTACTAATATTAAGAATGTTTAATTTATGACTTTAAATAGAGATATATATATAGACATATTAAATAGAGCTACCAGAGCTATTCTATTATAAATATAAAATAATAAATAAAAATACTTAATAGACTTCTTATCTTATAAACTTATAAATACTAAGTTAAATTATGATATTCACAATAAAGAATTATTAGCAATAGTTTAAGTATTTAAAAAATAGAGATATTACTTGAAAGGAGTTAAGTATTAGATTATTATATATTCAAATCACAAAAATCTAACGGCATTTATGATAATAAAGAAGTTAAATTAATAATAGATTAAATAATAGAAACTAGTTTTAACTCTTAACTTTTAAATACTTTATAAATTAGGAAAAGAAAATATAGTGACTGACATACTCAGTTAACAAGCAGACTATATAAAGAATATATTAAAAATATATAATATAATACTTAAGTAAAGATAAAACGGATTTCTGGGAAGTTTATAAATAGATATTAAAACAGTAGTTATTATTAAAAACACCTAGAAAAAATAAATAAGAAATTTCAACAAAAAATAACTATAATAGCATAAAACGGGAACTATTTTTATACTAGAAGTATTATAGACTAAACTTATTAAAGACTAATACTTAGCTAAAATGCATAGATATTAAGGAGTTAAAAAAACTATAGAATAAATCAACAAACACTTTTAGATCCTTAGAATATAAAAAAAGGTTAGAACTATTCTTTTGGAATGTATTAAGTACAAGAAGAATAAAGTATTAAGATATAAAAAGTATAGATTTATATTGCTAATTCCTTTACTATATCTACTATAAAAATTAGTTATAATAGACTTTATTACGGGAATACCAACAACAACCATCTTTTAAGATTAATAGTATAATATGATACTAGTTATAGTAGACTAACTTATGAAATATATATACTTTAAACCAACACATATAGAAATTAAAGCAGATGAATTAGTAACTATACTTATTAAACTACTAATAATATAATATAAATTGCTATAAGAATTTATTATTAAGAGACAAATTATTTACGTTAATATTCTAGAAAATATTTATAAAAAAAGCTAGGGGCTGAATACCGTCTCTTTACAGCATTTTACCTATAAATAAATAAATAAATAAAAAGAATAAATCAGATATTAGAATAATATTTATAAATATATATTAATAAATAGTAAGATAATTAGATTAATTTATTACTAATAGCTAAGTTTATATATAACTCTATAAAGTTATTAACTATAGGAAAATTATTATTCTACGTGAGCTATAATTATAAGATTATAGCTTATTAAAAACCACAGAAACTAAATAAAATATTAGAATTTATAATAACTAAAGTTAAGAAATTATAATAACTGTACTAGAAAATCGCATAGAGAATTACTCATAAAAATAATCTTAACAAGTAAATTAAAGATAAATCTAAAGTTAAGGGACTAATTTTTAAGGAAGGGGATAAAATTTTCCTATTATAAAAAAATTTAAAAACTAAATAACCATTAAAAAAACTAGATCACATTAAATTAGGATTATTTAAGGTTAAATGATAAATAGGATTTGTAAATTATAAACTATAACTATTTAAAGATATAAGAATTTACTTAGTTTTTTATATCTTGTTATTAGAGCCAGCACTATAGAATACTGAATTATAGATAAAACTTAGACTTAAGAAAGACACTACTAAGTATAAAGTCTAGTAGATTCTGAATTACTAATAATTCAGGCGTTAGTAGAAGTATTTAGTTAAGTAAAAAAACTATAAACCTAAAGACAATACATAAAAGCTAGTTAGGAACTTAAAAAATAGTTTAAAGCTAATTAACTAGTATTATTAAAAGAAGTAGCAAAGACTTACTCTAAGGCTATATTTAATAAATAAAAAGAATATAGAACATTCTATTTAAAACTTAAGAAAAAAAATAAAGTAATACTAGATGCTATAGGTAGTAGTATACTAGATTAATTCTAACAGTTTTACTCTTTCTTTTTTATTATATAAACTTTATTAATTAAGGTAAGCTCGTGTTAGAATATCTTTTTTTTCTAAGAATTTATTTAGGCTAGTTAATAATGAATTTATTTCTTACAGACTTAAAGTTTCTTTTCCTGTTAGTAATAAGCTAATAAATTGTTCTAGACTTTCTTAAGCTAATAACATAGCTTCTTTTTATCACGATCTAAATAATTCTACTTAGATTATAAAACTATAAGGTTACACTTTATATTATAATTAATATACTTAGAGTATTACCTAAAAGCTAGATTTACTAAATAATAATAGTTATTATTATAATAACGGGAACATGAGGACGGTATATAATAGTTATTTCTTAAAATCTTTTAAGTTAAATAATAAGCTTATTTTAAGAATAATTCCACTCAAGTTATCCTTAGGAAATTAAAAGAATAGAAAAGGTATAAGAGGTTCTTATAATCTCAGCTTTTATATAAAAAACTAGCTGCCTTTATATTATCTATAGAAAAAAGAACAAAATAACCTTTAGACTAAAGACTTAAAGAAAGAGGATAATATTATAAACTATAATAAAAATAGAAGTATAACTAAGAAGGCGTTGCTGTGGAAAACATAGTATAAAAATATATATAAATAATACTAAAAAGTAAAAGTAAACTAGTAAAGATAGAACTTACAAATAAAATTACTTTAAAGTAAGTTTAAGTTCTATAGGGAATAGTATCTAGATAAGTAAGTAAATCAGGTAACTTATTACAACAAGGCATAAGAAAAATAAGTGTAAATAAAAATAATAAGAATAAATATAAACTTATTTTCTCTTATTTTTTTTAGTAGTATCTAATATACTTCTAATTAGTATATAATATATATACAGAGAATTTATTATAAGTATAAGGCATTAAACAGCTTATAGTTACTTTTAATTCTTTATGGTTACTCTAAAATTAAGATTTATACCTTAAGTAAAATAGTTTAATACTATTCTGTTAAATCTTAACTTACTATATTCACTTCTTCTTATCTTAACTAAGTTAATTTCTTTTCTACTAAGTCTAATAAGCTATCCAATCTAGACGCAAGAAAACTAATTAATATTATATAATTAATTAAACGACTAGTTACTAGTTTAACATTACGTTAGTAAGTTAGCAACTTGTAATAATTAATAAAGTTATTAAACTAGTTAATTATAAATTAAGATTACTATAGAATATAAGAATTTACTTAGTAGTTTATATATTATTACTTAAGCCAGTACTACTAGACGTATTAATAGTAATAAACATAAATATAAAGCTATAATAATTCAAATATTAGTAAAAAATACTTAGTTAAGTAAAAAAACTATAAACTAAAGAAGAATACCTGAAAACCAATTAAGAACTTAAAGTAATATTCTAGAATAATTAACTAATATTATTTAAAGAATTTAGTAATATTAAATTCCAAAAAAAAAAAGCCTATATAGCTTTTTAGTTAAAAAAGATATTTAAAAAAAATTAGTAAAAAGAGCAAACAGAGATATTACAGATTATAATAATTTAAAAAAAAAAATTCTTTCTTTTTTAGATTTTGTATTTCCTTAATTAAAGTAAGCTTATAGGTAAATAGCTTATATTTATAATTATTAACTAAAATAAGCTATTTTTAAAGCTGTTATTTATAGGCTTTAGTTTTAAAAATAGCGTCTTCAGCTATCTCTAGTTAATTATAAAAATATTAATATTTAATAAGAAACTTATTAAACTCTTGCTAAGAAACTATTAGATTATATTTATAGTTTTAAGAAATATATTCTAAATAACGGCTAAATAAAAGATTTATAAGATAATAATAAAAAATCTTATATAAACCACACAAAGTTAGCATAAAATAATTATAATCTTAAATTAATTTTATAAGATAATAATTACAGATAGTTAATAACTTAATTTTAGGTATTATTAGAAATAAAGAGAAAAAGAGATCCTAAAGGTATATATAATATTACTAGAAAAACTAGCTTTTCTTATACTTAAAACCTAAAGTAAAAAGAACTTTTAAACTAAAAATTTTAAAAAAAAGTAAGTATTATAGTTAGTAATAAATAAAAGTTTATTATAAATAATAATTATAAATAAAAGATAGTAAACTAATTAAGAGAGAATTATGTTTTATTAGTAAAAAAACATACGCAGGAACTTAATACTAGATAAAAAATAAAATAAACACTTTAAAAAACTAAGCAAAAAATAAGACTTCTAGCTAATATTATTAAAATAATTAATAAAACTAATAGTAAAAAAAACACGTAACGTCTTACGTGCATAGTTATATAATAAATAAATATAATAAATAGAAATAAGAACTTAGTATACTTATTAGAGCTTATTACTTAGTAAATTATAAATAAAAAGTTTACTATATAAAGAGCGTTTTTTTTAGCTTTTATATAGTTTCTTTCTTTATACTTATTTTTCTATTATAGTTAGTAATAAGTAGGGGTTTATTACAGGTAATAATTATAATTAGAAAATAGTAAACTAATTAAAAGAAAATTACTAACTATTAGTAAAGAAGCACGCGTGGGAACTTAATACTAGATAGAAAATAAAATAAATACTTTAAAAAAAAAAGCACAAAGTAAAGCTTTTAGCTAATATTATTAAAAAAATTAATAAATCTAATAATAAAGAGAACACGTAATGTCTTATGTGTATAGTTATAAAATAAATAAATATAATAAATAGTAATAAAAACTTAGTACACTTATTAAAACTTATTACTAAATAAATTATAAATAAAGAATTTATTATATAAAAGGCGTTCCTTTTAGCTTTTAAATAGTTTTTTTTTTTATATTTATCTTCTTATTTCAGAGCAACTCTCTGGAATTTGTTATATAATAAATTAGTTAAACTATTTCTTACTATATTTTTATATTATTAGAATATTATATTAGTAAGTTATTATATAACTTTATATTACTATTAAAGCTCTAATATAAGTTATATACATACTTACTATATTAAAAAAACCTATATATTATCTTTATAGTGTGGTAATAAAGGCTATGTATATTTACTATATATAATAACCTTAAGAACATAAAAGTTATAAAAAGAGTTTATTAATAAATTCTTTACTAACGTATTTTATGGGTGAGCTGTATAAACGGGTAAGCTGTATACTTTATTAAGACTTTAATAATACTATTAATTACAGTACCATGCATTTACCTACTGACCTAGAATTAATTTCTTAAGAAGCTAGAATACAGCTTACTATTTATGCTCTTAATATAGGCTAAATTCATAGCCTTTAAAACGCCGTATGCATTTATAATGTACTCTCTATAAGCCTAAAGACGCGACGTGATGGAACTATTTTATAATATAATTATACGCCCAATTTAATAAAGCTCACGGTCTCTAAAGAGGAGGTAATAAAAAAGTATATTTTTAAGCTAGATTTAAAAAGATTTGCCTCTCTACTAAATGCTGTTTAAGAAATAGCTAATAAGCTACTAGCTAAGTAAAGGATAGATCTAGTAGGTATAAATTAGTCACACACCTTCATCAAGCGTACACTAGGGATTTAAATAAAGTATAATCAGAAGCTAGACTATAAGCGTTATAAACAGAAAGAACTAGCTATTATATAGGGCTAATTTAACTTTATATGTAATATAAAGACTAAGTATAGTATATAAAATAAAAACATGTATAACTTTAACGAATCTAGCTTCTAAATAGGCATAATAACTCAGCAGAAGGTTATTATAGGCTCTAAGAAATAGAGTTAACTAAAGGTCCTTTAGTTAGATAATTATAAGTAGGTTATAGTAATCCTAGCTATTAGCGCGCTAAGGTTCGTGATTCTATTCTTTATTATTTATAAAGGTAAGAATTACCTTTCTGCCTGGTACCAGGAACTTAGTATACCACATTAATAGTAATTTAGTGTCTCTAATAACGGCTAGATAACTAATAAGCTTAGTCTTATATAGTTAAAGTACTTTAATGTGTGTACAAAGAAGCATAGTGTTAGTATATACTAATTATTAATTATTAACGGCTATAAGAGCTATAACTCTCTTGTATTTACGAAATACTATAAGAAGAATAAGATTATTACTTTATATATACCAGCATACTCATTACACATTCTGTAGCTACTAGATGTGGGTTGCTTTTCGCCTTTAAAGACGGCCTATAAGCGCTAAGTTAAAAAGCTAATACGTAACTAGTTTAATTATATTATTAAACTAGAGTTCTTATTAGCCTTCCGTGACGCGTTTAACGCGTTAATTACTGAGAGTAATATTTAAGAAAGCTTTTAAGGCACTAGCCTAGTTTTATTTAACTTAGATAAGATAATATTAAAGCTTAATATTTAATTACGCACGTTTATACTATCTACTAACTAAGAGATTACCTGGCAGTTAAAAACCCCTAAGAACTATTATAAATTTAGGTTATAAATGAAGCTAATTACTAATAAGCTAGGTAGCTTACTCTCTTCTTTAAAGAATAGATATTAGTAGTTTATTAAAGGCATTTTTATAATAGCTTAAGAGATAGTGCTTATACGTGATTATATTACTAAGCTTAAAGTAGTTAATAAGACTGTATTTTAATAAAAGCAGCGTAAAAGAAAGCGTATCTAGAAAGAAGAAATACTTAGCTTTAGTACTAGCTAGAATAAATCTACTAAAAACCCTTCTACTGCGAGTTCTAGTAGTAAGAAGGGTTATAAGAAGATAAGAGTAGATAAAACTAAATTAACTTAAAGGTGCTGTAGTAACTACAGTGGGACTAGGCATAACACTTAAATATATAAAATTAATAAAAATAGTACTATAGAACCTAGTAGTAATAAGAATAGTACTATAACTAATAGTACCGTTAAGTAATAATACTATGAATAATAGTATTTTAATGGGGTTTTAGTAAAGTGTATAGCTTACTTATTTATATAGCTCACTCATAAAATACGTTAACTTACTTTCTAAAGGATTTTAAAATTAAACTATAACACTATAAGTACTTATAGGTTATATAAATAGTATATAATAATAATAGACTTAAATAGTTTAATTTTATTACTAGTATTATTTATAGCTTAAATTATATAATAATAACAGGCATAGATTATAAAGCTATAATAAATAATTATAAAGTTAAAAAACTAAGTTAATATAAAAGTCTATATATTTAGTACTAAGGTATAATTATTTAGAAGATTTAATAGAACCTGTAAATACTTTAAAGGCTTTTTAATAAGAATAGAAATATACACCCACTTTAATAAAAAAAAAAATTTTAAAGATTAAAATAGGATCTTTATAGTTAGTATAAATATAAAAAATAGAATTATAAATTAGTTCAAGCCTTTAGCTAGAAACTATATAAATAAGGAAACTAAAAGAATTAATATAACTAATAAAATAAAAGTAGTTTTTAGGAGTTATAATAATTTTAAAATCTAAATAACTATAGTTTTTAGGAAAATTAATAAAGAATGTACTACAAAATAAAAAATATAAAACCTTAAGTAAATAAAATTAGTTTTAGTATATACTATAAAATTTTGCTAATTATAGTTATAAATTAATTAAAATAACGTGTTATTAATAGCAGCTTACTATACCAGACTTAAAAACTAAGTTAAGAATAAACTAGTTAAAAGAAATTAACTAAATAACCTTTATACTTTTATAGAATCTATTATATATATTAATAATTAGCAGTACAAGCACGAATTAGAACGTAAAAAAAGTTAAATAATAACTATAAAAAAAAGAAAGTATTAATATAATAAAGATGGGCTTATGATAAAATAGATATTAATAAAATCTAAACTAAAAAGCTATTATATTAGAAAGAGCTAAAGAAATAGCTTATAACTTAAAAATATAGAAAGTAACTTAATAAGAAAGTATATCTAGAATATAGTAATATCAGACACTTTATAAAGAACTACCTAAATAAGAAATTAAGAATTATAATAATAAGAATAAGACTTAAGCTTATAAAATAAGACTTATAGTAAATAAAAACCTTATTAGTTAAAGTCATTAATAAGAGACTTAATAATAATTATTGTTGGATCTATAGATCTAATAGGTATTATAGAAGAAATTATAAGAAATAATATTAAAAAACAAAGCATAAACTTATAAGTAGTTAGTAATAATCTAAAAAGATATTATAAAAAGTAGTTAAGAAATAGTATTAAGCAATAAGTCTAGAAGCTTAGTTTCTTATATTATAAAAAATTAATAAAGAATAATAATTATTCTAGAAAATTTAACTTTTAACGTATGAAGCTTTTAAAATTATAATAATAACTATTTAGTAATAGCTAAATAAAAATTTAATTTAAATCTATAAATTAAATTAATATTTAAATAAAAACTATAACACCAAGCATTAGAAAATAATGCTAGAAGAAAAGTTTTATAGTTTTAAAAATTAATTAAAATAAGTAGCGTTTTTATAGTATAATAGCTTTACAAAAAAAAGTAGTGTCTTAATTTCTTATAGAAATCTAATAAAGAAAACTATATATTTTTAAAAATTAAAAAAAGAAACTAACTTAAGTTAAATAAGAAATTAAGCTAGAGAATAAAAATAATAAATATAATAAAGTAAAAACACCTTTACCTATTATATAAATTAAAAATACTAATATTTTTTAATAATTAAAGAATTAGAAATATTAGATTTGTAAGTTAGTTAACTATATAAAAAAAGTATATATATAAGTAATATATCTAATCTAAATAGAGGAACTAAAAGAACAGAAAGTATATAAAAAAGTAGTGAAAAAATAGAGACCTAATAAATAAATTCTAAAGGCTCTAAATACTATAGTTAATATAAAAAATAAAAGCGGTTAATAAAACCGCCTATATAAATAATAATATTAGAAGAAATATGCGTTAAAATGTGAATACTTGTTACAAACGATAATAGTAAGGCAACTATATTTAAAGAGCTAAAGAAACTAGCTATAATAGCTAATAAAGCTCTAGAATAGAAACATATGTTTAAACTTGAACGGAAGAACTGTAAGCGGGCACGGGATATACTAGCATAGGCTAAGGCACAAGCTAAGAAGCGAGGATAAAGATACGAAATTATGCTAGTAGATTAGGAGTAGTAACTTACATAACTAAGGAAGAGCTTAGTAAATAGAGGTAGAGTAAAATAACAGAACCTCTAGTAACTCTAGTAGCCTTTAGTAGTATCTAATATACTACTAAATAGTATATAATATACGCACGGAGGATCTACTATAAGTATAAGGCATTAGACAGTTTACAATTACTTTTAATTCTTTATAGTTACTCTAAAATTAAGATTCTTACCTTAAGTAATATAGTTTAATACTATTCTGTTAAATCTTAACTTACTATATTACTTTCTTTTTATTCTTTATTAAGTTAACTAACTTCTACTAAGTCTAATAAGTTATCTAATCCGGAAGTAAGGGAACTGCTAAGTGTTATATAAATAATTAAATAGCTTATTACTAGTATAATTTACGTTAGTAAGTTAGTAACTTATAATATTATAATTACCATCTCAAAGAAGTAAAAAGGACTGTTAGATAGGATTTTAATAACTAATTATTAAATATCTATAATAACCTACTATAAAGACGAACAAGAACTTTATTTATCGGAAGAAAGTAATAGTAAGGAAGAGGTTATAGTAGAATCTTTATTTATAACTAGAAATATATCTAGAAAATAGAAGAGTATATAATAAGTTATCTAAAAATAAGAAACAGCTATTATAGAGTTATGTAATACTTTAGTAAATCTATAATAATAGATTAAAGCTAAATAATAAGCTATAGTAGTTTAGAAAAAAGAAATAGCAAAGATATAATCTCTTAAGAAGTTTAATAGAAATTAAAATAAACTTAAGACTTTTATAGCAACAATAAATCTCTATTATTATTTTAATTAGAAATTATTTTTAACTAACTAGGATTAGATTCTGGTAGCTAGTATAAATATAATAGGTAAAGCTATATAATAGTTTAAACTACTAGTAAGAAACTATCTTACTAATAGAGATTTTAACTTAAAAGCAGCAGGATTAGCTAATTATAATAGTAATATATAACAGGCTTTTAGAAATTATAAATACTTTAAATAGAAAATAATTATTGTCTTTAGAGAAATTAATAAAGAAATAGAGGTAATTTAAAAGCTCTAATAACTTAAGTAATATATATTAGTAGCTAATTATACTATAGAATTCAAATAAATCTAATTATAACTTAATTAGATAGATTAACTATTAGTTATAATATACTACAAAGAACTAAAAGACAGAATTAAAGACGAAATTTCTAAAGAAAAGTAATTAAGTATCTTACTAAAAATTATTAAATAAGTAGTAACTATTAATAATTATTAGTACTAACAAGAGTAAGAGAAAAAGGTACATGAAAAAAAAGTAATTTATATACTTAAAAGAAGTAAAAAAGATAATTATACTTATAATATAATAAATATTAACGTTAAGCAAGTATATGTTGGAAAAGGGTAAGAAAAGTAAGTTAAGAAATAAATAAAACACTACACACGTAAAGCCTGCTTAAGATATAGAAAATAAAAACACTTTATTAAAGATTATAAATAATAATAATTAGATATTAAGAAAGCTTACGTTCAGACTAAAGCGCTAAAAGAAATTAAGATTATTATAATTTAAGTAAAATAAGCAAGCGATACCATAATAAAAGAGATAATTATAAAAAGAATCTAAAAGAAATAGTACTAAATCTATAGAAGCTATATATATCTCAAATAAGAATATAAAGTTTTATATTAGTAAGTTAAGAATTATCTAGTAGAACAACCTAGTAACATAATTACTATAATATAAGAAATAGTAATTTAATAATATAATATAAGAACTGAGAAAGAAATATAAAGGTTTTATAAAATTATAGAATAAGAAGATAGACTATTCTATAAGAAAGATTAAAAATTTAGATAAAAAAAGATTAAAAGACTATAAAGGGTAGAGAATTTATATCTATAATAATTATACAGCGCGTACGCTGGAGACACTGTTAAATATATAAATCAAAATACTATTAAAGAAAATACTATATTACTAAATACTAGAAAGTTATTTTAGAAGATAGGATATATAAATACTAATAAGTGCTACAGTTAGCAGGAAATAGATAGTATAAAAAACTAAGTAAATAAGAACTAGCCTTATAAATAAATAAAATCTATTAATAAATACTTATACTAGTTATAAGTAATATAATATACTATCACCCCGTCAGACACCTAAAACTAGAATAGAATTAAAAAAAAAAGAATAAAGAAAACCCTTTACTAATATTATAGGTACAGGATAATAACGCTGTAAATAGAATAAAAAAAAATACTAAATATATATAGTGTTTAACTATATAGGAAAAAACTATAGATAAAATAAACACGCCATACGTGTTAAGGGACTAAAGATAAGAAAAGTATTATAATAATTAATAAATAAAAAGAAACTTAACCTATAGTAGAAATTAGTCTATATAGATTTAGAAAATAAACTATAGGACCTAAACTTAGATGAATATATATAAATAACTATTATAGGATAAGTACTAGATAGGATGCTGATAATACTAAATTAAATACTACTAAAAAAGATAGTTAACTACAGACTTATATAAACAACTTACATATTAAGAATATTTCTTAGGATGGAAATGTTAGGATTATAGAGAATAAACTAGAAATATATATAAAATGCTTAATAAAGAAGCATGCTAACTTTAGAAATATTTAATCTATAAACCTAAAAAGAAAACACTAAAAAAGTAACTACTACTTAAAAGTTAGTTATAAATAAAAAACTAAAAGGCTAGTGGACTATAACTAAGCTACTAAAGGGCTAAGAACTAAAGATTAGAAATAATATATTAATTATATACATATAACTAAACCAGAGGAAACATAAAAATAAGCTATATATAAACGTATATATTAACAGTAACTAGATACTAGCGCTTATAAATAGTAGAGCTAGCAAAACACTTATATTAAATAAATAAATATAAAGATACTAGATACTAACTAGAGTTTTAGATAAACCTATATAAGTAAGACGCATAAATAATAGTCCGGCAGTATTTAGAGAAGATTTAATTAATCTTAAAACATAAAATATAACTATTAAAGCAGCAGGTTACACAGATAACTGTTGTATTAAAATTATAAATCTAGGTAGTAAAGATTTTATCTTAGGATAGAACTAGTTAGCATAATAGAATCTAATAATTAACTAGAAAATAAAGTCTATAGGAACCAGGAAGAACTACTATAGATAAATAAAAACTATAATATAAATAAAGAAGATAATACTTCACGATACCACGTTTATTATACTAAACAAATATTAAAAGGAATTCGGAGAATAGTTCTTTAAGAAAGCTAAAGACTAGTTACTAGAATACTAGAACTAGGACCATAAAATCACGCTTAAGAAAGGAACGGATTTAAAACTAGGACTATTATATTAAGTACCTATATACTAACAGGAAGAATTACGGAGATTTCTGTAAAAAAATTAATAAAAGAGATATATATAAACTAGTTAAAGCAAAATAGCATCACTAATGCTTTTTATACTAAAAAAGAATAGAAAACTATAGTTATATATTAACTATAAACACCTGAATAAAACTATAGTAAAAAATCACTATCTAATACCACTAATATTAGAACTTATAGATAAACTTAGAGGAGCTAAATAGTTTAGCCTCTTTAATATTAAGAATAGATATTATTAAATATAAATAGCTAAAGGACATGAATGGATAATAGTATTTAAAATAAAATATAGACTATTTAAATACTTAGTTATATTAATAGAACTCACGAACGCACTAGCAACATTCTAGATAATTATTAATTATATACTAAGGGAATACCTAGACGTATTTATAATAGCATATTTTAATAACGTGTTTATATATATAAATAGAATGCTAAAAGAACACATTAAGCATACTAGGAAAATATTATAAAAACTTAAGAAATATAAGCTATATATTCAGACGGAAAAATGTGTATTCCACAGGACTAAAGTTAAATTCTTAAAATACTTAGTATCCTAAGATAGAATAGTAGTTAACTTAGATAAAGCTAAAGATATTCTATCTTAGCTAACACCAATAAACACTAAAGAAGTTTATTCTTTTCTTGGATTTACGGGTTTCTGTAGATAATTTATTAAAAACTACTTAAAAATTACAGCACTCTTAATAGAATTACTTAAGAAAGATTAATAATTTAAGTGGAAACAACACAAGAAAAACGCTTTCAAGATATTAAAAGAAATATTCTAATAACTACTAATATTAAAGATGTTTAATTCGTGACTTTAAACGGAGATATATATAGATATATTAGACAGAGCTATAAAAGCTATCCTGTTATAAACACAAAATAATAAATATAAGTACCTAGTAGATTTCTTATCTCATAAACTTATAACTACTAAGTTAAACTATGATATTTATAATAAGAAGTTATTAGTAATAGTTTAAGCATTTAAAAAATAGAGATATTACTTAGAAGGAACTAAGTATTAAATTATTATATATTTAGATTATAAGAATCTAACAGCATTCACAACAATAAAGAAGTTAAATTAATAATAAGTTAGATAATAGGAACTAGTTTCTATATTTAACTTTTAAATACTTTATAAGTTAGAAAAAGAAAATATAGTAGCTAACACACTTAGTTAATAAGCAGATTATATAAGAGATATACCGGAAATTTATAATATAATACTTAAGTAAAGACTAGATGGATCTTTAGGAAGCTTATAAATAAATATTAAGACAGTAATCATTATCAAAAATACCTAGAAAAAATAAATAAGAGAATTTAATAATAGATAACTATATTAGAATCTAGACTAAGGAATAATTTATATACTAGATGTATTATAAACTAATCTTATTAAAAATTAACACTCAGCTAAAATGCACGGACATTAGGGAATTAAAAAAACTATAAAACGAATCAATAAACATTTTTAGATTCCTAGAATATAAAAAAAGGTTAGAGCTATTCTTTTAGAATATATCAAGTACAAAAAGAATAAAGTATTAAGATATAAGAAATATAGACTTATATAACTAATTCCTTTACTAGACCTACTATAGGAATTAGTTATAATAGACTTTATTATAGAAATACTAACAACAACCACCTTTAAAGGTTAATAGTATGATATAATACTAGTTATAGTAAACTAACTTATAAAATATACATATTTTAAACCGACGTATATAGAGATTAAAGTAGATAAATTAGTAATCATACTTATTAAATTACTAATAGTATGATATAGATTATTATAAGAATTTATCACAGATAGAGACAAATTATTCACATTAATATTCTAGAAAATGTTTATAGGAAAGCTAGAGGCTAAACACCGCCTCTTAACAGCATTTTACCTATAAATAGATAGATAAATAGAATAGACAAATTAGACACTAGAATAATACCTATAAATATACGTTAATAAGTAATAAGATAATTAGATTAACTTATTACTAATAGCTAAGTTTATACATAACTCTACAAAGTCATTAACTACAGGAAAATTACTATTTTTTGTGAATTATAGTTATGAGCCTACGGCTTATCGAGAACCACAAAAATTAAATAAGATATTAGAATTAGCAAGAATAAAGGTTAATGAATTGTAATAATTTTATCAAAAAAAAGTAGAAAAAATTACTTAGAAAGGAGTTCTTAGTAAATAGTAGAAAGATAAATCTAAAGTTAAGAGACTAATTTTTAAAAAGAGAAATAAGATTTTCCTATTATAAAAAAATTTAGAAATAAAACAACTATCAAAAAAACTGGATCACGTCAAATTGGGACTATTTAAGGTTAAAAGATAAATAGGATCTGTAAATTACGAACTATAACTACCTAAGGACATAAGAATTTATCTAGTTTTTTATATTTCAAAATTAGAACCAGCACTATAGAATGCCAAATTGTAGACAAGACTTAAACTTAAGGAAGATACTACTAAGTATAAAGTCTAATGAATTTTAGACTACCAGCAGTTCAGGCGTTAGTAGAAGTATTTAGTTAAATAAAAAGACTACAGACCTAAAGATAATACATAGGAGCTAATTAGAAACCTAAGGAATAGTTTAGAGCTAATTAACTAGTACTATTAGATAAATTAATAAGAGCTGTATCTTATAGAAAGGACGACTACAGCGCGTTCCAATCCAAACCAAAGGAAAAGAAAAATAAAATAGATTAGGAAGAAGCTGATACTGCAGGTTACAGTGTGCGAGTTTCTTAACCCTAAGAACGTGCTTCAGCCTCTTTAAGAGCTTAAACCTTACGAATAGAGGCCATCTCTCGATTAAACATCTCTTTCTCTTTGGAATCTACTTTCGCAAGTTCATGATGAAGTCGTAGTTCTTGAGCATAGAGCTCAGAGCGTTAATTCTCAAGAGCATTAAGTTAGTAACAGAGTTTCTCTTTATCGCAATCAAGACGATCCTACTTGGGTTACGAGATAATTAGATCACATTTTACGTTATAACCAGCACAGGCTGAATAATAACCAGAACTCAGGTTCACCAGGCAATCATCGCCTTGACGGGAACAGTTCGAACAAGGTGTCGGCATGTAACGGGGTTCGTTACAGATCTGAGAAGCTAAGCAGCAAGCACGTATTAGAGACGACTCAGGACGTGTCATCGTGGGGAGGCTGGGCAGGAAGGAAAGAAAGTCAAGGGTCTTACAGTCTAGAACATAGAGCGGAGGACCTGCTGCCTTTATACTGCTTATAGAAGGGAGAAACTATCTTCCAAGACGAAGACTTAGAAGAGGGGGATAATGTTACAAACGATAACAGTAAGGCAACTGCACCTGAAGAGCTGAAGGAACTGGCTACAACAGCCAATAAAGCTCTGAAATAGAAACGTATGTTCGAACTTGAACGGAAGAACTGTAAGCGGGCACGGGATGCACTAGCACAGGCCAAGGCATGAGCCAAGAAGCAAGGACAAAGATACGGAACCATGCCAGTGGATTGGGAGCAGTGACTCACATAACCAAGGAAGGGCTTGGCAGACAGAGGCAGAGCGAGGTGACAGAACCTCTAGCAGCTCTAGCAGTATCTAGCAGTATCTAACATACTGCCAAACAGTATACAATGTACGCACAGAGGATCTACTATAAGTATGAGGCATTGGACGGTTCACGATTACTTTTAATTCTTTATAGTTACTCTAAAATTAAGATTCTTACCTTAAGTAATATAGTTTAATATTATCTTATTAAATCTTAACTTATTATATTACTTTCTTCTTACTTTTTACTAAGTTAACTAACTTCTACTAAGTCTAATAAACTATCTAATCTAGAAGTAAGGGAACTGCTAAGTGTTATATAAGTAGTTAAATAGCTTATTACTAGTATAATTTACGTTAGTAAGTTAGCAACTTATAATAATACTATAGAAAAAAAAATTAACTAATATTAAAATAATATATAGTATTATAAACTCTCTTATATAAAATATTTCTTAAAATAGAAATATCTAGTTTATAGAAACGAAACTAGATAGGAGTATAGTAAATTATTATATTTAATATACTACTATAACTATTATCTTATATATGTTAAATAAGAGTACTTTAACTTAAATAATAAAAATCAAAAATATAGTATACGTGATTATATATTAAAAAACTAGATAACTACTAATAAAAAGCTTAAGCTAATAATATAACTGTTAAAGCTCTTAAATTATAATAAATATAATAAGAACTATATCTTTACTTTAGCATGAGTGTAAATAGAAAACTTTTAAAAATACTAATAAATAATAAAACAAACAAAACATTTATTTTAAATTAATAAATTAAATAAAATAATATATTATATTAGGAAAAAGCGTATTTAGTAAGGTTAAGATAAGTAAATAATAATATAATAACCTTTAAAAAGTATTTAATTAATTTAAAGACTATAGTAATAGAGCTAAAAGCAATAAGCTATAAAAATATTTACTATATTAATATTCTAAATATAAAAAAATTAAATATAATCCTAGGATAAAATTAGCTCTTATTACATAATCTAATAATAAATTAGTAATAAAAAACTATTTAATAGTATAATCTAGTAAGGAAAGTAGTATAAATATAGAAACTAAATATAATAATAAAAATACCTTAGAATAAAAAGAATTTCATATAAAGCTATATAATAATTATAGAATATTAGTGTAGTATAGATTTAGAAAGTTTTAAACACTACTAAAGCCTAAATACCTTAGGAATATAAGGAATTTATATATTTATTTAATAAAAAAAAAAAGAATGCACTTCTAAAGTATTAATCTTAAAACTATAAATACTAGTTAAGAATAAAAAATAGTTTAAACTAGAATTAATATATTCTCTATTAAGAGTACAACAGAAAGAATTAAAACAGTATATTAAAAAAAAAATCTTAAAAAGAAATATATATAATTAAGTAAAAGTCTAATAGCTTTATTAATATTATTCATACTTAAAAAAAATAGAAAATTATAATTATATATAGATTTTAAATAACTAAACTAGATTATAATAAAAAATTAATATCTATTACTATTAATTTAAAAGTTAATAGATAGACTCTAAAAAGTTTAATAATTTAGCTTATTTAATATCTATAAAAGATACTACAAAATTTAAATTAAAAAAGAATTTAAATAATTAATAGTATTTAGAATAAGATATAAACTTTTTAAGTATTATATTATATTATTTAGATTAATAAACGTGCTGGTAACTTTCTTAGTAGTTATTAATTATACACTTTATAAATACTTAAACGTATTCATGATAGTGTACTTAAATAATATATTAATATATATAAGTAAAATACTTAATAAGCATAAGATACACGTAAAAAAAGTTTTAAAAAAACTTTAGAAATATAACCTTTTTATTTAGCTAGAAAAATACAAATTCCATACTATAGAAATAGGATTCTTAGGATTTATTATTTCAAGAGAAAGCATTTTAGTAGATTCTTAAAAGTTAATAGAAATATATAACTAGCTAATACTAATAATAGTAAAAGAAATACAGTTCTTTCTAGAATTTATAAATTTCTATAGAAAGTTTATAAAAAAGTATTTAAAGATCACAACATCTTTAACAGAGTTAACTAAAAAAGATAATAAATTTAGTTAAGGGTAAAAATAGTAGTAAGTATTTAAAAAACTTAAAAATAAGTTTATTTAAGCACTAATATTAAAAATATTTAATCTAAAATTACTAATTATACTAGAAATAAATGTATTTAATTACGTAATAAAGTTATCTATAGTTAATAATATAATAATAAACGTTTTTATTTTATAAACTATTTATTAAAAAAACTTACAAGAGCTAAGTTAAATTATAATGTTTATAATAAAAAGTTATTAATAATAGTAGTAGTATTTAAAAAATAATAGATTTACTTTAAAAAAACTAAGTATTAAGTAGAAGTCTTTTTAGACTATAAGAACTTAATAAGTTTTACTATTATAAAAAAACTAAACTAAAGATAGATATGCTGGTTAGAAATACTAGTTATCTATAATTTTAAAATATTCTATTAAAAAGAATTAGAAAATAGAGTAGTAAATGTACTTAGTTAATAACTAAACTATATAAAATAACACAAACTAATACTAAGCATAGTATTATTAATAGAATTAGATGGATTTATAAGTGATAATTAACTAAGAATTATAATAGTTATAAGAGTTAAAGATTACTAGATAATAAGAATTTAGAATTTTAAGTAATAAAATTTTAAGAACCTAGAATTAGAACTTACATATGTAAATAAACTTATTTATGTGCTAGAAAAGCTATATAAGAAATTAATTACAGAGAATCATAAAGCTATTATATATAAACACTAAAAAGTAGAAAAAACTATAAAGTAAATCTCTAAAAACTTTTATATTAAAGAGTTAAAATAAAAAGTAAAGAAAGTAATTAAAACTTATCTAGAATATAAAAAAAAACTAGTATAATATAAGTTTTATAGATTTTTATAACCCCTAAAAGCACTAAAATAACTATAGTAATTAGTTTTAATAAACATTATTATAAGATTACTATTATCTAAGAAACTAGAAATAAATAAGAAATATTATATAGTATTTATTATTATAAATAAATTAACTAAGTACGTATATTTTAATCTAATATTTATAAATTTATTAGCTAAGAAACTAGTATATAAAATCTTAGAAATAGTAGTCTTAAGACATAAGCTACTTAAAAAATTTATTATTAATTAAAATAAATTATTTATATTATACTTCTAAAAAACCTTGTTAGCTAAATTAGAGTTAAAAAATAAGTTCTTAATAAGCTTTTATTTTTTAAAAAAAAAATAGGCAAACAAAGCGCATAAATTAGACTCTAAAATAATATTTAAAAATATACATTAACTACTCTTAAGAGAATTAGGTTAAGTTGTTACCTTTAATATAATTTATTTATAATAATATAAAATTATCTATAATTAATATATTACTATTTTATACTAACTATAGGTATAAGCTATTAGCTTATAAAGAACTATATAAATTAAAAAATAAATTTTAGTAAAGTTAAAATAAAATAAAATAGCTATAAAACTTATATAATAATTTTAATAGAATTATTACCTTAAAGAACTTATAAATTATAGAAGGTGCTAATAAGTTAAGAGTTAAAAAACTAATTTTTAAAAAAGAAAATAAAATTTTCCTACTATATAAAAATTTAAAAACTAAATAACTAAGTAAGAAACTAAATTACGTTTAAATTAAACTATTTAAAATTAGTAAAGTTATTAGACTAGTTAATTATAAACTAAAACTACTATACTCTATAAAAATTTATTTAGTAGTTTATATATTACTATTTAAATTAATACTACTGGACGTACTAATAGTAATAGATATAAACATAAAGTTATACTAGCTAGAGTATAAAGTTAAAAATATCTAAGAACTATAATAATTTAGATATTAGTAGAAATATCTAGTTAAATAAAGAAACTATAGACTAAAGAAAAATACCTAAAAACTTATTAAAAACTTAAAGTAATATTCTAAAATAATTGACTAGTTTTATTTAAAGAATTTAGTAATACTAAATTCTAAAGAGAAGTCTATACAGTTTTCTAGTTAAAAAAATATTTAAAAAAAGATTAATAAAAGTAGCAAATAAAGATATTACAAATTATAATAATTTAAAAATCTTTTTTTTTGTATCTCCTTAATTAAAGTAAGCTTATAGGTAAATAGTTTATACTTATAATTATTAACTAAAACAAGCTATTTCTAAAGTTGTTACTTATAAACTTTAATAATTAAAATAATATCTTTAGTTATTTTAAGCTACTTATAAGAGTACTAATGCTTAGCTAAAGATTTATTAAACTCTAGCTAAAAAAACTATTAGGTTATATTTATAATTCTAAGAAATATACTTAGAGCAATAGCTAGATAAGAAATTTATAAAATAATAAAAATCCTTTTTCTTACATAAACTACATGGGGTTAGTATAAAATAATTATAATTCTAAATTAATTTCATAAAATAATAATTATAAACAGTTAAGGACTTAATTTTAGGTATTATTAGAAATAAAAGAAAAAAAAGATTTTAAAAGTGTTTATAATGTCTTTAAAAGAACTAGCTTTTTTTATACTTAAAGCCTAGAATAAGAAGAACTTTTAAGCTAAAAGTTTAAAAAAAGAGTAAGTATTACAGTTAGTAATAAGTAAGAGTTTATTATAAATAATAATTATAGTTAAAAAGTAATAAACTAACTAAAAGGGAATTACTAGCTATTAGTAAAAAAGTATATATAAGAATTTAATACTAAATAAAAAATAAAGTAAACGCTTTAAAGAGAAAGGTAAAAGACAAAGCTTCTAGCTAATATTATTAAGAAAATTAATAAGTCTAATAATAAAGAAAACACGTAACGTCTTACGTGTATAGTTATAAAATAAATAAGTATAATAAATAGTAATAAGACCTTAATATACTTATTAGAGCTTATTACTAAATAAATTATAAGTAAAGAATTTACTATATAAAGAGTATTCTTTTTAGCTTTTAAATAGTTTTCTTTTTTATACTTATCTTTTTATTTTAGAGTAACTCTCTGGAATTTATTATATAATAAATTAGTTAAACTATTTCTTACTATATCTTTATATTATTAGAATATTGTGTTAGTAAGTTATTATATAATTTTATATTATTATTAAAACTCTAACACAGGTTACACACATACTTATTATGTTAAAAAAATTTTATATATTATCTTTATAGTATAGTAATAAACTCTTTACTAGCTTACTCTTTAAAAGACTTTAAAATTAAACTATAACACTTTCATTTTTAGAGTAACTTTCTAGAATTATTAGGTAATAAATTAGTTAAACTATTACTTATTATATCTTTATATTATTAGAATAATTATATAAGTAAGTTACTATATAACTTTATAAATTACTAAAGTATTTAACTTAGTATATATACATACTTACTACGTTAAAGAAACCTATATATTATTTTTTATAGTATAGTAATAAAGGCTATATAATATACTATTATATAAAGACCTTAAGTACGTAAAAGCTATAGCCTGTTTTATAATATTAACTAAAAAAACTTATTTAACTTCTTTTAGTACCTTATTAAAAATAAAATAAATAATATAAATAAAACTTTATTATTTACTTAATAATTAATATAGTATTATTTTTAAATTTTAGTTTAAGTATAATAAGTATTAGCTTAAATTATAGTATTATTATTATCTAATATATTTAGTAAATAATAAAAATAACTATACTACTATTAAAAATTTAAAAAACTATATAATATAATTAAAAAACTCTATAGTGTAAAAGGTAAAGCTATAAGTGTAAAATATTATATAAATATAACTACTTTTAGTAAAAAAGTATTATATAGGCATAATTACTTATAGTAAGAGTATAAAATAGTAAAAAGTAAAAAATAAAAGTAATATAGCTTTATACTTATATTATATAACTAATTAGCTATAAAGTTATTAAGAAAATAAATATAAATAAATATATATATATAGTATATTAATATCTCTATAGTGTAAGTATTTAGCTTTTTAAGTACTATAATTTATTTTATTAGTAGCAATATTTTTAGGGTTACTACACTAGTTATAAAGAGAAAGTAAATCTATTAGTAAAGTATAATAAATATACTAGTAAATATAATAAGTATAAAAAAAGTTATATAAAAAAGATATTAGTTAATTTATTAAAGTATTAATTATATAAAAATTTTTAGTAACTTTAGTGTTTCTTTAACATAAAATAACTAGAGTTTAATTACGTAATATTAGTTTTTTAGCTAACTAAAAAGCAAGAATTTTTAATACTATTTTAGTAGAGTTATTATAAGTTACTAACTTACTAATATAAATTATACTAATAATAAGCTATCTAACTAATTATTATAACGGTTAATTAATTCCCTTACTTCCGAATTAAATAGCTTATTAGAGTTAGTGAAAGTTAGTTAACTTAATAGAGATAAGAAAAAGTAATATAATAAGTTATAATTTAATAAAATAGTATTAAACTATTTCACTTAAGGTGTGAATCTTAATTTTAGAGTAACTATAAAGAATTAAAAGTAACTATAAGTTGTTTGATATCTTATACTTATAATAAATCCCTTATACGTATATTATATACTAATTAAAAGTATATTAGATACTACTAGAGAAGATAGTAGGTACTAGTATTTCTATTTTTTTAATTTTAAACTATCTACTAAGTTTTTTTCTTATAATCTTATTAGATCACTTATCTGGGTACTGCTCCCTATAGAACTTAAACTTATTATAAAGTAATTCTATTTATAAGTTCTATCTTTACTAATTTGCCTTAGCTTATTAGTATTACTTATATATTTTCTTATATTATATCTTTTATAATAACGCCTTCTTGCTTACGCTTTTTTATTTATTATAGTTTATAATATTATCCCCTTTCTTTAAGCCTTTAGCTTAAAGGTTATTCTGTTTTTCCTTTTATAGGCAGTATAAAAGTAGCTAGTTTTTTATATAAAAGCTAAGATTATAAAAACCTCTTATATCTTTTCTATTCTTTTAATTTCCTAAAAATGACTTGAGCGGAATCGTCCTTAATATAAGCTTACTATTTAGTAAAAAAAGTTTAAGAGAATAGCTATTAAATACCATTCTTTTATTCTTACTATTAGAAAGGTAATTATATTTATCTAGTAAATCTAGTTTCTAAGTAATATTCTAAGTATATTAATTAAAACATTTTATATAATCTTATAGTATTATAATCTTTATAAGATTATTTAAATTAAGAGAAGGAGAAACTCTGTTAGAAGTTAGAGTAAATATAAAATAAAAGGCTTAAAGCTTAAAATTATTAGCACTACTTTTATTTTTAACTAGCTTAAATAAATTCTTAAAAGAAGAAAATATTCCAGCGTGAGCTTATTTTAATTAATAAAGTTTATATAAATAAAAAAAAAGCAGCGTTATTAGAATTAACTTAATATATTATAATTTATAGTATCTAGTATCAGCTTGTCTTCCTTCTCTAGTTTTAAATAAAATATTTTATATTCTCTATATTTCTTAGATATGTCTCTAGAGTAAGCGTTTACTACTTCTTCTAATAATACTAGTTAATTAGCTTTAAACTATTCTTTAAGTTTTTAACTAGCTTCTATATATCGTTTTTAGGTCTGTAGTTTTTTTATTTAATTAGATACTTTTATTAACGCCTAAACTACTAGTAGTTTAAGATTTATTAGACTTTATACTTAGTAGTATCTTTCTTAAGTTTAAGTTTTATCTATAGTTTAGCGTTTCATGGTGCTGGTTCTAGTAATAAAATATAAAAAACTAAGTAAATTCTTATATTCTTAAGTAGTTATAGTTTATAATTTACAGATTCTATTTATTATTTAACCTTAAATAGTCCTAATTTAATGTAATCCAGTTTTTTTAATGGTTGTTTAGTTTTTAAATTTTTTTATAATAGAAAAACTTTATCCCCTTTCTTAAAAATTAGTCTCTTAATTTTAGACTTGTCCTTTTATTATCTGCTAAGGTTTCCTTTTAGGGTAATCTTTCCTACTATTTCTTAATAAAGTTATTATAACTTCTTAACTTTCATTCTTACTGATTCTAATATCTTATTTAGTTTTTATAATTCTTAATAAGCTGTAGGCTTATAACTATAATTTATAAAGAATAGTAATTTTCCTGTTATTAATGACTTTACAGAGTTGTATATTAACTTAGCTATTAATAATAAGTTAATCTAATTATCTTATTATTTATTAACGTATATTTATAAATATTATTCTAATATCTGATTTATCCGTTCTGTTTGTTTATTTATTTATGGGTGAAATACTATTAAGAGATGATACTCAGCCTCTAGCTTCCCTATAAACATTTTCTAGAATATTAATATAAATAATTTGTTTCTGTTTATAATAAATTCTTATAGTATTTTATGTTGTGCTATTAATAATTTAATTAATAATATCACCAATTCATCTACTTTAACTTCTATATGTGTTGGTTTAAAATATATATACTTTATAAGTTAGTTTATTATAACTAGTATCATATCATACTATTAGCCTTAAAAGGTAGTTGTTATTAGTATTCCCGTAATAAAGTCTATTATAACTAATTTCTATAGTAAGGTTAGTGAAGGAATTAGCTGTATAAGTTTATATTTCTTATATCTTAACGCTTTATTCTTTTTGTACTTAATATATTTTAAGAGAATAACTCTAACCTTTCTCTATATACCAGGAATCTAAAAATGTCTGTTAATTTATTCTATAGTTTTTTTAATTTCTTAATATCTGTGCATTTTAGCTGAGTGTTAGTCCTTAATAAGTTTAGTCTATAATACTTTTAGTACGAAAATAGTTCCTATTTCATGCTATTATAATCGTCTATAGTTATGTTCTTTAATTTATTTTTACTATATATTTTTAATAATAACTATTATTTTAATATTTATTTATAAGCTTCCTAGAGACCTGTCTGATCTTTACTTAAGTATTATATTATAGATTTCTAGTATTTCCCTTATATAGTCTGCTTTTTAATTAAGTGTATTAGCCACTATATTTTCTCTTTCTAATTTATAAAGTATTTAAAAGTTAAATATAGAAACTAATTCCTATTATCTAACTTATTATTAATTTAACTTTTTTATTATTGTAAATGCTGTTAGATTCTTGTAGTTTAAATATACAATAATTTAATATTTAGCTCTTTTTAAGTAATGTCTCTATTTTTTAAATACCTACACTATTATTAACAGTTTCTTATTATAAATGTCGTAGTTTAATTTAGTAGTTATAAGTTTATGAGATAGAAAATTTACTAGGTGTTTATACTTATTATTTTATATTTATAATAGAATAGCTTTTATAGCTCTATCTAATATATCTATATATATCTCTATTTAAAGTCATAAATCGAATATTTTTAATATTAGTGGTTGTTGGAATATTTCTTTTAATATTATAAACGCGTTTTCCTTGTACTATTCCTACTTAAATTATTAGTCCTTTTTCAGTAATTCTGTTAAGGGTGCTGTGATTTTTAAATAATTCTTAATAAATTATCAGTAAAATCTTATAAATCCAAGAAAAGAATAAACTTCTTTAGTGTTTATTAGTATAGGCTAAGATAGTATATCTTTTATTTTATTAGAATTAACTACTATTCCGTCTCGGAATACCACATATTCTAAGAACTTAACTTCTTTTCTGTGGAATATATATTTCTTTGTTTAAATATATAGCTTGTGTTTCTTAAGCTTTTATAATACTTTCTTAGTATACTTAACATGTTCTTTTAGCATTCCGTTTATGTATATAAGCACGTTATTAAAATATACTATTATAAATACGTCTAGATATTCTCTTAGTATATAGTTAATAATTATTTAGAATATTACTAGTGTGTTAGTAAGTCCCATTAGTATAACTAGGTATTTAAATAATTTATATTTTATTTTAAATACTGTTATCTACTCGTGTTCTTTAACTATTTATATTTAATAATATCTATTTTTAATATTAAAGAGGCTAAACTATTTAGCTCCTTTAAGTTTATCTATAAGTTCTAATATTAGTAGTATAAGATAATAATTTTTAACTATTATTTTATTAAGGTGTCTGTAGTTAATATATAGTCTTAATTTACTATTCTTTTTTAGTATAAAAAGTATTAGTGAAGCTATTTTACTCTAGCTAATTTATATATATTCTTTTTATTAATTTTTTTATAAGAATTTTCGTAACTCCTTCTGCTGGTGTATGGGTACTTGGTATAATAGTCTTAGTTTCAAATCTATTTCTTCTTTAAGTGTAATTTTATGGTCCTAGTTCTAGTATTCTAGTAATTAGTTCTTAGCTTTCTTAAAAAACTATTCTTTAAATTCTTTTTAATATTTATTCAGCACAATAAACGTGGTGTTGTAAAGAGTTATTTTCTTTATTTATATTATAACTTTCATTTATCTATAGTAGTCCCTTCTAGTTTCTATAGACTTTATTTTCTAGTTAATTATTAGATTCTATTATACTAGCTAATTCTATCTTAAGATAAAGTCTTTATTATCTAGATTTATAATTTTAATACAGCAGTTATCCGTGTAACCTGCTATTTTAATAGTTATATTCTATATTTTAAGATTAATTAGACTTTTTCTAAATATTACTAGATTATTATTTATGTATTTTACTTATATATGTTTGTTTAAAACTCTAGTTAGTATCTAGTATCTTTATATCTACTTATTTAATATAAGTGTTTTGCTAGCCCTACTATTTATAAGTACTAGTGTCTAGTTACTGTTAATATATATATCTATATATAGCTTATTTTCATTTTTCCTTTAGTTTAGTTATGTGTATATAAGTGTTATATTCTTTTTAATTTTTAGTTCTTAACTCTCTAGTAGCTTGGTTATAGTTTACTGGTTTTTTAGTTTTTTGTTTATAGCTAACTCCTAAGTAGTAGTCGTTTCTTTAGTGTTTTCTTTTTAGGTTTATGGACTAGATATCTCTAGAGTTAGTATACTTTCTTATTAAGTATTTTATATATATTTCTAGTTTATTCTCCATAATCCTAGCATTTCCATTCTAAAAAATATTCTTAATATGTGAGTTTTTTTATGCGATTTTGTAGCTAGCTATCTCTTTTAATAGTATTTAGTTTAATATAATTAGTATTCTAGCTAGCATTTATCCCATAATAGCTGTTTATATTTATTTGAATTTAAATTCTATAATTTATCTTCTAAGTCCGTGTAAACCAGTTCTTATTATAAGTTAAATTCTTTTTTATTTATTAGTTATTATAATATTTTTTTTATCCTTAGTCCCTTAACACGTACTACGTGTTTATTCTATTTATAGTTTATTTCTATATAGTCTAATACTATATATATCTAGTATTTTTTTTTTATTATTTTATTAGCAGCGTTGTTGTCTTGTACCTATAAGATTAATAAAATAGTTATTTTCTTTTTATTCTAATTCCATCCCAGTTCTAGATGTCTGATGGGGTGATAGTATATTATATTAATTATAACTAGTATAAATATCTATTTATAAATTTTATTTATCTATATAGCTAGTTCTTATCTGTTTAGTTTTTTATATTATTTATTTCCTACTAACTATAGTGCTTATTAGTATTTATATATTCCATCTCCTAAAATAACTTTCTAGTATTTAGTAATATAGTATTTTCTTATGTGGTATTTTAATTTATATATTTAATAATATCTTCAGTATACGTGCTGTATAATTATTATAAATATTAACTTCTTATCTTCTATTATCTCTTAATCTCTTTTTTATCTGAATTTCTGATTCTTCTTATAGAATAGTCTATTTTCCTATTTTATAATTTCATAGAATCATTACATCTCTTTCTTGGTTTCTGTATTATATTATTAAATTACTACTTTTTATATTATAGTAATTATGTTACTAGATTGTCCTACTAGATAATCCTTAACTTATTAGTATAGAATTTTATATTCTTACCTAAGGTATGTGTGGCTTCTATATATCTAATATTACTTTTTCTAAATTCTTTTTATAATAGTCTCTTTTATTACTATGTTTTTTACTTATTCTATTTAGACTATAGTAACTTTAATTTTCTTAAGTGCTTTAATTTAAACATAAGCTTTTTTAATATCTACTTATTATTATTTATAATTTTTAATAAAATGTTTTTGTTTTTTATATTCTAAGCAGGCTTTGCATATATAGTGTTTTATTTATTCTTTAATTTACTTTCCTTACCTTTTTCTAATAAATATTTATTTAATATTAATATCTATTTTATTATAGATTTAGTTATTCTTTTTATTTCTTTTAAGTATATAAATTACTAATCTTTCTCATACTTTCTTCTCTTACTCTTATTAGTATTAATAATTATTAATAGTTACTATTTACTTAATAATGCCTAGCAGAGTATTTAGTTATTTATTTTAGAAAATCTTATCTTTAATTTAGTCCTTTAGTCCTTTATAGTATATTATAACTAATAGTTAATCTATTTAGTTAAGTTATAATTAGATTTATTTAAACTTTATAATATAATTAGCTACTAATATGCGTTATTTAAGTTATTAAAGCTTCTAAATTACTTCTATTTCTTTATTAATTTTTCTAAAAACAATAATTATTTCTTACTTAAAGCGTTTATAACTTCTAAAGGCTTATTATATATTATTATTATAGTTAGTTAATCCTACTACTTCTAGGTTAAAGTTTTTATTAACTAGGTAATTTCTTACTAATAGTTTAAACTATTATATAGTTTTACTTATTATGTTTATACCAGCTACTAAGATCCGATCCTAGTTAGTTAGAAATAATTTTTAATTAAACTAATAGTATAGATTTATTACTGCTATAAAGGTTTTAAGCTTGTTTTAATTACTATTAAATTTTTTTAAGAAGCTATATCTTTACTATTCCCTCTTTTTAATTTATTTTAATTTATTATTATAAGTTTATTAAGGTATCACGTAACTCTATAATAGCTGCTTTTTATTTTTAGATAATCTATTATATACTTTTAGTTTTTTTAGATATATTTCTAGTTATGAATAAAAACTCTACTATAACTTCTTTATTACTACTGCTTTCTTTTAATAAATAAAGTTCTTATTTATTCTTATAATAAGTTATTATAGACCTTTATTTAGATAGTTTTATATTAAAGTTTATCTAACTACTTTTTTTACTTTTTTAAGATAGTAGTTATAATATTATAAGTTACTAACTTACTAACGTAAATTATACTAGTAATAAGCTGTTTAACTAATTATTATAATAATTAATTAGTTCCCTTATTTCTAAATTAGATAGCTTATTAGACTTAGTGGAAGTTAGTTAACTTAGTAGAGATAAGAAAAAGCAATATAATAAGTTATAGTTTAATAGAATAGTATTAAACTATTTCACTTAAAATGTAAATCTTAATTTTAGAGTAACTATAAAAAATTAAAAGTAACTATAAGTTATTTAATGCTTTATACTTATAGTAGATCCCTTATGCGTATATTATATATTAATTAGAAATATATTAAATACTACTAAAGAAAACAGCAGGTGCTAGTGCTTCTATTTTCTTAATTTTAAACTATTTACTAAGTTTTTCTTTTATAATCTTACTAGATTACCTATCTAAATACTACTCCCTATAGAACTTAAATCTATTATAAAATAATTCTATTTATAAGTTCTGTTTTTACTAATTTACCTTAGCTTATCAGTATTACTTATATATTTTCTTATATTATATTTTCTATAATAACGTCTTTTTACTTACGCTTTCTTCTTTATTATAGTCTGTAATAAGAGTTTAGAATTAAAAACTTACTTTTCTATTTAAATAAAAAAAGCTTTACTACACTTAGTAATAATAAAAATTAAATAATATATAATAAAAGTTAAAAAAAATTTATAGTTTTAATAATTAATATAAGTAGTTGCATATAAATGTAAGCAATAGTAGGCTGTTTTAGAACTATTCTAGTATAAAGAAAAGAAAGTAGAAGAAAAAGAGCTGTTGAAGTATTATGAGGCGACCTTGGTGGAACGTTGTTCCACATCCGAAGTCAGGTGATGAGACTTAGCGCTAGCGAAAACATCTCATGTGACTGTTGCACGTGACGAGTCGTCACACTACTCCTTTTGGACTAACGTTCTGAATTCCTTCATAGACATTGACGACAGTCCTGGTTGCCTAAAAATGGCACTGAGGTATATAAGAGCCATTAAAACTAATTGATAGACGTCAAGTTTCTACATCCGGGGCATTGTTGAATGCCCATTGTGCTATTCTCCCAGTGAAATTACTTGGTCTCTTCTTGGTTCGCTTGCCGTGGTTGACGCTTCTGCGGACACAAAACAGCATAGGAGATATCTCAAAGCTCTAAGCATACGCTGTATCAGCGAACCGGGCGCGCCCTGGAGCAACGATGTTGGGCACTGCTGCAAAGTTTGGCGCTCTAGTGTCGTCCCCATCCGCGTCCTTCGCGGCGTCCGACCCTCCCTCCGACCCTCTCGAGCCGCCACAAGCCTCCACCATGCCCCCCATCAACCGTTCACGAAAGCGGAACGTCCATATCTATGACGCTAATGATCCAACCACCGTGCTTGGTGGTCTGAGACTCGCCAACGGCGTCACAAACGCCAGCTTCTACTCTTTGTATTCACAGGTGCCTTCTTTCTGCGGCTTTCTGCGGCTTTCTGCGGGATGAAGGTAATACCAAGATAGAGAAAGATGACCATCCGCTTCAACCTGGGAAGTATTTTATTGTTGCTGCTGGTACTAAATAGTCACCCTTTGGTGCGAGGTTAACGTAGCTAATATATAAGCAGATCCATTCAATGTTAACAATGAGCCATGGTTGGTCCGTACAATTTCTTATGCTAGCGGAACCGGTACTCAAACCTTCAGTGATGCCGTCCGTTCTCGCGACCGTCGATGTATTATATCAGGCAGAGAGGCGCTTGATGCTGATGATGATAACTGGCGGGGCTTTGAGGCAGCACATATCTTTCCGCTGGCTTACGAAGGTTACTGGAGTGACTACAACTACGGCCGCTGGATTACGATTCCTCCAGCTAATCCTACTAAAGGATCCATTATCTTAATGCAGAACGGCCTATTGCTTGACTCTGCTATACACCAAGAATTTGATGGCTATGACCTCTCAGTTAATCCTGATGTAAGTGTACCTTTAATTTCTCTAAAGATATTATATCTAATAGTTCTCTTAGGATAATTACAAGGTTGTGTTCTTCCCTTCTGATTCGCGTGGCCTCTCCGGAAGCATCTTGATCAGAGGTTGCTTAATGACCCTCAACGACCCGTCGATCAGCTTCTACAGTGGCATTTTCGGCAGGCAGTCCTAGTCAATATGAGGGGTGCTAGGGAGCCCATCTTCGGGCATGGCTTCCCACCTGGCTCTGATATAGTCGGTGATATATTTCATGGCCTGAGGGCTGCCGAAAGGATGGTGTAGGAATTGTTCAGTCGCCTGGGCGCTCAAGTTGAACTGTTTCCAGCAACGGGTGGGGATAGTGTTTCTGTGTAGATATTAAAAGTGTAGCTTATATTAACAGCTAAACCACATCGGGTAAGGATACGGAGTACTGGTGGTGCTAGTTGTAACCGAGTGCTGGCCTCTCAGGTCGCACCATTGCTTGTATAACTAAGGTCTCCTGTTGATCCTCTCCTGACGATCGTCGCCTGTCGATCCCCCTATCGACATTTACAAGCTCTTTATTTAAGTAGGATAGCCTTCCTTAGTTTTCAATTCATGAGGCTGCTACATCTTTTCCCTGCGTCCGGTCAGACTTGTCACTTAAAGAACCATGGCTTATGCGGATAAACAAATTTTCCATCTCCATTAATTTGATTGCTCAGTGACTCAGCCACCTTCAATCCTAGAGGCCAAACCCCCTAAATTTTGAGGGCGCCGAACCAACTTGACAAGAGTTATGAGCAATCTCCACTCAGGCCGGCTCACCCAACCCTTAACTAAAGATCATGGAGAAACTTTACCTCTTCGTCGCCACTGTATTCTAACCGGAATGCTCTTTTGGTCTTCATTTTGCTCCTTCTTCGAAATAAAGAAGACTCAATTTATACACTTTAGAATCTCTCACATATAGTGATAAATAATCTATAGGAAAGAGTGTCACCAAGTGCAGTCAAGTCATGTAGTAGTAACTCCAAAATGAATTGATGGGCTATCTAGGTGATATATATACGTAAATGAGTGACTAGGCAGATGAGTGCCAAGCAGGTTGCAAGTAGGCTGCAAGCAGATAGTGTAGGCAGAGAGAACTAGTGTGGGCGGTAATGAACCAGTGTAGGCTACAGCACCAATCGGTGCTATTTGGTGATAGAGAGAGGACAGGACTTTCAGTAACTCTATTGTTTTAATTCAAGCTATCAATCCGACCTATATACACGAGATATCGGCTGTAGGCGGCCTTTGGATAAGGATTTCGCAGTGATAAAACATATCCTATACAGTAGATAGACTGCGGCTGGGTAGTGGTATTGTCAAACGCTAATTGTAGAGAGATCCGCTAAAAGACATTACACCCTTGCTAAAGGGGGCCCTAGGACCTGACCATATTGTGCGCAGAGACTCAAGTAATCAGCCACCCGTTTAGCGGGCATGCTTATGGCCATTAATTATGCCCAATATTAAGTCAACCATATTCTGAACGGCTGCATAAGCTTGAGAAACTACTGAGACGACAACTTTCTATTCTGCTCTAACACATACTCTAAGGTACGATGGCTTCAAAGAATTCACTGAAAGACCATTTGTGTAACCAAGCAGCACTGTGGATCATTCCCTGTCGATCCTTATATAGCTTACGAGTTGCCCTCAGAGCTCATTTCGCTCGTTAATTATGTAGGATAGCCCTCAGTTTTAATTCATCAAGATGCTTGTCAGATTCCCACCTGCTCACTCATAATTTGTGGCCTCTCAAAAGTAGGTGTAGGATTCTCGTCAAAGGATGAAAAGCTTGTACCCACAGGTCTTCCGAATCTCCAAGCAGCGGCGGAGTTGCGAGTATAGTACTGCCATTGTGGTTATTATGACGCTTACTCTATACATATACAGCTATCTGTAACCGAGTGCAGAGAATCAATGTAGCAACCCATAATCAATTGAATGAGTGGAAGACTCGATCTTATATACACAATCGAGGTAGATCATTCGTACGAGAAAACAATCAGCAGGCGCAGTGAGGGCTTAATGTGTTGGAGGCCTGATGTGATAAGGGCCTCATGTAATAAGGGCCTAAATGTGATGAGACAAGACAAGGCATTACTTGGTGACACCACCCCTCAGCCTGTACATCCATAGTATAGGCTGTAAACGAATAATGAGGCTCAAAAAAGAAAGACGCTAAGCCTAAACAAGCAAATTGGATAGGAAATTGAGAGTAATAAAAGAGCAACCACAAAGTATGAAACTTTACTTCAATCAAGCTCATTCTCAAAATCCAGTAAAAAATTGAGCCATCATTTGTCAATTTTGCTTCGCATTTTCAAATATCCTGCTTTGAATGTCGACCAAGCCTAGTTGGCGCATAAATATCTCATGTTTCTGTCGTGGTAGATGCTTTATAAGCCCATCTGCTAGCATTTGATCTGTAGGCAGCCATTTTATGTCGATCCTACCTTCTTGAACTTCTTGTCGTAGCCAGTACTAATGTATATCCACGTGACGAAGCTTGGTGTTGAGCTTTGGAATGTCCTTTTATATCAGCTGCACTATTTGCCAGTTGTCACAAAACAGCGAGGGTTTGACCTCTGGGTCGAATCTAATGGATCTGAAGAACTAATTCCACCACTAGAGTTCTACTGCGGCCGTTAACAGCGATAACAATTCGGCTTCCATAGTCAATCTTATAACTGAGTGCTGCAGAGTTGCTTTCCAATCAATAGCTCCACCAAACAATTTGAATAAATAGCCTTAAGAGCTCTTCCTGGTAGCTGAGTCATCGCCAAATGCTGCATCAGATGCACCGTAGAACTCAGACTCAGGTTCGTCGTCCTCAATCCACATTGAGCTGGAATGATCCATGGCTGACAGCTCAATTGCATGATACATTGTTCCTAGCGGATACTTCAGCATTCGATTGGCATGCTCAAGGTGCTTTTGCGAAGGATTCGTCAGGAATCGCGACATTAGTGCATGATCGTGGGCAATGTCCGGTCCCCCAATAAGGGCTAGATAAGCCAATGAACCAATTTGCTGCTGGTAGGCGTATGTACGCTTGGTGTCGTATTTTTACTCAGAGGCATGAATAGACTCATCAGGCAGCGGAGTCTTTAGGTAGTGCCCATCGACAGGTGCCTTGATATCGAATTTATTGCAAATCTTGCTAATGAAAAAAGCTTGTGACAGCCAAAGCTTTCTTTCCTTTCAATCTCTGTCAGCTTGAATTCCTAGAAACCACTTGAGCTCACCCATTTGTCGTAATTAATAGCGTCGTAGCAGAGCACTTTTGAATTTTTATAGAGCAGAAAGGTCCTGTTTAGTGCACATAGCCACAATATTATCAACGTAAAGGAATACAATCAGCTTGCCGTTCGTAAACAAGTAATTAACTCCTAGAACCTCTTTTAACCCGAATTTAAGAAGCGTTTTACAAAGCTCATTATACTAAAGCTATAGTAATTACTTAAGGCTGTACAGTACTTGTAGTAAAAGTAGAATTGAACCAAGGTGCTCAAAACCGTATAGTGGCGTACAGTAAGTCTTCTTCGTTAGCTTGGCATTTAGAAAGGTATTAGCAGCGTCTCATTACCAAATCTTAAAATTGAATACAGCTATAATAGCCATAAGAGCTTAGAACGTTTGTGCTGTCATAGTAGCTGCAAATGTGTTCTTATAAGTAATTTGCAAATTGCTTTGTATACAAATTCTAGCTTTAAATTTAATTAAGAATCTGTCAGCATCAAGTTTGTATGTAAAAATCTAGATAATAAAATTAACTACTACGTCTCTTACTTCATTTTTAGTAACTAGAAGAAATACTCCTATTATTATATAATAATTAACTTTTTTTTTAGTAGTAAGCTTAAAGCCAACTAAGTAAAAATATTATAGCATTTCTTTTTCGTTTTTTGGTAACAGTAGTAGCTAGTTATAATAAAGTTTTCTAGTAAAGTAGTTTTTTAAGTCTTTTATTAATTTAGTAGCAAAGGCTAAATAGTAGTTAGCTAAGTTTTTAGAATTTAAATATTCTAGCAAAACTATATATACTAATTTGCTTATACATTAAAATTCTTTTAGTAGTATATGCTTATTAAAAAAGTTATAGAATTATAATTTTTTTAGTTTATTATTTTCATGCCTATTTGAAATATTTTTTTTTTTCTAAAAATTCTCTAATAACAACTTTTTGTATTAACATTTTGCCTTTAACTAAATACTTCTTTAAAGTACTAAATATATTACTATTTAATAGTAATTTATGTGTACAACTTTTAAATATATTTAAAATAGTTACTAATTTACTTTAATTTTTATTAATATGGCTAGTAAAAAGCTTAGTAAAAAGCTTAGTAAAAAGCTTAGTAAAGTACTTTATACTATTTTATTATATAAATTAATTTCTTCTAGGTTTAAATTTATAGTATAATAACTAGTTTTAAAATTAATAGCTATTTTAGGTACTAAAATTAGCTATTTAATAACCTAAATTATGCTTTTAAAAACATTTTTAATTAACAAGTTTAAAGTCTATAAATTAGTGTTATAGTAGTTATTTTTATAGAATATAACGTTTTTTATATAAATTACTTTGCTTTTTTCTAAAATCTAAATGTAATAAATATTTATTAAGTTATAGCTAATTAAGTAGCTAATAAATACTTATAAATTTAGCCTTTTTTTCTTTAAAATTTTCTTATTTAAAGAGTATACTTTATACTTTCATACTTTTAGATATTTTATAGGTAGAAGCCTACTATAGTTTATTTTATAAAGTTATACTAACTAAACTACTTATTAAGTATTGTAACGGTGCCGCTGCACCAGCGCCCTCCAGCTGTTACCTAACTGTGTCATGTGACCTCATGCATATATCTTGGACCCCGCGCACCTCTTCGAGGGGAAGCTTCAACTTTGTTTCACCTCACACATGGAGATTACTACGCTGCTATCGAACCTTGTTACAGGTACTTAGTTTAGGAAATAGGCTATATAAAAAAAAAATTAGAGCTAATTTAGCTAGCAATTAAACTTTAAACTATATTGCTTTAGTACAGTCCTAGACCTAAAACCGAAGTCAGAGAAATCAACAGAGGCCCTAGCGAGGCTACAACTTCGTGCATGCAATGTAGTAACTGTAAAATAGATGTACAAGGAGAGCTCTAGTAGTGATAGCCTGCATATCCCAGCAATGGAGAGGTCAGGGTAAATGAAATACAAAACGACTGTACCTAGCCTGTTCAACTCCATCCCACTCACAGCTTGCTCTCTCCCCGATGATAACTTTGTTCAGCCGCATGTCCACGTGACGGATGCTACCATACCCCATGCACCAGTCCTCCATCAGCCGTCTGTTCTAGCAGACTGTTCGATGAATCCCGTCATTCATTGGCCGACGGGCTTTATCTTTATGCTTTGCCTCCAAGCCGTGGCTCGTGTGCTGCTTCTCCACGCTTGGAGTGGTCGGCTGCCATGCCGCCAGATCCCAAGTGTCCGACCTCATTAGTGTCTCGGTTACGCTGCAGATATCTGTGATCAAACGGTCAATCATATCGAGCGACAAGCTCTCACGGACCACAACTCTCAGGATCTCCGTTTTTTCCTCGTTCGGGGGCAGCGGGTAGTCTATAAATGTTAGCCGTGGAACCTGTAATGGATCCATGACATAATTACTCGGAATGATATACTGTTTCGCCCTCAACAAGTTGCTGACTGCTGCTTGCTTGACGTGGGGATAATCTTTCTTGAAATCATCAGAAAGAGTGAAGGCAACGACGGGTAGACCGGCGTTGTAGTCCGCGCTGTTCTCGCTCTCCTCAAATGGCTTCTTCCCCTTTTCATAGGCATGGTCTCCTTTCTTTCGGTGAATATCGCTGACCTAGACAAACGATCAGTAAACATCCCTGCACGATTAAGTAAACATACGCATCGGTACCACCCAGTGTGCTCTAAAGCGCGGCTGAGAAGCCGGGCATTAGCTAAAGTATTCTCCATAATGTTCTGGTATCCGGTAAATCCTAGATGGATGAGATTATAGTACTGTGCAATGATCTGGGCTCCAGGTCGAGAGAAGTTAAGAGTGTATGACTCCTCGGTGCCGCCAAGATAGTGCAATTCAAAGATAAGGTGCTTTGGCAAATAACTCTCGTCCCTCCAAATGATCTACGAGGTATTGGTCAACATAGCCATTCAATACCGTGCAAAAGTACTTACCCAGCCAACTCCGGCGTAGACCAAGCCGAATTTGTGTCCGGATGTATTGATTGACTTGACGCGTGGCAGCTCGAAGTTCCACTTTGCGCCAGCTTTCGCGTAGGTAAAAGGAGCAATGAACCCTCCTGAAGCAGCCTGCGTGATATAAGCTAGTTGTCTAGTAGTGCGCTAAATGCTCCACGGCACTCGACAAAGGCAGAACCTACATCGACATGGATCGGAATTGATACGCCAGTCTTCTTTTCGTATTCGTCCAAGATATTCGATATTTCCTCCACTGGCTCATAATGGCCAGTATACGTAGAACCGAGAATAACGAAAATACCAATTGTGTTCTCATTAATATTCTGCTTCACTAACTCTGGGTCAAGACGATAAGAGCTCTTTGCCGAGACCGGCAGAATTCTAGCTTCGACCTCGAAATATCGCGCGAACTTTTCCAGAGCAACTTGCGCATTGGCTCCCATGATGATGTTCGGCTTCGATGTGTCCTTGCCCTCGGCTTGCCTCTTCTCTTGCCAGTGTCTCTTCATGGCTAGGCCACCAAGATGTATCGCCTCGCTGGAGCCGGTCGTGGCAGATCCGATGGCCTTCTCTCCCTTTTGCACACCCCACAAGTGGGCCAGTATGGAGACACATCGGGCATGCATGTCCATCATAGCGGGATACTCGTCAGCATCTGACATGTTCTTTGAGAGGTTCTCGACCATAAGCTGCTCTGCCTCACGTTCCATGTAGGTGCCAACGAATGAGGCAAGATTCAAGCTTGGTCGCTTTGATACGTCAGAAATAATGAGGGCAAGTCAATTGGCGAGACTTACGCCGTCCAAATCGAGCTCATCCTTGAGGAGTTGATGCACGACATCTGCTGGGGCACCATCTTGAGGAATGCGGAATTTCGATAGCTCTGTTGCGCTGGAGTAGCGGCTCGAGTAGGGAGTGGTGTGAGATACAGCCCGGCTAGTGCGTCGACTAGCCTTGTGGGCCGGATGGTCATGAAGGGTCTTGATAAGTTTGTCGGGGTCCACGTGTCGAGCTAGGCTTGCCATTGTGTCAATTGATCTACGAGATAGTGTGCTGGGTAGCTAGAAGGAGGCCAAAGGCGAAGAGGAAGATATAGACAGTATATAGGAAGTAGAGATGACGCATGTATGATGGATATGCATGTGGGAGCTTGCATTCCGCTAGTCTCCTCCGGTTCCTGATGGAATGCTGGTCAGGAATATCAAAGCTTGACAAACGCATGGAAAAGCTTGTCCTAGCTTTGCTTCTGGCCAATTGTCGGCTCTGGCCTTACAGTTGGCCAATACTATCATGTTTCACGGCCGGGTAGCTGCAAGGTTATAACTCGGCCTTCGCGTGATGGTTGGATTAAAGAGTTAGTCAGCAAGAGGAAGCTTTACTAAGTTGTATCGCGAGTGAAGAGTCCACCGTATAATCAATTGCCCATTTAAATCCAAACATTTGGACAGGACGTTTGACCCCCGCGCTTTGGATATGGAACGAGATGAAATCTGATGACGAAACTATGAGGCGGCGGGGCAAAAAGTTGACTAAGCCAGAGCTTTGTTCCCCAATTCGTTGGATCTCTGTAGTGAATGGTCAACACCGCTGACACAAGAGTCTAATTTGGAAAGCCGGACTCTGGAAGTCTCGGAGACCGTTGGAAGCTTTGTTGGCAGCCTCTGTGCTCAGACAAAGAAAGCACGTCTTGCGAGCATTTAATGCACTCAGAATCCAGATGGCCCGTGCTCGCCGTATTGCGTCGTATCCGCTAAACGTTATTCGTCATGGAGCTGCCATTGGAGCTTGCAGAACTGATGACGACGCTCTGGTAGCCTGGAGGTAGGTATATTCGCCCTTCTGAACACCATCATCGTTCTCTAATTCTTTGCACCCTTTTGTTTCTCCTAACGAAACTCTTGTATCTTCGTATACGTATTTACCCGTATTCCCTTACGTTTCACGTTGTGGGGGAAGCCGGCCGATCCGCTCACATTTGCCCTTCCAAAACACTGCCTCAAAGCGGTGGTGTCGTCGACTGTGTTGCTTCTTTAACATTAAATGAGTCCATAATCCTATTGCGTCCCTTATCAATTCTTCCTCATCACCCAATTCTCGAATCAATATGAGATTTACTCAGTTTCTTCCCCTCGTCACCCTAGCTTCCGGGTTCATCATCGTAGACGAAGACTTGTTCCAGACGATTGAGAAATCAGGGAAGCATATCCTAGACACCTCCCAAAATGTCCTAGACGATGCTCTAGGTGAGGCAACCGATGCCGTGAAGAGTGTGGGCGACAACGTCTACCACAAGATTCACCATGCCGGATGCGATATTGAATCTTGGCTTGAGGGCTCTCCCTACGCCGACGACAGCTTCGAGGACTTCAAAGAGGAGCCCAATCCTCCTCACCGACGACCTCCCCATCGCAAGCCTCCTCCCAAAGGCAAACCCCGTCACCCGCCCCACCACCAAAAGCCCAACTTGACCGTGTACGAGCTCATCAATGAGAGCAAGTATACGACGAGACTGGCCAAGCTTATCAACGAATATGATGACCTAGTAGAGACGCTCAATAGCACAAAGGCAAACTACACCGTTTTCGCCCCAACCGATGCTGCTTTCGAGAAGATCCCAGAGCATGGCAAGAAGCCATCAAAGGAGTTCATTAAGGACCTCCTCCTTTACCACGTCTCTGACAAGGCCTACCTCGCCCGTGATGTTTTGCAAAGCTACACAATTCCCACGCTTTACGAACCAGATAAACTCGGTCACGGACAACGATTGACTGTGAGGGTTACATTCAAGGGTCCCACTATCAACTTCTACAGCAGGATCGTCGCCGTTAACATCTTCGGCACAAACGGCGTAATCCACGGAATCGACAGCATCCTCGTGCCCCCACCTCGCGTCATCGACATCATCGATCTTCTCCCAGGCGAGTTCTCCACCTTGGAGCTGGCACTCACCAAGACTGGCCTATTGGAGAAGATGAACGACACCGATTATCCACATGAGGGTGGCACTTTCTTTGCACCTTCCAACTCTGCTTTCAAGAAGCTTGGACCCAGGCTTAATGCCTTCTTGTTCAGCAAGTATGGAGAAAAGTATCTAAGATGGCTTTTGGAATATCACATCGTGGTGAACCAAACCTTTTACAGTGACGCTTTCTACGATGCCTCATCAGATGATATGCACACTGACCGACCCCCATCCTTCCACTTCGATCTCCCAACCATGCTACATGGTCGACCTTTGGCTGTTGACGTGGCCAGATATGGGCCATTTATTTCGATCAGAATCAACGGATTTTCAAGAGTTACCGTCCACGATGGTGTTGCGAGTGATGGTGTGATTCAGGTTGTCAGCGATGTTCTTGTTCCGCCTAAGAAGGCTGGAGAGCATGACATTAATTGGAAAGGCGAGGAGATGGGCGTTGAGGAATTCAAAGAGAGGATTGACCCGTATCTCGATCAAGAGGAGAATCTTGAACTGTAAGAGATTGCGACCAGTCTCTGATTTGGAAGAACAAACTTGTCTGACGAAGAATTTGGGAAGGTCATTTGGAGATAAATTACCTTTTAGGCTCGGGATGAAAAGCATTGACTGGACGAACATGACTGTAATATCGGACCATCATTACTCAATCGAACGAAGGATTTCAAGATTAGTATTTAGGATACTGGAATCATCATGCGCACACATTTTAGTCTCGCATGTGTTTTGAAAAACTTCAAACAACCTTGGACAAACGTACGCCATGTGTATTGTTCTATGTAGTTTCAATGATCTCCCATCTAACCTTTAAATCTACTAAACCTACCAACTTACAACTTCGCACCCTTCTCCCTCTTCGCAAGAATCCTCAAATCCTTCCTCAAAATCTTCCCCGCAGGGCTCTTCGGAATCGCATCCAAAAACACTACACCCCCTCTCAACTGCTTATGACTTGCCACATTCCTCTTCACAAACCCCTTTATCTGTTCCCCACTAATCCTCTTTTGGTCCGCAACCACATAAGCCCTTGGCACTTCATTCGTCCCATCTTCAGTCTCCACACCAATAACTGCGGCATCCAAGATATCTGGGTGCGACAGGAGCACTGCTTCCAATTCCGCTGGCGCAACTTGTAGACCTTTATACTTGATGAGTTCCTTCTTGCGATCCACGATATAAAACAACCCGTTCCCGAATTCAGCGATATCGCCAGTATGGAACCAATCCCCCGTAAAGCTCTCCCGGTTCGCAGCTTCGTTTTTATGATACCCTCTACACACGATGGGCCCTTTAACAAGCACCTCTCCCGGTTTGCCTGGCTCGACGTCCTTCCCATCATCATCTACGATCCGCGCCAGCATATTAGGGATAAGAGGAGAAACAGATCCCGTATCATCATTCATACCAAACGGCATAACCGTCGCACTCCCCGTCGTTTCACTCAATCCCCAGGTCTGGCTAATAAAGCAATCTTTTCCAAGTTTCGCACTCGCCGCATGCTGCAACTCCCTCCCCAGCGGTGCAGCCCCACTCACCGCAATCTCCAGCGTCTTGAACTGATCCGTGACTTCCGGACTCTTCGCAATCAGCAAGTAAATTGGGGGCACGGTGAAGAACGTGATGCGATATTTTTTATTACAGGCTAAGAATTCGGGAAACGAGAAGCGAGGCATCCAGTATACGGGACCGCCCATGTAGAAAGGGTTGATGAGGTAGCCTTGGATACCCGCGATGTGGGCGATGGGGAGGTGTGCGAGCGTGCGGTATTCGAAGGAGGGGCGGGTGCTGGAGATCCAGGATTTGAACATGTCGCCCGGGATTACGGCTTCGGCGACGAGGTTACGGTGCGAAAGTTTGACGCCTGCGGACTGTCAGATTGCTGAATAAAAAGTAGGAGAATTTGATATACCTTTAGGCAACCCCGTAGTCCCACTGGAATAAATTAGAATAACCAGACTTTCTTCCAGCGCCTTTCTATCCGTGATCGTCTCCCACGGTAACCTCTGCGACAGATCGATCAAATCTTGTCCCAGCTGCTCATTTGCTTGCACAGGCTTGATACTCCACTCCTTTCCCTCGCTCATCACAAGCACCCTCCCACCCCCGTTCAGTCCCCACCCAGCCTCCTCTGCAGCTTTGACAGCAACTTCTCTCGTTCCTTCAACACAGCATAGAATTTTAGATTCAGCACCTTGGATTTGCTTACTTAGTTCTCCTGTCGTGCTTGCTGCGCTCGCTGCCGAGAAGACGCCTCCGGATCCGATGATACCATATGCAAGGACAGGAAGGAGATAGTGACCGGTTGAGATGACAGAAACAACATCTTGGCCTGCACCGTTGGCGCCGATGTTGAAATGTCTGCGTAACGCGTAGGCTGTCGATTCAGTGAGATGTTGTGCTCGGTCGACTGTTAATTTAAGTGTCGGATCGGCTGCTGAGATATGTATGACGGTATTGGGTGTTGCCAGTGAATGTTCCGTGTCTATGGACTGTTAGATTTAAGTATTATGTATGGATGACAAGCCTCGCAGGACACAGAGATGGTAGCATGGGAAAATGACACCTCCAACTGCGACCTTCCACAAGTGCTGTACCCACACTACAGTGCTAGCAGGATAACCTCAGAGGTAGAAATGGGAATGCAGCTAAAGTGACTTGGTATTTGTAGGATGATGCATTATATGTAGACGCTGCAATCCAAGCCGTGTTTTGCTTATACTACCTTCTCCGTACGGGCCATGCACGTAGTCACGTGAGAATTTGGGATGAGAGGAAACGAGAAGTTTTTGAAGACTGACCAAATAGAAGTGTTAAAATATCGACATCCGGTACAGGATATGTCTTAGCTGCCTTGTATATGATCCCTTCTGGAGTCTTTTCCACGATTGTAGTCATACTGCTGGTGTCCACGACAATAGAAGATAATTACAAATAGGAATGAGACGGACGAAACTCAAAGTTGAAGGGATAGTAGTTAAGGCTTTCCGTTCAATTCTCGTCTAACTAAGCAGATTTGAAATACAAACGCTCATACTGGCACCGAGGCGCGCGATTGTGTCCCCTCCTACAAGGTTGAGGTTCCTCGGCTTACATGATTAAACATGTTAGTGTTTGTGGACTGCCGCTGTCAGTGCTGTCGAGTCAGCCAAGAAATCAACATCGCTGCATGTTCCAGCAGTAACAGAGTCGAAATACGAATATCGAAATTGTGTGAAACTGCGCGAGGATATTCAGCAATGTTAAATTCGAGTTGTTAAGCCCATGACGAACCTTCGAGCGAGACGACAATTGAGAAAGCCCGGGGAAATGAACCGAATGATAGCCCTAATCATCATCAAAAGTCTTCTTGGTTCCCGTCCAGGACTGGGGTCTGAGACCCGGCGGTTGGACCTTGTTGGGCAGAGCTGAGGCCTCATGTTGTGAATTCTCGTTCGTATGACCTCCACCAAGCTGTCCTAGATATATATATTCAAGATCGAGGCAGTGCGGGCCTTGGATAGGAGCATCCTGCTTGTTAGTAGTGGCGTTGTCAGGTAAGTCTCTGTTCGTATTAGCTTCCGTAGCTTTTGATACTTTAGCTCTCCTCCGCCTTTTATTCTTAGGTAGAATTGAGGATTTGTTAACATCAGTAGAGGTTTGTATGGCTGGGACTGCACCATCCTCCGGCTGAGAGATCGCCTGATCAATCCTTTGTCGATCATTCTCCACAGTTTTGTTATCTAGAGTTGATGAACATTTCCCTTTGTCGAGATCAATTTGGACCTTTGCATCGCAAGCGTTCGAAGGCTGCCTGGTTGCCCCGGTTTCACCAACTTTCTGACTAGGCATTCCGGACTCAGAGCCGGGCGGCAACTTCGAAAGAACAGAGCCATAGGAAGCATCTCTAGAGGCTAAAGTTATCGCCGTTTTCCTGCCGAAGATGGTTGGTTTTTTCCGTTTCCCCTTGGCTTCCGAGTGCCCATTTCCCTGAGCCTTGTCCGGCTCATGATTCCCCGTTCCCTTACAAAGTCGCTTCTCCACTTTAAGGAGTTCGAGATACTCATTCGTGCGCTTCGTATGTTCTGCTTTCGTCATGATATTCCAATCCTCTGGCATCCTTGTATCCCTCCATTTCTTCCACATATTCTCGTGCATAACATTCCCACTCAACAGCACAAACGCACAACTATTTTGGACCTTCCGGACGGCCTGAATAGGCAGCCACTTCTCCCTAAGCTGTCCGTGTTCCTTCAGCCACCATGATACCTTTGCGGGAGTGTGGCAGAGGTTGCGGACATGTGGTTCGACGTAAATGGTGCGTTGGTCCCAGAAGCTCAGGCCATCGCCGTTAACCATCGTAAGTGCGTTCTTAGGAATGAAAGGAAAAGGATAGGTGCTAGGACGTCGGCGGACAAAGTAGCCGTCGCTCACTGTTTCAAGAAATTTGGAGGAGTGTTCTTGCAGCGCTCGTCGGAGAAGGATTTGGGTAGCCTCGGGTTTTATTGTAGAGATGATGGGGTGGTTGAGAATTGACGAGAGGTGGATAACTGTTTGATCCAGTGAGCATATGGGCTAAACTCATTCAAATGTAGGATAAAAAGTGGTTTGATCAAATAATGTGATCTTACTCACATTTATTCTCTCCAGAAATCACTCGGTAGTGTTTTTTCAACCATTTTGCGCCTTCTTCATCCTGATGCGCATGATCAGTGAAGATCAGCTCGATGCCGCAAACCAGCTGGGAGAGGTAGTCGTCCGTGATAACTGGTGCAGTAAAACGGGGACCTCTTTGCGATACCGCGCCTTGAGTTTGCTTCGTAGAATCCTGAAACGCTTTCTCTTCGAAGATACTAGGTGAATCTGTTATTGGCTTTGCCGTTGTGCTGTCCGAACTTGCTGTAGGGAAAGATGCTTCATGCTCAAACCGGGCCTTTTTGGCAGGAGGTTCTCCACGATCCTTCTGGGACTCTCGGAAGCCTTTTCGTTGAAGACTTCGAGGCAGGAACATTGTCGAAGGCAAACGCGTCGGTTGGACTCCAGTTGGACGCGTTTGGAAAGGATTAATGCAGAGTTCAGAAGATCAGATAAAGAATGGTCATAGACGCGTTCTCCGGTCAACAAGTGACATCGGGAGGAATCGACATGAGGCTGCAATGGCTGGTATTCATATTGAGTGCAGTGAGTGACAGATGTTTGTGACCTCCACATCATTCAGAAAGCTCGTGCAAGGACCACCATCTAGCGCCTTGGCACTGAATTCACCCAGATCAAACCTCGACGCAATTAAATTATCCACGACGTCGCCGACAATTCGAGCCCATTACACACGACAGCCACCATGGGGAAAGAGAAAAATTACAATCCAGTACAGGCGGCAAAGAAGGCAGAGAAGCAGAAGCAATTGAAGAAGCAGAAGGCGAACCTTCAAGCACAACGCAACGAAAAACTCGCCCGCCGGAATCCTGCACGCCTGCAGCGCGACATCGATGAACTCAAAGCTCGAGAACAAAGTGGAGATATCAGACCACATGATCGTCAGCGGCTTGCACAGTTGGAGAAGGATGTCGCCGCAATAAGGAAAGCGAGGGAAACGCTAGGTGATAACGCTCCGCAGTTTGGGAGGGAGAGGGGAAATGAGGGTGGTGATAGGGGAGGAAGTGGTCGTGGCCGTGGGAGGGGAGGAGGCATTCTTGGAAAGCGGAGAAGGGATGGAGGATGGAAAGGTCGTGACGGAGAGGAGAGCAGCGAGACCGACGAAGATGTGAAGGACATCCCGATGCCGAGAGACACACCTCCACCGATTCCACGATGGCACCGAAATACTCATCCTGGTGATTCGATCGAGGCCCCTCCCGAATCGAAGAAACCAACCATAGTCTACGAGGCTGCACCAGAAGTACGAGATCTAAGAAAGGAGGCAACCAAGTTCATGCCAGCGGCTGTACAGCAGAAGATGAGGCTGGTTAGGGGAGAAGTTGAGGGGAGGCTGCTGGAACCAGAAGAGCTGGATAAGCTGGAGAAAGAGGGATACATGGCCGCCGAAAAGGCGGTGGATGCTGCCGAGAAGGAAGCGAAATATGGCATGAGGGCAGTTGAAGGCGATAATATCGATGCCTACTTGGAGGCTGCTGAGGCTGAACTTCTAGGAGACTCAAAGAGACTGCGAGCAGATGGCATCATTGCTGAAAATGCTGTCGAAGCAGCGGCGCAGGAAGCGGAACATGGCATGATGACGGCTGAGGCAAGTGGCGAAATGAAGAACCTCGAGTCTGAGGGTGCACAGACTGAAAGGAAACTACGGCATGTGGAGATTGAGGAGGTTGAGGATGAGGACTGGTAATCTGTGGCACACGCAAAAGCAGGACACTTCCAGCGACATCCCTACATCTTCCGGGAAACGGTTATATGACTACAGAAAGCTTCATAAGGCTGATTTTACGCCTGCAAGGCCAGAGGTTTTGACTGCATTAGGGCAGCATGCGATAAGGAGGAAACTCAAATCCAAGAGCTAATCATGATGTACCCCTTTTGGCCGAGGTTGCGTCATTCAGTAGTGCAAACACGGCCAATGCAGCATGAAGAGTTCGAGATATCACAAGGTATGAGATTTCCTCTTCAGCATCACGTCATGACCGCAAATTTCACTCAATTCAAGTTCGTTCAGAGTTATTCAGTTAGAATGTCATATTCATTGGCTGGGTTAAGGGGTATAGGATACAGATGCCGCCGCCCAATTGTGTTTCTCAGGAAACCACACCAAGCATGACGCAGTCAAGTTGAATCGAAGTCAAGTCAAAGTTGAACGATTGAAACAGACTCATCCACCCACAGTCAAGAGAAGTGGTCTATTTCTTGCCGGAGAGAGTGTCGGAGACGGACTGAGCTGCGTTGCCAAGTGTCTCCTGAGCAGAGGCAAGGACGCCCTTGCCCTGGTTGGAGGCATCGTCGGTGCCGGAGCGGGTGCTGTCACCGAGCTTCTGGCTGGTAGATTTGTCTCCCTCTGAGAAATGTTAGATGAAGAAGTGAGAGAGGGTAAAGTTGGGGACGAGGCTCACCTGGCTGAACGGCACCGGCAGCACGGTCGTAGATACCAGTGGCACCCTCCTTGGCTTGGTCAAGAGTAGACTTCTGGGAATCCGGAGTGACCTTCTCCTTAGCTTGGTCACCGAGGCCCTTGCGTCTGTGAGAGTCAGTAAGGTGGGCTGGTGGAGACGCCAATGAGGTGGTTGCTCACCCGAGATCTGACATTACGATTGTTGAAGGTTGAAGGTTGGTTGCTTTGAGTGTGTGGTTTGTGTTCTGATGTTGGTTTGGGGAAGTGGAGTGTTGTATGAATGAAGAAGAGAAGACGAGGGCGGCCAGAGGTTTATGTACTTTTCTCGAAGTAAACAGCAGCTACGCCAGAACGACGTCATTCACAGTGAAAGAGGACGCCATGGGACGACGACGGTGGGCAACAGCAGTTCACATGCAAGATCAAACCAGAGGCAGCCACGATTGGTCGATCGCCGCTTTCAGAGATGTGGTAGATGCAATTGTTGAATTTCCCATTATGGCACCATCGGCGGTTTTGCCCCGCTTGACCACACTGATGTCATGCACACCAAGAAGCTCTGCCAACCCTTTTACCTACTGTGTAGCCTTGTCAGCGGCATCATGTTGTCAAAGTCGATTGTTTGTAGACCTGGCCCTAGAAGTCTCTCTCGTCAGGTAGGAGGCACGCCAGGTAAAACCCGGGACGGTCCTTCTGAATGTGCCTCTTTTTTGGTCTCCGGGTCCGCCGGGCTCCATCGAAGATGATTGGCTGCTTCTGGTGAGTACTTCCTCCCTACGTTGTCAAAGACAACATCGCGAGCAATCACGGGTATATAGAAAGGCAGGTACTACCTTCATACAGTCAAGTCATTTCTTAGTCAGCTCCTTGTTTCTGCTTCAATCTCACCGTTGCAACCATTCTCACGATACTTTTTTGCAATTTCATCATCGCTCTTGGCAATCCTGTGCTGCCTTCCCCATCAAGATACCAGACCTCTTCAGCAAACAACCCACTTTTGTTTCCACAGCCAATCGCCGATGGCCACCCACCGCCTCTAGAAATAGCGCAAACTTGTCTTTGTTCTCTCATGAAGGAGCAGCTCGAAGGATTCAAGTATGATTCATGAAGAAACTATGAGCACCGCCATTTTTGATCTTGGCCGCAAGGCTGAATTCACTGACTGATCCTGAAAGCCAGAATATAAACAAGACATTCACCAAAGTTCTGCCTTCAAGCTTTGGAGTTTATCGAAGGTTGGTAGGTTCTTGACGGTGACTTCGAATGAGAGCTTGGGGTCGGCAATCCTCATCCCGCTCTAGGAACAAGCCAGGGCGCAGTCAGGCGACAGCACTCTGGTGATTCTCTGAGCTTCCTTTACTGACCTCTGTGCCTCTTCGCAGCACTGGCAAGGCTGAAGGTCGTCCACATCTAAACACTTTGCCACGACAGTGGACTAGGCCTTTTTTAGCCTAATGGCAAACATGGATTCAGCGTGGATCCGGCACAGGACCAATTATTCTCCGAGCAGCTGTGGAGGATGACTGGTGCGCAGGCATTCTCCTGTCATTCCAATAACCTCTGCAAACCGCTCGACCTGCTGCTTCAGAACAACAGCCATCGCCAAAGGCCCTCGACACTCTTTCTTCGTCGCGTGTGATTCGAACCACGTCGATCTCCACGCTTCTTGTCAGGGTTCGACAGACCACAATATCTGGGGCGAAAATCGCCGTCATTCTCACCAAAGGCACCCCAACACCGCCTTGTCTTCGCTAAAGGATCACCGTACGCCTGATCCCACTGTGCCTCACGAGCCTTCGCCGAGAAAACACCATGCTGGCAATGCCACGGGCCGTGGTCACTTCGGTAAGGATCCGAACGTCATGGGAATGCACCGGGCCCTACAGTGGAGATAGGCATCCTGTCTTACCTATTACATGTTTGTTTGTATGTCAGGTTGCTGCAGTTTGCTGGGCACTATCACACAGCCAGCTCTACTTTCCATCATACACGTCAATATGCTGGTCTGGGATCCTGGACCTGGGCTGTGATTTTGTAGTCACAAGCGGTGAACCTGAGAAAGATAAATTGAGTCTTTTCCTTCTCTCCAAAATGCTTTCTCTTTGCTACTCCAGTTAAACGCGCTCTATCATCACGTTACTTGACTTATATACTTGCTTAAATACATAATCGAAACTTCATTATGAAGTACTCCAAGTCTCTCTTCCTCCTTCCGCTTCTCCAAGTCAGCCCTGCAGCGGCAGACTATGCAGACAATGCTGTGGACTCCATCAATAAACTCAACAATAAGTGGTATGATGCCAATACTGGCCTATGGTAGGGAGTCCTTCCAACTCACATGGAGTTAGACCTAACATCATCATCAAGGGACAAACTCTGGTGGCAGTCTGCAAACATGATTACCGCCATTGCAAAGCTCGGCTCCCATGATGGCGATTTCAAGAAGACGGCGTCAGACATCGTTGCCAACACATATGCCAAAGCTCCAGGGACTAATGGCGGCAAATGGACCAATAACTTTTATGATGACGAGGGCTGGTGGGCACTCGGCTGGATCGCAAGCTACGACATGACCGGTGATGCCAAGTACCTTGACACCGCAAAGTCGATTTTCGAGGACATGACCGGCGGCTGGACCACTCCTTGCAATGGCGGTATCTGGTGGGATAAGGAGAAGACATACATCTCCGCCATCTCCAATGAACTCTTCCTTTCTGTCGCCGCGCATCTGGCCAACCGCGTTTCCAATGACAAGCAAAATTACATCCATTGGGCGCAAGCCGAGTGGGACTGGTTCTCCAATTCAGGAATCATCAACGGAGAAAATACTGTCAACGATGGTATTGACAAGGGAACTTGCAAAAACAACGGCAAAACCGTCTTCACCTATAATCAAGGTGTCGTCCTCGGCGGGCTCGCTGAACTGGCCAAGGCCACTGGAGACAATAAATACATTGACTCAGCAAAAGCGATTGCCAACGGAGCCATCAAAAAGCTCTCTGTCGACGGCATCTTGACAGAGTGGGGAGGTGTTGAGGAAGATGTCACGCTTGCACAGTTCAAGGGCGTCTTCGTCCGAGGCCTTGCCGCTCTGAGTGACGAAGCTCCAGACCAATCGTTCGCAGACTACCTCAAGAAGAACGCCGACACCATCTGGTCCAAGGACAGGGACAATGAAGGCATTTTTGGCCCGCGCTGGCAGGGCCCTTTGGGTACGCCCAACGCCGCAAGTCATGCCTCCGGGATCGACCTTCTCGTCGCCGCTGCGCAAGCATAAATGCAGGGTCCGGTGATCTGAAAGAGCGAGGAAATCCGATGGCCACGAGAAAATAATGTATTTATACGAAGGTGGGGCTCTTAATGTTTGTTTCTGATGTTTAATTGTTTTATATCCGGTGCTGTGGGCGAACAGCCGCAGGGGTCCACGGTTCATTTGTTCCCGACCAGGGTTTTTCTTTTACAACGTTACGAATTGATGATGATGTTCAACGTTTAAAATATTTTTACTCTGAAGCCTCTCGTTTATCTCCCATTCCTTGCAGCATCGGTACCATTGTTTTCTTATTGTCTCCTGGGTCAAGACTTTCAATGTTCGCCACGCGGTTCACGATCTTTTACGATTTCAGTTAATCACTATTTGACACCGCACAACTCCAATACCCGTCAAATATGCTTAAATGTCTCTCTCGCTCAGCATCAACACGACGTATATTATAGTGTAGGTGATACCCACTCGCTCAGTAAGATATATATTATCGCTTGAAGTAGCTTAATACCCATAATAAGTACTTCCGCGGTTCTAACATGTCGATCGCTGGTGAACATGACACCTTCCCCATTCCCACATCCCCTCCCCAGGTGACCACCACCCGCATTCGGGCACACAAAATCAATGTAGATAAGCGGCAAGGGTCCTTTTCTCTTTTCGGTGAACTGTCGGTGAGAAACCGATCGGATGACTACGATCCCCGCATCTTGTGAACCCCTGCCCATCTGGTCTGGCATGTGGCCACCAAACCGCCCAACGTGGCTCGAGTAACTGTGTGAATTCCTCCCGTGTGATGTTAAATAGGTGCGTGTTGATGTCATTTTAGCCAACGGTGTGATGGAGTGTGTCCGTATACGGACATAGTGTTCCCCGCGTCTTGTGAACCCCTGTGGATCCAGGGACAAGGGCACCATGGCTGTTGTGGCTGCCGGATATCGACCTTGGAGGTTGGTGTTAGAGTAAAGGGTGGGTTGGAGGTACTTTGTGGTCGGTACATGTACGTCCAAAAGTGGATGGTCTTGTGAGAAGGCAGTGTTTGGAGGATCACTGGAATTTGTAGAATATGAGTTATATATTGGTCTACATGGAGAAGACTACGCATTCGTTTCGAAAGAACTTCTTACGGGTAGAAGATTTGGGTAAATATGGGTTTATTTGAAGTTTTGGTGCTGAGTTGTGCTTCTCTACTGTTATTCTATCCATTCTGCTTGGAGTTCGTCAACTTACCCGGCAAAACTCACATTCCCCCCCCCCAACCTACAACATGCCCCATCATAGCCACAGGAAACATCACGCATCGCAATGCATTTCACGTTTAAGGATGAAAATTGCGTGCCTCATCACCTCCCTCAGAAATAATCATCTCCCCCCTGTGCTGTTCCTACCAATGATTAATCGAACTTCGCATAAATGTCATAATCCGCATACTATCCTCACATTCTGGGTTTGCCCATGTATATATTTTAATTTATTGACGACACCTTTCAACATACGACCAAAGGCAACTGAGAACAGCGCTTCCCGTTCGCTCAGCGGTACTTAAGCAGTTGACCGGCTGACTAGTAGTTGAGTGGGTGACCATCAGCGAATCCCAGCTGTTGTATGTTTTTTGCCCTTTTTCCTTTTTATTTTATTTCATTTTATTTTATTTTTCCTGGCCGAAAAAAAGGTAAATGTTCTTCAGTACTCAAAGGGATTGAGAGGATCAATGGAATTTGGGAATGGGAGGAGTTCATTTTTGTGGTTGGGAGGTATTGGTCCGAGTTAAAGGGGTGCTGAGATGGAGATGAGGGGCATTGAAAGGTCCTAAAGAACCATCTTTAACTACTCCATTCCCCACATAAATTGGACGCGTAAGTACGAAAGCTGCTCATACATGTATATCATAATCAACTTTAAAAGCTTGAACTTTTCGGTGCACGCAGAGGCATGGCTTAGCGCGTTGAGCTCCCGGATTTGCTGAATCGAGTTCATGATAAACGAGAGCAGAAGCAAGATGTTCGTACTCGCTCCTCGCACCCAATCCAGGAAGGCATCGTTAAATACATCGTACCTGAATCTGAAATCAAGGAGTGCACAGGTAATCTTGGCAGAAGGTTGCATATGAGGCGGTGCATTAGGATGATGGTTGAGGTGATGATCGGCCTGAGGCTGCGCTACCGGGCCCGTCTAAAGGGTTTTAATTTAGAAAGGGCTTGCTCACCAATGTTTCAGAAGAATTTAAATTTCAGGATCCCTTTGCTGATTCACGATGGCGTGGGGCGAGGAAACATGTTGTGTGATGTGCCGGGTGTGGCGCAATCCGGAGGGGAATCCAGCATACAACAAGTATGCTGCTTATATAAAACGGATCGGGGTCAGTGGGTGAAGGGTTGGGGATCCGGGGTAAAGTTAATGCGAAGTGGGTCATCTTCAACATGCTGAAAGTCAAAATTATCATGACAGGTTTGATGACGCGTTTTGGGTGGTGTTGGAGAGAATCGCGTGGTTTGCATCGGAAGAGGACTTTTTGATGCGTTTGGTGGCCAATGTTTGTTTGCCCCTTGCCTCCTCCTTGGGCCACGGACATCAAATTTCCCGAAAATTAACCTTTTAGCCTCCAATGCTTTGCTTCTATACCCCAAAGCATATCAGCAGCTAAACATTGTCCAAATTCGTGAGGTGGAGTATTCTTCCTAGAAGGTCTCAGAGCGTTGGACAAAGGCGAATTTGGTGTATGGATCGTTCAGTGGAAGGAATCGCGTAACGGCGCAGATACATCAGTCTGAATGCTCCTACCAGAGGTTTGGAAATACAGAGAATTATTTGAAATGATGACTGAAGCCCAACATGGCTTCTAGCTGGATTGGTGTGAGGTTGCGGAGCGTCGGACGCTAAAGGTTGAAAGTCGCCTGAAACATGTTATTTTGAATCATTTATATTTGCGGAGATGAATATCAGAAAGAGGCAACGTGCACCGGAGCGAAAGAGATAGTGTCTGATATGATTGAGAAAGCGAATAGATCTGAACCTTGGATACCCCTGAATGTAAACCAAGTTCCTTCAAAACGGGAAATTAAAGCAAGATAAACGAAGATAGTCGTGAAATGAAAAGAGCGTTGCTGTTATATGTACAACAAGTAAGGGAACATATGGAGTAAGCTATATTGACCCCATTGATGGTCTAATCGAGTAAAAGCCTGTATTCTGAAAGATGCGTCGCATGCCATGGCCTCGTTTGGGTGGTCGCGGGAGAGAAGTATTCAACAAATCTGGACTAACCTATGTTTCAGATTTGGAGCATTGTTTTCTGACGCTTCTGCCGAGGAACTCGCTACCTTACCGAGTAGATCGTGGTGTTGTCCTCGGACGGCAACGCCATCCTTACCAGGTTTGGTGCGCTAAGAGGACGGCTGTTCCCCGACGCATGCGACAACTCGCTCCTGCATCATGAGCTAGGACGTACTGGTCTTTGAATATGTCCAAAATGGTTGGATCCCCTGATCTCGGACTCGCAGGCAGCTGAAAGGATCGTCGCTGGATTTGATGGAGAGATAACGGCTCGAAGTCGGGCTGCGGCTGGTGGGGTAAAGCAACGGGGCGCGTATGTAGATATGGATGTATCTACCGTGTATCTCGACGAAAGTGCAAGTGAGAAAGCAAATAAGAACCGAGCTGTAGCACGGACATGATGCTGCAGAACAGCCGGAACCATGATTGATGTTGAAGCGGGCCGAATCGAGCTGGAAGCTTAAACGTTTTGTTCCGCAGATGAAGGCAAGCTTCTAGGCGTCGAACTAGCCCTCGCAATTCGAGATAGGAAATAAAGGTACAAGGCTGAAAATATGTGATCTAAAGCTCTCTTCAAAATACTTGCATAACGTCGGTCTTAACTTTTTCACATCAGGGATGTGACATTGCTGTAGAAGGTCAGTGGGGAAAACGGCGTCGAGCATATTGTATGGTATTTAAGCAACAACCCGCCAACGCCATTCTCATAGAGTTGGCCAAACGAAGATATGAACAGCGTTTGGACTGTTTTGAAGCGGCGAAGCTGATTCCACCATATCAGTTGCTAGGTATATGATCGTTTTCGAACTCATGGTGGACGGCGATATTGACGCAGTGGCGGAGCTGACCATACGGCGCAACTTGCTAGGGAGGGCGGAATTTGCCATCGACATGATATTCCTGAAGAAAAGCAGTTCATGACGCTGGTATTTGATGAGATTCATATCAGCGACTACAAGGTCTGGTCATCCGACCGCTGAACGGTCAGGATTTAGAGATCCAGTGCCGGGTAATTGCGAAAGTCTCAATTCAACTTCATAAACACTCACTGGCAGATGACAGGCAGTATTGTAGCAAATAGATGTCTTACGCAGTACGCGCATGTCCGACGATGTGAGCGTTGGAAGCAACATCAATGTGGCGGGTTCGGTCGTACGGAGGTTGATAATTAGCTGCCAAGCGCCTGCAATGATTCGTTGATGACGAGATGGTCAGCAAAAAGATCATGTGTTGAAACGTCATGGTGGTATAGGAATGTCATTTTTGGCGTATAGACACTCGTATTGACACATGTCTTTTAATAAAAGAATCAGTATCAGATACCGTACTCATTAGGCTGCTCACGGATTCAGGGATTCCAGTAAAACATGCGTACCAGGCCCGTGGAGCACCCCAAATACGAAGCGACTGTCCCTGAATCTTATTGACCTCTTCACCGATGAGGCAACTAGCGCAGCTAGAGACAGAAGTTGGGACGCGAAGAAGCTGCTATATACAGAGCCTTGTTGCGAGGGGTAGTTCTGGCGCATCTTACGAAGAATGCAAGTGCAAGAAAACAGCAATTGATGCCTGCATCTGGAAGGTAGCAGTCGATCAATTGGACGCTCTGTTGACGATACGGATAAATTTTACCTCTGCAATATTATTTTTAGGTCTCAAAAACCGCGCTGTGGCTCTCACTCGCCGTCACAGTCACCGAACTCGTCGTTCCATCCCGCGTTCCTCCCGTCCAATGAGAGGGTGGCGGAGCGTTGAGAAATGAACCGGATGTGCAAATATTCCCAGACGCACTTTTTATTTCTTCTTCTTCGCATTACCGCTCTGCACCTTGTCTTTAAAGCAAAACAAAAATACCGCGTGCTGAGGTACGACGTAGCCTCGTGGGCGCTGAGAGGGGTCTTGACGACCAGTGATCCCCTGACCTGGCGCAAATAACAACTTTTGATCAACATAAATCTTGATTCTGTTGAAGCCATGTGAGATTCGGATCGATCGGTCGGCCACGTTTCAGATGTCGTTATTCAACCAAAATGCACGCTCCGGGGGCCGTAGGCAGGTCACGACATCACTTAGCCACTGCTGGAGCCTCATTTTGGAGATTGGACGATGGATGGGATAGCTAGCACCGGTAACCTGGTAGCTCTGGAGCCAGTACCGAGTCATCAAGAAGAGTGCTAAGAACTGCAGGGACATGTCTGGCGGAGAAGGCATATGGAACGAGGTCTGTCTAGAAGTGATACCATAGAGAGGCGTGGGATATTGTGTTTGGCGAGATTGAAAGCGCATGCAAAAAGTAAAAATCGTAGTGCGAAAACCACCACTAGCAGGCCAATTATTGCGCGATACTATGCCAGACTTCGCCACGCTAGCAGAGTACGCCCTCGTGCATGTCCTCCATTGCGGTGTTAGTGCCTGTCGAAGCTTCAGAATACCAGTGAGGCGTGGTTGGAGTTCCGCATTCAGCTCCCCGCGTGCCATTTATATGATGCTACAGATTGAAGCTGCACAATAAATAGATGCTAAGGCCGCGAACACAATTTGTAATTGACCACGTGCGATTCGCTGTGTACACTTGTACCGCAAAGGCCGCGTGGAGAGGCCGGATGTTGGACGTGTTAAAAGTGTCATGCAATGCACGTCCCTAATCCAGAGACTCGGAACGTTGTTGTAGCTAGTCATAGCTAGATTGAGGCGTATCGTTGTACGTGATTGATATTTTGGTTGGTTAATGCATGGAAGCCAGTACTGTGTAACGCGATACTTAGACGGAAACTGTGGAGCAACTCCTCGCACGCCGCATCGCAGCGAAATTGGAAATGAGGGTGAGGCGTATGAAGGGCCTCGGAAGCGAAATGAACGAGTGTGGAGAAGGACGTGTTTCGCAGCCATATGTTGCAGAAATCGTGCTGCGGTGTGACAAGTGAACGCTTCTCCAATCGACCCTTCATCCCTGCGACCTCTTGGTTATAGCGCTGCCGGCAAATGATGGGGATTGTTCGCATTATCCTCTCGCGCAGACGTCAACGACCTCAGCAGGGGCAGCGAAAAGGAATGGCAGTTCAGCGCCTGTTTCCACCACTCGTGCGTTTTGCTCCGCTGGCCGGCGTATCAGACACCTATCCAGCAGCGTGCTTGGGCGGCCATCGCCATAATCCCGTCATGGGCATCTCAGCATGAATTCCACCAGTCTCTCACCATCTCAAATATTTTGACAGCATCGTCTTCGGGTCGCCCCTGCCAGCGAGCGGCTCTCCCTAGTCATCGTTCGCACAGAGCCATGGAACCGTACTAAATTAACCCTCCCCTAAGGCGCGCGGCCCCTGCACTGTGCTCTCTTGCTGGCCCCTTACAGATGACGGCCTTGGGAGGAGAAAAAAGCGTTTTGGGGGTTCACTATGGCTTGAGGCTTCACGCTTTCCCTCGCTGCCTCCCGCCCACGCCAAACTTATCGAGTCCCGCCTCTGACGCTGCGGCGCAACTCGCTCTGGCTTCTCACAACGCTGGACCACCAGCCTGTGACAGCGGTGGCCAAGCAGCATGGTGGACTCAGCGAGGAATGGAGGGTGCTCTGTGCTCCTGGTCAGTGTGTGCCTTCACCCATCCCGCACATCAGTTGGCTCCAGCGGCACCCTAACAGGACAGGGTTTACAAACCTCCTGCCAGACCGGCGCAAGATCATCCTGTTAAAAGCCAAGAAGCTAGGATGGCCTGTTGCGGTCGTAGCGTGTGGTGCACTTTCGCCACTTTTAATCATCGAGATGCTTTCAACCATACAGAGTTGTGGAAAATTCCATTTTCATTTCCTAATTCTTTTCGTCCTGCTGCAGACTTTTACTTTTGGCTCCTTTTGGATTTTGCTTTCGAATGCGTAGCTTTCGCCCCCGCCGCCTGGTCTTAACGGTGGTGAGCAGCAAGCTTACATAGACTTCGTGATTGTCGTGATTAAAGTCCCTCAATCATCACGCCCACACTCGGCGGTCTACCAGGAGTTGGATCCGGTACCTCGCCATTTTCTGGCCCTAGCTGTCGGATTCATACCTGCAGAATTGATTGCGCCCTAAAATCCCATGGCCTGGGTGATCGCCAGTAACCCCCGCCTACAACTCCCGATTACAGTTCAGATCTAGTGCGGGCTCCAACGTTTGGGAAATCTTTGCGCCTAACTTTCAGGGTATGTCTGTCACCCGTTCTTTGAAATACCGTTGCCATGGCCCCTTGTAGGCTGGACGCACCGATTCTGACGGCTCCTGGACAGCTCCATGCGCCTGCCGGCCTCGTGGGTTGATACTCGAGAAGCGCGAAAGCATAGCGCCTCCTATGGCTGTAGGAGTAGAGCGTCGTGCGAGAAAAGCTGCTTCTAGATTAGACCAAGCGTTGCTTTTGCGTCCAACCCAAGGTAACGCAATGTCCTACAATCCTTTGCCCAATACTACTAGAGTCGGCCTGCCCGTGATCGAATCCACGTCTATACACAACTCTAGGGATCGCCTCGACTTCGATCCCACCCTTCCCGGGCAAATCATTCCTCCCGCCATTCATTCGCAGTCGAACAAGAAGCGAAGACCATCCAAGGGTAAAGTGCCACCCGAAATACGGCGGTCATCTTCCACACCACACATGCGCAACTTGGCTCTCGCGACTTCGGGCGAGCTGTCGCCAACAGCTGATAAACGACGGAACAAGTTAGGGTACCATCGAACCTCTGTTGCATGTGGTAAGCAGCGTTCGGGTGCCATTAGGTGCCTAAGGGCACGTCACTGACGTTGGGGTCACAGGACATTGTCGACGGAGGAAGATACGATGTCTAGTCGCTCAAGACGACCATCAAGGGCGCTGCTCGAACTGTATCAGACTGAAGAAGGAATGTAACTTCTATCCTGTCGAGCAAAACCCGGAAAATCAGCGATCTCAGACTACCTCAGCGAAGGAGACAGCGACTGGCGCACCAGCCTCCTCAACAACATCTTCACCTCGACAACCCCCTTCAGTTCCAGGTGAGAAGATTGAGGAATACCGACCGCCATACTCTGGCGCGCTGTCCGGTGCGCCGGCATCGAGATTTGGAGCGCAAACTGAGCTGGATGTTGACCCCACACAAATTCCACACTCGAGTGGATGTATGTTATTCTATTCAAATTACTGAAATAATAACTTCGCTGATGCACGCGCAGTGTCCTTGCCACACCCACCTTATACTTACCCCCATTCAAATGACACACAATGGTCTACTCCCGGCTTTTTACCATCATCCTCAGTCGCAGAAAGCTCACCTTCATCTTCAGGATACTGGCGACCATCACCTTCGACAGCGAACTCGACATATGGAAGCGAGTCCAATATGTCGGGGGGGCAAACTCCTGCCACAATGAGCACCACTTCCAATATTTCGTATAGCGGGCACCCTGAGGGCCACAGCTGGGGTCCGCCAAACTTTCAGCCACCAACGAGGTCAATGTCCTATGGCAACATTGAGGGACTCCCCCAACAGTATTCTAGTCATGGCCTCGGCATTCAACAACATGATTACCCAAGACGCACATCTCCTTACCCTTACCCAACCTCCATAGACACAAACCCAGCAACAATACACACCACTACACTCGCAGGCGCTACATCGGCTCCTCTTTCTGCCCCAATTTTGCCAGGCCAGCCGTACGGCTATCCTCAAACCTGGAATCCGTATGCAGGCATGCAGAATCCGGCACACGATATGCCTGTTCAGGGTCGTTCGATGAGCGCACAATGGTATGCGGAACCCACACCGCTTGATCAAGTCCAAGAAGAAGGAGGTCCACCAACGACGTATAGTCATGGCGGGATGCAGCACTTCTATTCCGGACCTTGATTTCAGATCCACACATCACGATCGCATACGTTACCCGAATCTGTATTGCAGTACGCTTTGTTTTCCATGGAGTTTCATAGAACGCTTCGGCGAGTTCCCTACGGTTGCGGCATCTGGATAGTTTATTAGGTGAAAACCTGGAATCAACGTTTTTTTCTACGATATACAGCACGAAATGGAACGGATTGGACCACGGACAACGAAAAGTACTAGGACCAGCCACGGAGGAACAGACAGATAATTCTCTTCGATATCGGGAGGTACGCGGAATAATGCTCGGCACTATTTTTCGATTTTTCTCCTGAGCGCGGCTTCTCTAGAGATACCTTTTCTGCGCGAAACGCGCTTCCCCATTTGTCACGAATTTGAGAACTTTAGCTTATCACTCGATTGCATTTTAGGATCCCGTCAGATTTGGTTTTCATTTGGAATTCGCGTGTATGAGTAGACCATGGATCGACAAGGTTCAATGTGTAGGTATGGACGGAACAGGATACTCATTTTGTATGTAAGATACTCCACGATATTAGTCGCGGAATCGCGGACAGCATTCAAGACTGCGTTCAAACGCTTCACGCATCTTATTTCTCGCATCTCCCCACATCTGATCTGCTGATCTGATACACATGTCGTCTCACTTAAACGCAGTCCCTTTCGTGGTTCAGCATTACTCACGACAAATCTTTCTCAGGTTGCAAAGCATTTGCAGTTGCCTGATTTCAAAATTGAAGGACTCAATCTCCGTTCTCTCTTTTAAAAGCTCATGCTATATCTGCGGGAAATGAGGCAACCTACCTTTCACTCACAATCGAGTCTTTCCTTATTGGACCGGTTTTGTTCCCACAGCTAACTATGCAAAGCAGCATTAGCAATAGTTCCAATGCATGCGCAGAGCCACCGAATACGAAGGCATCATCCCAACGGCCCGGATTTCACCTCTTATCTACCGAATCTCCAATCTTCCACAGGCCCCGCCGCCACTATCCTGGTAGCCAAGCACCCCGCAACTGCTTCCCTAGCGCCCCAATATTCATCCCCGAAAGCTAGGCATGGGCCTTTCGGAGGCCTGGGATTAAAGAAACTTTGTGAACCCTGTCTTATTTTTCAGGTTATGGACGTTTCCGGTCCTCATCTCACCCTTCTGAACAGTTCTTCCAACACGAACCCACCTTTTCTCCACCTTTCTCAGTAGCCAACGAAGTCTATCTCTGACAGCTCCGACAACTCTTACTTGCCGACCGTCGGAGAGGATCCTCGACCAGGTTCAGTTTAGCCCTATGCCTGATGGCCAAGTTTCATCACCTCGGAAAAACACTCGGCAATCCTTAGCCTTTGCCTTACTCTTGACCGTTGATTCAAACCTTCTCTGCACGATGCTAGCTCTTTGTAATTTGGTAAAAAGAGTGTGACGCCAGGCAGTACACACACAGTTGGCTCGGGCGAAGAGGCTGTTCGGGTCTAAGTTGTTATGCATTGAAACTAGATGGATTACTGGATTTGGAAGGAGCCCGCTTGACCTCTGAATATCCTATCTGGCTTCGGCCTTCTACCCACCTACTTCGACAGGGCATCAAGCAGGTTGCAAACCAAGAAATACATCGCCTCATTTGACATCTTTAACTCTAGTAATTCGACCCTCAGTGACTAGTACAGATAGGGTCCATACTTCGGCAGCGCATATGAGGTAGCAGACAAGGTAAAAGCCGAGTTGTTATTTTCGGGTCTGCCAATTTTATTCAACATGTTTGTCACCGTCTATTGCCGAGGTCACTTTCTGAGAGATACAGCCGCACCCCCACCACTGCCACAGTTCCAATTTGGTAAAGTGAAGTCTACCTTTCGGGATACTTTTTGTGGCTGCGCCCACGATAGACTACGAACGGCATCAGTCTTTATTCTCGCAGCTCGATTCTTGGCTTACGGCGGCTCGGAATCCTACAAACGTGACAAGGCTGTATGGTCATTAAACTTGGAAGTTTAGCATCACTATCAAACCAAGTAGCCAACCGCAGAGGGTAGAAATTCTAGCACTAACCAGGTTATCCTGGGAGAAGTTCATGTATCCCTCTAGGCTTGGTATCTAGTATAGTAACTCTAAGAGTGCCCTAGGTATGGAGGTGCTTGATGCCTATCGACCTTTGGCATAAAACAGTCGCAACAGTGGTATCGTTTGTCATCATCACATCAACCAACTGCATTTCGCATCAGTCTCCAGTCTCCAAATCAAATTTAATCGCTAACCCGTCCAGTCAAGACCAAGTCTTGGGCCAGAAATGGCTCAGATCGCAAAATGTCAATGTAGCAATCTTCAACGAACCGAATACCTATTTCCCTCTTCGAATTTAAGCACATTCCGTGCTTATCTCCGCATATGTCCTTTATCCCACAGCGATAGTCATACCAGCCTACCTCCCGTTCTCTCCTTCATTTTCTTCTCCACTTCCGCTATATAACGGGCTTCATCGAACCACTTCTCGTCGACAACCGTGCTTCTTCCAACTCTCTAACCCCTTTCCACTCTCCGCACTAAGAGCAACGAGTTACGCAAATCTCTCCCTGATTCTGAAGCCCAATATATCGACCCCTTGTTCCCCGAGTGCTGAATGAAAGTCCAAAATTTGCAGCGCACTCTGGGCCGCCGGACTCGCACCTTTTCCAATGCTCTTTCCTACACCGACCTAGTCCACGAGGAGGATCGAGCGGGTTGCTACGGGCTCTACTGCGAGTCTAAGCTCTGGAATTGTGCTTCCACCCCAGGGACGAGTCGAATTTATACCTGCACTTGCTGCGGCACCTTAACTTACGGTTGAAGCTTTTCGGACACTGTACTTCTCTGATAGTGAAGCCGGATAAAAGACGTGCGAGAAGTGGTGGGAGAAGCTAAAGGAACGGGGAGAGAAAAATTTGTGGGGTGAGTGTGAGTACGTGGTTGGATGGTGGTTACAATAGTTGGGATGTGGCAACTGGCATTCCTGCCCAAGCGACAATACCTCTGAATCTGATGGTGAAACAGGAGTCAGGGGCTGAAGGGAGTTATGAAAGACTGCTAGAACTGGATATTTCCTTTTCGACGGCGATTGGGTTAGGGGATCGCATGGTTTCAAATGTGAATATCTTTGTCACGCAGCAGAGGTTGGTGCAGGGATAGTGATTGTGTACCCAAAAGTGGACTCAAGGCCTGGAATCAGTCGACCAGGGAGTTTCCAAGGGATGTTGGTTCGTCTTCTAATTCCTTGCTCCTCTCACCTCAACACCTTCTAGATATCACTGCCCCAGAAACAATAATGATACGGTTATAGATCTGTAGCGGTTTGCTGACCCTCCGTGTTCATTCTATATGTAACTTTGTACATTAATGCTTCGTTCCCATTTGCAGGGAAGTTTACATGAAGCGAGGACGATGAGCTAGCGAATATATGATGGAAAGGTAAGGCAAGGAAAAGGGGAGGGAAGCATGGTGGGGGGGGTGAAATGGGATCTCCGCTCTTCGTGCGAGCAATTGAGAGTCAAGAGGCATGGCGCAGGTGTGAAAGGAGCAGAAGGATAAGCGAAGTCAGACACGGCGTAAATGTCGGTGTGAAAGTAGGCGGTCAGCCGCGTACCTGTGTACGCCTCATACCTGCAGTGAGCAACACAATGATACGGTTTGACTGAGGGGAGAGAAGAGCAGTGGAATGGATCGAGACAGTCGAGGTTGGAGTGAGGTTCGCCCGGTTCCATGTGACGGAAGGATGGACGTGCATGGAGGAAGGAAGGCTGATGCGAAGGATGATATTGATGTCCTAATGAGCAAAAGGGATGGAATCAATGGATGGATGCAGTGCTCCCTAGTAGGCGCCTTCCGTAACTCTGGGAACATGACAAGGAGAGGGAGAAAGAACATCAGGAGAGCACCTTCCCTCTCAAAATCGGTCCTCGATCCTCGATTGGATGATCTCATGTACAGACTTCCTAGAAAGTATATACCTCCCCCCTCATTTGCGTGTCCCATGCAATGAATCTCGCCCTCGTCCTCATCTAAACATGCTCACACTGTTATGTATGTACTGCGAAACAGCCCCATTAATACCTTTGCCTGCTTATGGTGCCAAAACGGAAGGACTCAATCTCGATCTGTGTACATGACTCCAATTCTTATGCATGTTTAGGTCGTTGCGTCGTTGATATAGAGATTATGCTATTGCTTGCGAATCTTCACACGACTTTCGGTATCGCGAAACGCGCCTCGCCCAACGGACAGGGTCTGAAATGAGTGGAGAGCACGGCAATATTTATAATACCACCACGAACTCTCTTTAATGAACCATTCTATTCAGGGCTTGTTTCATCATCGTGCTATCTGGATATCATCCACCCTCTGAAAAGCTTTGGACCGGTAGGAAAGAAAAGAAAAAGTTTTAATATATATATGTATTTTGGGCGTGACTTCGAAACCCACAAACATATGTAGGTGAAATTTAGCTAGTGACGGAGAGACCTTTTGCAATCATCACAAAAGGGTCAGAATAGTCCAGTGGCATATGGTACACTGGCACCCTTCCAGCTCCGGCGGGCCGCGCGAAAGTACATCTCCGACTTCACCCTGCACCCTACACTATGTTTCTATCCGAGTCTAGAACACTTCATATAGGTACCGAAATCTAGTTCAATAAAGTTTCCTGCAGTTATAACTATAGATAGCGTAGAGTTGGAGCAAGGTGTTGAAAGGTGACGTTATTTGTAGTGTTCTGGCGGAGCTGTGAGTATGCAATGGGCTTCAGAGCTGGATAGCAGAGAAACAGAAGATACTATTGTGGTAGCGTTGAATAGGGTCTTGATGCCCGTGCGGACGTCTGGGGTTGATCATTCAGAGGAGAGGCATTGATAATAGTGCTCAGCTTCATTCGTGCTCGATCTTGAGAGACCGATTGCTGTGAGTGATTCGAAGACTGTGGTGGCGGAGGACGAGATTGAGGCCAGGTTGGTGCTATTTTATGAGTCATGGGTGGTAATGCCTCTTGAGGTTGATATCGCATCTGCAGTCTCCCAGTTTGTGGTTGCTGACCAGTGGCCATTCGAGAAGTCGGCACTATCTTCCGATGCGCTCTGTTCTGCGTTGTCGGAGACGTTACTCGAGATTCCAGGGAGTCTGGGCTCATTGAATGACCGCCGGAGGTAGACAAGGGTGGATTTAGCATGGCTGACGTTTGATGCTGATCGGGGTGCGCAACGTATGACATTTTTCCATTATCCTGCTGCCACTGATTGGGACTTTGTTTGATAGCGGTGTGAGAAATGACTTTAGGATGGCGATTCTGATGTGATTGTTGGAGTCCCGATTCTGCTGAATTTTGCTTCTCCAGTGAAGCAGCACTGTCACTCGGGATGCGGAGCGGGCGCTGAGAATGTTCTATTCCAGTTTCGACACGTCTGCTCAACGCGATTGTCTCCTGCCGGAGTTTGCTGACATCTCTTTCCTTTCAAATTGTAAGCCGCTGAAAACTCAAAGTAAGGGAGTGTGTGTACCCACCAGTGAACTACAAGTCCATTGGACTGCTTCCAATAGCTGAGCCTGTGTATTCCAATAATTGTTGACTCCTTGGGTACTTGCAGTCACGCCCTCTTGGAAATTTTTAATGTCTCGTAACGAATGCTCCCGCGCCTTTTGAGCATCTTGAAGTCCTTGAAAATCTTCCCTCAGGCCGACTATCAACCTCCCATGGGCTCCAATGGATTGATCATGCTTCGTGCAAGCATGCTCCAGTCTCTGGAGTCCTCCGTTTATATCTGATTCGAGGCCTTTGAAGGCAATCAAGGCCTGATCGTGTTCTTTGTATGCTTTTTCGATTTTCTGGACTCTCCCCGTAATGTCTAACAGGTGATGATTGACTCTGACTGTGTTATTCTGCTGCTCAATCTTTACTCTCTCATCATACGTGATAGTCCGGTTTTCCAGCTCGTCCAAGTGACTCTCCAGCATCTGCGCTGGAAATTGAGCGCCGCATTCACCTCGACACTGGCTTTGGATACCAGCTAACAGAACATTGCCAAGACTATCCTTCAATTTATCCACATCGCCTTCAACATTAGAAACTCGAGACTCGACTCGTTTTAACTTTTCGAATGAGTGATCAAGCTCACAATTCGTGGCGGCAGCTGCTTCATTTTTTATGTCGAGATACCTTGCTTTGAGCTCACCGACCACAATCTCATAGATACCCAACTTCGTTTCCAATCCTTGGAGCTTATCATGCATATTCTTGTCAAGCTTCTTGACTTCCACCTTGAACATTTCATAGTCGTCCTGGCTCCTCTCCTCGTTATTCCTAATATTGGTAAGGATGCCGTTGAGTTTGGCGGTAAAGTCGGTGAAATGGTTATCCATGACGGTCTCTGACTGCTGAATGTTGGTGTTGGCCTGACTTATCCTGCGCTTAACGTCCTCGCATTGGATTTCCAGTTCGGGTACCTTGCTAGAAATGGCCCTGAGCCGTTCAATTCTTTCGTGATCTTCCCGGTGGATCATTAGCATGCCGACGTCGCTGCGAAGCCTATCGATTCTCTCCTTATGTGCCTCGTTGTCAGCATGGCAGATAGTGATATGTGAGAGGAGTAAGTCCCCCAATTCTTTTTGTTTTGCGGCAGTCTTCTCCACTGAATCCTGCTTGGAAGCGAACTGTGCGTTCAATTTAGTCACCCGCGCACTCTCTTCCTTCACTTCACTCCGTAAGCTTTCAATGAATGCCATGTGCTGGTTAATCTTTCTGAGAACTTCCGCGCCATCAAAACCGTCTAGCCTCCTTCGAAGAGCTTGCCGCTTCTCACTCTCTGCGTCGAGTCGGATTGACAAATATTCCACGTCAGTGCACGCTGCCTGCTGATCTTTCCTTCTCTCGAGGGTATCGATTCGACTGGGGTCTTTGCGATGCAGTACTCCGCGATCCTCCAGTATCCGAATTGAGTTCTGGTTGTTATTAATCCGACTCTGTAACTTCTCTCGTTGACTCTTCTCAATTTCAAACCGCGTGCTAAGTGCCACAAGGTTGGCTTGCCACTCCTCTCGTCGTTCCTTTTCGGTTTTGAGTTCTCGTTCCAACTCTTGAATCCTCTTTTCTTTTGCCTCGAAAAGCTCAGCAAATTCCAGCTTCAAAGAGCTAAAGATTTCCGTCTTCATTATGTTGATATGCTCTCTCGTGCCCATCTCCCGTTGTTGGCTTGATTTCCGTTCCCGCTCCTCAGTTTTAGAAGTAATGTGTCCGGGTTTTGAAGCTCTCTTCACCTCATCCCAGTCATCACGAGGAGATTTAATCCGCTCTGGGATGACACTGGGTGGCTGCTGGATCACCCGTATAACCTCATTCAGGACATTTGCTTCTACAGAGGGTGTGTCCTGTCCATCGGAGACGTCATCGTCGATCGCGAAAGCGAGTTGAGCTTTGGGGAGACGGGTTTGCTCCCTTCTAACTCTGGTGCGTTTATTTCGTCCACTTCGCCGGAGAATAGGCATATCTGTACATATCCTCTTCCCGATAGCATTTTCGCCGATGCTACTCCCTTCCTCGTGCTTCCGCTTCATTGAATTGTACTTCCTTCGCTGATCTTGACAGAGGGGTGGCGATGCGTGCTTTGTAATGGCCATGCTGAAGCATGTGAAATGGTCTGAGGAGTAACTGGTGAGAGAGATAAGAGTCCAGGTGGGTTGATGAGCTAGAGAGGTGACCTAGACAGTGCATGAAAGAACGAAGAGAAAACGGCAATGAAAGAGAGGCGCTCAATACGAAAGACGTGCAGCTGCGGTGTCACAATCACGGACAACTGCGCTCTACACAGTAAGTTGACACCATTGGTCCAAGGGGGCGAGTTTAAGGGCGGTGGCGAAGAGAGAAAGAGCCATGGAAGGGAGTGAGACATGGAGCACGTATTATGCACCGCCTGAAGGGATTCAGTGGAGACCTGCTTAGTGGCGGAGTGACAGTCTGGCAGAAAGAGATACCCTTTTTGGGGTTCTCTTATTTGCCCCTTTTTAGGCTAGTGGGCAATGCCACATCCTGGCCAAAATCCTGGGATCCCACTCCCGGATGACTTCGCAGCGCGCATAGTGCAGCCACGCTTACTTCCTAAAGGGCCAATGTGCGAACTGGACAGTACTTTGAAGTAACAGCGCAAGCACTCACGAGGCAGAAATATTTGGTATATAAAAGTTCTAGAGCTAGCTCTGCGGAGAAAGACAGTCTTTTCAGATTCCCAATATCTTGTCATTGGATTGAGATCTTTGATCTTTGGCACTGAAGTTTGGGGTTGGCTTATGATCGCTTTCGCTTACGGTGGGTCTGAGAAATCCATCCTGCTGGGAGCAGGCCATCACCTGGGGTTCTCCGTACCAGTCTCGCCTTTTCTCCAACCTTATCTCAGCCCTCCGGACCGGAAATCACATCATCTCGTTCAATATTATCTCAGCGGCTTCGCGGTACCGCATAGGCCTTTGGCTTCAAGATTCCCCGCACTGCGAAATAACTGGTCCGGACCTGTGACGTTTAGACCGACTGATTTAGTAAGATCCAGCGAAGAACGTGGCTTCAATAACATCAGATGACAACCCTCAATCACCTCCTCATCTAAATTACTGATATTGCGAAGCAGTCCTCCATGTCGTATGTTCTTCGTATATGCCTACCTATTCCGTATAATCCTGTATGCGATATTGGGCGGAAGGTCGGACGTGTTTCTCAAGTAAGGAACTTACAACTCGCACCAAGCATCAAGCTTACCTCGATCCCTCGAGCTCGCCGGTCTCCTGCGTCGGCAGGCTAACCATGTCCGGTGCGGACGCCGCGAGAGAAGGCCTGACATCTTGGAGGATTTGAACAACCTCACAACGTCACCCAACGTCAAATAAGGTCTCCACCCCGATTTAAATGCCTGGTAAGTAGACTCCACCGAATCTAAAAATTAGAGCAATCAGGAATCAATTGATTTTCTGAATAACTGCAAAGCGGTCATAAGCAGACCCAACCATCAGCAGGAATGAGTAGGTCGGGAGGCTATCCATTACTTATTTCTATCACCTCGACTTTCCAGAAATTAAGAGATGGGACCGAAGGCTTGGACCATGATGACATGGACGCTGGATGGAGACGAAAAGGCGCCACGCTTCAAATTCTATTAATTCCAAATATAGCAACCATTACAGAACATTCCTACGTACAACTTCTTCAAAGATCTCAGTCCCCGTAATACATACAACGCTCTTGAAATTCGGGGACTGTCCAAAAGGATGACATCTCATGATTACCCCTAAAACCTCCTTGATCATCCAGATACACATTGTTGCCGGCTGCCCATCTATTAGACTCCGAATTTAGTACATGGTGAAAAAAAAGCCAGTTATATACCACGGATCGTGTTTATAGACGTACAATAGTATCCTACGTGAGCAACCGAGCGTTCCATACCTACTACAGGGCACAACTCCCCGAGCCTCTGAAGCGACTCCGAATTACTGGGTGCGTAGATGAGAACCAGGTGGCCCTGGATTTGGGTGCACATCTGGTCGCGGAGGAAGGGGGATGGGGCGCTTGGTGCTGTTGGTAATGTTGAGGTTGCACATACGCTGCTGTAGTCATGTATGCCGGCGGCGGACCCTCTTGAATCCATGGCCGGATCTGCGAAACCCAGGTTTTGAACTTGCGAAGGCAGCCCTTATTGACGTGGTCCTTCACCGTTGCCACTCAACACACATGTCGCGGCCGCACTGCTCATGGCGGTGAGGCCGGTAGCAACAGAATTGTTGATGCACCGTTGAAGCGCCTCTAATGTCGGCTGATTTGAGAGGGCTCGGTTGATTCCATGGATCGCTGCTTCCACTGAGGCTTTCTCTTGTCGAACTTCTCTTCAAGCTTTTGCATGTCAGACACCTGAAAATATTTTATGAAAGATGGTCATACCTGCCGATGCGCCCTCATAGCTATATTCACCCGTTGCGAAACAGACTCTTGAGCCTCCCGCTTCACCTCACTCATCTTGCTCTGGAGAGATGTTTCAAATTTATCGAAACGAGAAGTCAATCCCTCGAGCCTTCCACAATGATTTGTAAACGCGGTTTCCAGCGTCCCCTGCCGGAGTTTTATGGTCTCTTGGTTGTGCTTGAGGTCGCCACGTAGTCCGTCCACGATGTTAGCTTTGATCTCATCCGTCACTTTACGCTCGAAACTCTGGTACTCCAATTTTAGCGCTCTGATTTGAGTCGTATGAGTAGCCAAATCGGTCGCGAGCCGTCCGTGTCTACCCTCAACCTGCTCGATCCGAGTTTGGAGTACTTGATTTTGATCGGCATAGTGCTTCTTTTCCATTTCTTGCGCTTGCGAGAGCTTCTTATTGAACACGTCCAGTTTTTTGTCAAGTCCGTCAGATCGGAGATTCAGTTCATCTTCTGTTGCTTGAGCATTTGCTTGACATTGTATTACCTCTCGCTGCAAGGAAGCAACAAGGTTGGCCTGATTTTGACAGAATTCCTGCAAGGACCTGATAAGCTTCTCTTGATTTTGTATCATTTGCTTTAACTCCTGGATTTCAGTTTGATTTGAATTAGCGTCCTTTTCTACCTCATCCCGAAGTTTTTTGTAATCGCTCTTGTCGGCCTTCAGGCTCAGATCGCTCTTGACTTCCTTGATCTCGCTATATTGTCGTTTAGCTACCTTGTCTAGTTGTTCGCAGCAAGTCTTGTTTGTATTGATATCTCGACGAGCTGATGCAAAAGCTCCCGGCTGAATCTCCGTATCTATTCGCTTAACGCGACTGTCCAAGTCATCGACTCGGTTCTCCAGTGTGGCAATCTGGCAGAGGTGTAGGTCCATTCTGGAATGATGACTCTTAAGTGTCTCTGAGTTGTCGGCGGAGCCGTTTTCTATGCGAACAATACGACTGTCGAGGCCTTTGAAGCTTGTCTGGAGTGTTCCTATGCTGGCTGAGTGTTGGGCCGATTCTGTCTGGAGCCCTTTAAGCGTCGCTGAGTTTTGGGTGGCTTCCCCCTCTATAGACGTGATGCGACCGTCCTGTCGGTTTACTTTTACAATAAGGCCTTTTTCACCTTCACAAACCTGTTCAAACCGCTGTTGAAGCGTGGAATGGTCTTTACAAGGCTTCTTAACCTTATTCTCCACTGCTTTCACCCGGTTATCGAGGCCATGCAATTGGGAATCGTGGCAATTCAATCGTCCATATTGATCATCCAAGCGAAGAGAGTGTCGGTTGATCGCGCTGTTTGACTCGCTGATTCCAAGCTGACTCTGTAGTCCTAGTGAGTACTTTCTTCACAGTCTGGATGATGTTGTGGTAGCCAAGCTTACGGAGATTTGCTCTAAAGGGACTGTTAGAGGGGAGATCTCAAAGGAGAGTTCCTTTTTCTGGTCAACGCGAGCCTCGTTCTTTAGCCTTTTCATAGGGCGAACTGTAACGGTTTCGGAATCCGTGTTCCCGGATCGGTTTTCCGAACTGTGTTGAGCTCCCGAAGATGGGCGAGCTGTATCCATCGAGGAAATAGACGGGGCGTATGTACTGTCACTATCCTTTCGGGGCCTTCCTGGACGACGCTTGGCTTCCATGGCCTTTATGCGTTGAAGACCTCGCACAAAGGAGCCGCAGCTTCCAGGAGACTTTAATACAGGGGCTGAGTTTGATGATTGAGAAAGGTATATGAGAGGATGGAGGAGTGGTGATATCGACAAAGATGTATATGACGAACAGCAATGGAGACAAGACTTCAAGAGAGACCATATCGCTGTGCTTTTGCCGTCATTCTTCCCCTTCAGACGCCTATATAAATATCTGGATGAAAAAACCCCATGATTTCTACGGCCTCAAAGAGAGCAGCGCAATGCAGACTGTGCATGCCGTCTTTCACGTCGCCAGCCGGCTTGACCCATCTCATGCCTTTGTTAGAGGGATGGCAGTAGCCTAGTCAGGCGCGGGCAATCGCAGTTTCTGCTATAGAGACTGCTCTTCTGCCTGCAAACCTGCGGCCGCCAAGTTATCAACGTGGCACAATCAGCGCGAGTACCCCGCGGCTCCACAAATCAAACGCATCTTCCCTAAGTAGCGGTCAGGTCTGAGCAAAGCGACTTCTTTCTTATCCAAAGCCCTGGCTTCGTTAGTTTAAGGATGACATATCAAATGATCTTCTTCTGAGGGGGACAGGGGGCGTTTCTCATGCACGGAGCGCCTGCAAACGAGAAGCTGCCCGCTAGAAGGAAGACCCGACCGATGAAGTACAGCGGGAAAGCGAGTGTGTGGCCAGTGGAGACAATAATGGCGGGGACTGGCACGTTCCGGCTCCTGGGATCACGATTGACTGATCAAAAATGGGCCGTTGCGTTGAGCTGTGGGCGGGCGATGAAGGTGATGCATTATATCCTTGCGAAGAGGAAGACGCTGGATGTGATGGAAGTGGCTTTTGGTAATGCCACTAATGTAAAGCCATGCCAAATTCGGCACCCCAAGTGCACATCAACGTTCTCTTTCATCTCACCCAGATTTTCAACGCCAGGATAATAACCGCCGTAGACGATAAATGAGGAGGTCTAACTGCTTTTCATCTTATTTCTCATATCTATCCTATATAGAAATCATTTCTCATTCCTTCACAGTCCAGCAGTATCTACAGCAACAATGAGAAGCCTGCACTCACTGACAAACCTCTTCATGTCTGACAGCCATAAAGCACTGTAAACGAAGAAGCCGTCATCTACCTACATGCTTCTCGTTCCACAGTACCGTCCATTACTAGACCCCTCCTCCCGGTCCATTCAGCCCTGTCTAAGCTCCGAATCCCTGTTGTTGCTCTATGCCTTTATTCTCCCATCACAAACACTGACGGCCTGTCTCTCCACCCCCAATCAGCCCAGCCTTCATCTCGCCATGCTACCCAAGTGTAATCCAGTCACCCTCGTCCCTATGACCATTCATTTCGCCACAGCTCGCCGAGCCAAAGATAGACTGAACCCTTTCATAGAATTCGAAATGTGAGCGCGCCAGCTATCTAATCCCCACCTCTGTGCTACAGCGCAGGTTTATCTCTCCTCAGGCTACGGCCGGCAACGCATGTCCATTGTTCTCGACTTACCCCTAGCTCTTCGCTCAACCCGCACGCCTTACGCAGTAAGGCTGTTGGAGGTGATTAAAACTCCTCCCCACTCAGCCATAACGCCAAGTTTCATAGCACCACTTATCTAAATTGACATGGCAGTCTTTAGATGGGAACTGGCACGCCATCCCGGGCGGTCATACGAGTTTTAGAAGCCACCGCTTCCCTAGCTGGCAACGAGATTCTAGTGCTTTGGAACGATAAACACGTCTAGGCGGGTAGAACGGTGGCGTCTTCTTCGCAGACAGCCAGAGTGCACACCTGTCTGTCTCTGGCGCACCACCCACACACGTCCTTCCCACTAGGCCTACGGTGATGGCCCCTGCTGATCGGTGCTTACCATTCCATACCGCTCCGCCACCGTTCTTCCTTAACTCCGAATACCACAGATGCCTAGCTTCACGATTGTAGGGAGATTTGATTCTAATTTAGGCTGGGATATGGAGGATACGAGCCGAAAAGGGATGCTGAATGAAATTCGCAGAACAGGGAAGGGAAGGCCAAAAAAATCAACATATAGACCCTGAAGTCGAACGCAACTCAATAGAACTCATCAATTCTCTATTGTTACACCCACTTCCATCACTTCTAAGCACCAGCGTCACATAAGACATGCCAGCTAAACTCCAACTCCGCCGAGCGCCAAATCTAACAAACAGTGCAAGTGCAGTAGACGCCATGATGTCCTCATTCCCTCCCCCTCTCAGTTCTCATGACTTCTCGATTGCGACCAAATATTCGGAAGGCCAGATTTAAGAAAACGACCAAGACGGTGCTGTGCTTGGCTGGGGAAGTAGAAAAATAGTAAGACATATGAGGAAGCGTTGAACAGAACAACAAACTTAGAAAATAGTCCCAAAAGTCTCATCAACCACAGGAAGGGGCTTCCTTGGGCTGGAAGGTTTCCCGTTCTCATCGGTGGTGGGTTTGCGGTGCCTCCATACCAGTCAGTATTTGATAGACTCCTGTGGGACAAGATCACGTACCTAAACGTAAAACCGACAAACAAACTCTTGGCCATCTTCTCATCCCTCTCTGCCATTGCCTCCAACGCTGCCTGCTTGTCATGCACCTCCTTGTACTTGGCCATATCCGACTCATTCCCAAAATCGTCAAAGTAGCCCGCATCTGTCTCGCTGTCCAACTCCGGCACAAACGGCGCCTTATTCTCTCGCAACTTCGTCCAGTCCACTTCTGCAAAATACTGATGTTCGTGGATTTCCGAAATGCCACGGAAACGAGAGGACTTGGAAGCGACGAGCCGGGTGATGAGGTCCCATGTGCGCTTAGAGAGGAAATAGGAGGGGTCTTCGTAGACGGGTTTCCGGAGCACCTTTTTCCACTGTTTAAGGTTCTGCCAGGTCTCGTCGACAGTCGCGCCGGCGAAGGGTGGATAGCCAGCCAGGGCCTCGAAGAGCATACACCCTAAGCTCCAGTAATCGACAGTGAAGTCATACTCCTCGCCTTTGAGGACTTCAGGGGCCATATAGTCGGGGCTGCCGACGATACTCTTGGCATAATTAACATCGCGCTCTCGGAGGGACCGGTAGTTCTCTCGACGCTCAGTAGCTGTTCGTTCTTCCATAGGCCGGCCGAACAGTGCTACGACGTTTCCGACGGACTCGAGTTTGATTCGCATAGACTCAATCTTAGCTGGAGCGAGCATTCCTGCTGCAAGTCCAAAGTCGGTCAACTTGACATGCCCGGTACTGTCGATCAAAAAGTTCTCTGGCTTGAGATCTCTGTGGATGTAGCCCTGTTGGTGAAGTGCGTCGACACAGGATATCATTTCAGCAATATAGAAGCGAGCATGGCGGTTATGAAGGACGCCAGTGTTATTGAGAAGTGTTCGGAAATCTCCACCCGGGACGTATTCCTGTGCTCAGTTTTTTAAAAAAAAGAAAGATCATGTCAGGCATTTGAGGTGACCTACCATTGCGAGATAGATACTCTTTTCATCCTGGAAGGCATACAATAGCCGCACAAGCCACTCACTCCTCGCGGTGGTCAAAATATCTCGCTCGGTCAGAACATGACGAACTTCATCAAGCTTGAATAAGAGCTTCTTGCTCATGACCTTCAGAGCGCACACCTCTTTCGTGTCCTTCTTCTGTGCCAGGTATACCTGTCCATACCCTCCCTGTCCGACCTGAGTGAGAATCTGGAAGTCGCCATGCCTCAGCCGTGTCCGTCTCTTGCGGAGGTTTGCCCGTTCACGGCCGAGGTATTGATTAAATGCTTCATTGTACTCGGATTCGGAGGTGGCAGGTGGAGGGGAGTTCTGGGCCTTAAATTGTGCGAGGCGGTTCTGACGAGTATGGACATAGCTTAAAAGGTCGTAGTAGTAATCAAGGAAATCTGCGAAGTCAGCTCAGGGCTCTATTTCCCCTCTAACATGTACTTACACAATTGGGTGACATTCGCTAGTCGCTTCACTGTTGGTTTCCGTGCCCTTTCTAATTCTTCCGCTGTGAGGCGTTGAGGACCATGGTAGTATCGTGACGATTGGTCTGCCTCTCGAGGTTTGTACGGCTCCTTCCGTGACTGGGCGGCATGGGTAATGTAACTCGACTCTTTCTGCAGGCCCGGGCGCGCTCCTGGAGGCGTATTCTCCTTGTTTGCCTTGCGAGTGGGACTGCCTGGCCCCAGAGTGGTGAGATCCTGCCCCGAGTAGTCAATGTCATCAGCAGCTTGTAGATTCGCCTTGTTGGGTGATGTGGGCGTCTGTGGTTTGGACTTTGAAGGAGAGCCAAGGGTGGGGATAAGTCTCATGGCATTTTCGAAGACATTTGGGAGGTCGAATGCTCCCGGCGGCTGGTGGTGCTTGCTTGGACTGCCTTGGGGCGTCTGCTGCGGGCTGATGAAGGGCTCCTGAGACGGGGTAGACGGCCGGCCCATGTTGTCGCTGGACCGGGTTTGAAGCGGCGGAGGAGGTATGGGCAATTGGAAGCTCTGTCTGTCCGGGGGGTGGTCTGCCATTGTGCTTGTGTTAGTTGAGTTTTTAAACAGTCAAGGCCTTGACTACCCTCCAAGGAAGGAGGGACAGTGAATAGCTTCTCCCCGGTCTGCTGAAAAGCGAAAGCGGTGAACGAAGTGGATGCAAAGAGCTGTATGTGGTATGGTCAAAGAAGTTATCTACCTTCTCGCGGGCAAGGAGGGTATGTGTATTTCGACATTTGGCGGGGTTGTTTTGTTGTCATGGCCCGATTAGGCTTAGTTAATTTTCTCTTGTTGGCAACCCGAGCGACCGTTTCACGTTCCAATCAACATATATCATATTTCCATTATTACACTGTACTATTTGATGATCCAGCCACGTATATTGAATTCTGTATATCACTATCTGTGATATCGACATTCAGTACCAAAAACCCATGTCTCATGCCTGGTATTTCCTATTCTGGGGAGGAAGTGACATGCACCACAAAGAACTCCTAGTGTCCTGCAGAGACGCCGTTGAAGGAACCCTGATGATCGATGTGCAAACAACAAAGAAAAACCACCATTGATGCTATATGAGTGCCTGCCATGACTCCATTTGAGGATTGCCGAGGAAAACATCGTGCTCCCTTGAAACTGCCGCCGTTGCATCGATTCCTGCGAACCCGATTATACTCGCACTTTCCTAGTCCAGCTGTTCTGCCACGTCAATGCCCTCGGCCTACTTTTCATACCATAATGACCATGTCGAGGTGAAAGTCGAACCCATTTTCGTGCCGCGTGAAAGATCCGAGAAAGAAGGTCGTCACGATGCAGTCCTAGATGCGAGGATCGTTACTGTCGAGCTCCCTACTGAGCCGTGCAAGGTCTGCTGGACTGAGATGCTCCCTTCGCGATAGATACTCCATGAGTTCAGGCATAGCAGCAGCAGCAGGGAAAAATGACGGAGGAAAGCGCTCAATAGGCTCGATCAAAAGCTTCCGGCACATCGGACAAGTGATCTTGTTCTTGTGGGTCTTGCAGGTTTCGAACCATGTGTTGATGCAGTGCTCGCCAAATACGTGCTTGCACGGAAGTTGGATAGCCACCTCCTCTTCTTCACTGGGGTCTACGTGCTTGGCAGAATAGTCCTTTTGGCATATATCGCACTGTTTCGATGAGCCTTTTGGAAGCTGAGTGGGTAGGAAGTGTCTCAGCTTGTCCCGCAGGGCTTGCATTTGCGAAGCTGTGGTTGAGTTTCCATCAACCACAAAATGAGGCCGTCGGAATTGCGGAAAGTGTCGCTGTCGTTCTGGAAAGCGTTCTTGAACTCGTTCATGTGCTTCTTGACGTCTTCGACGCGCCGTGGGCTCATCTGTTTCAGCAGCGGCGCTCGCGGTACGCGAATCTAAATCAACCGCGTATCTGTCGAACGTTCGTCGATGAGAAGTAGTCCTAGGGGACGCACTGCGACCTGGCCGTCGAGGGTGAGCACCGTTAGATGGTGGTCTATGTGAGGTAACTTCGGGACGACGGTCTGGGCCTTGATGCCCCTGAGGATAGTGTCGATGCGGTCGTTCATAAGATCTACCGCTCGGTGATGAGAAATGACGACCTTGATCAAGCTGTCCAGGATTGGCACCCCTAACTGAGCCTCGCGGCGGCGTAGTTGATGTTGTCACACTCGTATCCAAGGGAACAGTGGGAGGGCTTGGCGGACCGGGCGGAATAAAGCCAAGCGGTCGTGCAGCTGTTAGATCGAAGCTTTGCATTAAATGTGGCGGAACTTGAAGATGAGGGACACTGAAGGCTGGAGCGCCAGTTGTCATTCCGTGCTCGAATTGAAGTGGCAGAGCCATGTCAGTATCGTTCCGAGATTGCGGGAGTTCGGATTGGGGACTGCCAGGCATTTGAAGACCGTGATATGGGATGGGGCCAGAAGGACGATATGGTACGTATGATCCATAACCAGCGGAGTTCGAAGCTGGCGGGGACATTTGATGGAATTGGCCTCCTCGGGCACGGCGAAAGGAAGACAAAGGCGTATAGCCCAGAGCGGAACCTGGCACCTGAGATCCATGACGGATCGGGTCGTACTGCTGAAACCCGGATGCCTGAAAAGAAAAGGAGGCGTGGTAATTCGCAAATGCTGGAGAGAAGGGGAGAGCCTGTGCAGCTGTTTCCAGGTGCGGGCTGTGGGCGACAGGTGGATTCGGTACTCCCAAGTAAGAATCCTGGGGAGGTGGGCTGAAGTTAGATTCCGCCATGTAATAAGCTTTGGCCGTAAATAGAAGTGTGATGTGACGTGCAACGGTTGAGATGGTGGTTGACAACACGCTTTCCTAAGTCAGAGGGAGAGTGTGAGACTAACGAAATGGTGTTGAGGTTGATGGGCCCAGACCAACGGAAGAAGTGGACCAGAGTGACCCGGACGCACAGTAGAGGTGAATGTGCGGTTCTGGCCGTATAAGGCTGGTTCGTTCGTCATTGACAGATGCAGAGCGATATCTATTGGACAGCCGGCCTGCGGAATATATTACAGATCCCGTGAATGTAGGGTATTTCACAAGTAGCTGCGATAGTTCAGGAAAGTTCGTTAGCGGTGTGGCGGCGGTCAAGTGGGCGAGAAAGCTGGTGTGAGGAAAGAGTGAGGTTGAAGAAGTAAGGCGGATGGGGTGGAGTTGATGAGGAGGGGCACATCCGTCGACTGGCTCAGACGTTAGTCAGGTGTACGACAGCAGAGCAGAACAAAGTCTCTCCGTTATGTAAGGCTGAGCCCAGAGGCGGAATCATGGTTTACCTAGGCAGCATACAGAATATAAACCGTCAGCTGGCTGCTCCGGCCAAATGACTTAGATGGCCTAGACGTGGTGCAGCCAGTCGCTCTCATTTAAACGCTGTCGCTTCGCCGCAACGACGCTGAATCGAGCGGCTTCTCTATTCACCTGCCGACAACTGCACCCAGCTGCGAAGGATACTCACCAGACAGATTTCTGGGTCAGGGACGAGGGCTGGAGATCGCAGCGTCAAAACAGTGCCTACGGTCATTTCTTCTTTGAGCCTTCCGCCGAGACAAAAAGTACAAAGCCCCAACACCACTAAGGCCGCCAAAAACGAGCTGTTCGGATGTATGGCTAAGTGTTGACCCCCCCGCAGAGCACCGAAAGAATACCTCCAGCAAAGCAATTACCGATATGGCAAACACAGGGTACTGCCAACACGATGCTTCCTGGAGCCAGTTCTGAATGCACAGCCTGAAACCTGCGTTGTTCGACAGGAGGCGGGGGAAGACCTGCAAGGTGAAGGCCTAAGACCTGGGTCTCAGCACCAAAGCTCACACTATGGTCAAGAGCGAGCAAACTAGAGGGCTGAATGGATTCAATTCAGCCATGTTGAATTGATCTGTGTCCCGCGGAATTCCCCTCCGCCGACAAAAAACCTCAGGCTGTGCCTTCTTCATGGTGCCTTCGGTCTGACAAACGCAAAAGCCACACACCGCTGTCGGTAAAACGTTGTTGGATTTGGGTATACTTTCTGTCTGAATTGAGAAGGTGCAAACAGGATATCGAGACAAACACATACTTAGGTCTGGCGATGATGGTGATGGCAGTGATAGCGAGGAAGGCGGAGGAGAAAAAATCTGTCTGGAAAATTCTGGAAACACGTGACGCCAAGTAAAGGACAGGGAGCTCCGATTTTTACCGACGAGCAAGCTCAATCACTTGAAGGGAACGGGTATCGGTTAGAATCTATTTTATTATTGAAAATATCCAATTGCCCTCTTCTGCATTCCCTGCACTATCTTTATCGTCGCCCGAAACTCTCGCCATGATCCGATACTCTCGAACAAAGCTTGGTGCCGAGGCCGGACCATTACATCGTTTGGCACATGCTAGAATCACCCCCTCTATTGCGACCCCATCTCTGGCCTGCACTTATGGTCCCAGCCGGAACTCCAGGACCATCTTCACTTCAATCCGACCGACGTCCTCCAGCTACAGCCAATTGAACGCCCCAGCCTCCTTTCAGCGTCGAAGTTTCGCCTTTACGAGCAGAATGGCTTCCACTCGCACAGAAATCGATGCTTTTGGAGAGATTCAGGTGCCGTCGGACAAGTATTGGGGTGCCCAGACTGAGAGATCGCTGAAGAATTTCAGGATAAACCAGCCGCAGGATCGCATGCCCCCGCCGATTGTGCGAGCCTTTGGCATTCTGAAAGGCGCTGCTGCGACGGTCAACATAAAATATGGGCTAGGTAGGGCATGCCGATGTAAGATGTAAAGTTATTGCTGATGGCCTATATCAACAGACCCAAAACTTGGCGAGGCAATCCAGCAAGCTGCATCGGAAGTTGCTTCTCTGAAACTTGTCGACCACTTCCCCCTCGTTGTCTGGCAGACCGGATCTGGCACTCAGTCCAACATGAATGCGAACGAGGTCATTTCCAACCGCGCCATTGAGATCCTTGGAGGCACGATGGGCTCGAAGAAGCCGGTTCACCCCAATGACCATGTCAACATGTCTGCTTCCTCGAATGATACCTTCCCCACGGTCATGCACATTGCTGCCGTGCTCGACTTCGAAGAGTCGCTGCTGCCCTCCCTCATAAGCCTCCGCGATGCTTTGAAAAAGAAGAGCGAGCAGTTTGAGAAGATAATCAAGATTGGCAGGACACATCTGCAGGACGCCACACCCTTGACGCTGGGACAGGAGTTCTCGGGATATGTGCAGCAGTTGGATTTTGGAATTGAGCGAGTACAGTCTGCGCTGCCACGCCTGAAAATGCTCGCTCAGGGAGGAACCGCGGTCGGCACCGGGATCAACACGTTTAATGGATTCGCAGAAGACATTGCGTTGGAGGTTAGCAAGATGACCGGCCACGAATTCGTCACGGCTCCGAACAAGTTTGAAGCGCTAGCTGCTCATGATGCCATTGTCGAAGCGTCCGGCCAGCTGAATACTCTCGCTACCTCTCTGTTCAAGATTGCGCAGGACATCCGCTTCCTCGGTTCCGGCCCTCGATGTGGTCTTGGGGAGTTGAAGTTGCCGGAGAATGAGCCCGGATCTTCCATCATGCCTGGAAAAGTGAACCCAACCCAGTGTGAATCTCTTACCATGGTCTGCACTCAGGTTTTTGGCAACCATGCAGCCACAACGTTTGCCGGATCCCAGGGCAACTTTGAATTGAACGTCTTTACGCCGGTGATGATTAGGAACTTGCTGCATAGCTCGCGTCTTTTGGCAGACGGCATGAGGAGTTTCGAAAAGAACCTTGTGGTGGGCATCGAAGCCGATGAGAAGCGCATCACGTCACTGCTCAACGAAAGGTGAGTGAACCAGACCACGATTGACGGTTGGGAGCTGACAGGCTTGATAGTCTTATGTTGGTGACCTGCTTGAATCCCATAATCGGGTACGATATGGCTTCCAAAGTCGCTAAAAATGCCCATAAGAAAGGATTGACGCTCAAGCAAAGCGCAATGGAACTCAAGGCTCTCAGTGAAGAGGACTTCGACAAATACGTTCGGCCGGAGCTCATGATTGCCCCTAAGGAGATGAAGTAGATGGTGTAAACCTGTAGATCGTCCCGTAAAATAGCAGTGTATGCGTAACTGAAAATGAAATATTTGTATCCTTAATCGTGGAAGTGGAGCGAACACTCCTGTCATGTGACTTGGCATATAAAGCTCGGACCATACACTGATGCCACTATCACGAATCGGGCCTAATGATTGAAACGGCTTCATTACCTCAACGCGCATGGCATCCACGTACTGTATCACTCATACAACACTGTCGACATCATGCCTGGCCTCGTTCCTCGCCGGCGGAAGCGTACTCCGGAGGGGAGTGTAGATGAAGAGAATTCAGATGCTGCTAGCTCCTCCTCGACGGGCAGCAAACGCGCCCGTTACGATCGCGACGCGTCGGAAGAGGTATGCCCTCCCCGTTTTCGATCTCCTCCTTCGCAAGGACGTGCTGCTTGAGATCTCATCCTAACAATACTTCTAGTCCTCTGCAACCCCTGTTCAGACCCACGGCCACCGTAAACCGTCCGGAGCGCGAAACGGCTATCACGATGAAGACGAGTACACCGAGGAACCCCACCAGCCGGGATCTATCGTCCGAGTCAAGCTCAATAACTTTGTTACATATACTGCCGCAGAGTTCCATCCTGGACCAAGCCTGAATATGGTTATCGGGCCAAATGGTACGGGCAAGAGCACTTTGGTCTGTGCGATCTGTTTAGGGCTTGGGTGGTCACCGCTGGTAACGAATCATGCGCAATTTTTATATCAGGAAAGCATATCTAACTTTTAGTAGAATCTTGGACGAGCGAAAGAACTGGGCGAATTCGTAAAGCACGGTAGCCGGGAAGCCGAGATCGAAATCGAACTCGCCGCCGCAAAAAACCAGAGCACCAACCCCGTCATCCGCCGGGTGATAAAGAAGGACGGCAACAAGTCCGTATTTTATATCAATGGACGTCAGTCAACGCAGAAGGAAGTTGTAAGGCTAGCAAAGTCATTCGCCATTCAGATTGACAATCTCTGCCAATTTCTTCCTCAGGATAGGGTGGCGGAATTCGCAGGGCTTACGCCCATCGATCTTTTGAGGGAGACGCAGCGCGCAGCGGCGCCAGATGAGATGGTCCAGTGGCACGAGCAGCTTAAAGACCTCCGGAAGGAGGAGAAGAGGGTAGAGATTGAGCAAAGGAACGAGCAAGGTCTCCTCACTCAGCTGCAAGCGAAGCAAAATGCAACCAGGGAAGATGTTGAACGATGGCACCAGCGCCAAGAACTCATAATGAAAGCGCAGGCCTTGGAAAAATGCAAGCCTATCATTGAAATGCGGCTGCTGAAGCGACAGGTGGATGAGATCAAGGCTGAAAGACAGTCTGTCAAACAAGAGTTGCAGCAACTGGAAAGGGAGGTTGCTCCGGCCCGTGAGGCTCAAGAAGACCAAGAACTCTATCGAAACACGATCGATCAAGTGCTCAAACATCGAAAACCCGAAGTTGATAGGACACAGAAGAGCGCCGATGCCTTTATTACCAAAATCAAGGCTGAGCAAGATGTTGGAGCGGAGGCCTCGAACCAGATTAACGTGGAGAAAGAGAGCGAAAAGGAGCGCAGACAGGACACGAAACGACTCGAGCAAGCAATCGCTCAGATCGAACGTGATATGCAGCAAGCTCCAGTTGAGTTTGATGGCACTGCATACAATGACCGCAAGGCACAGTTGTCCAGGAAGATCCGGGATAACGACGATCGCACTGGAGAGATTCGAGCCGAGATGACAACTATAGCCAGCACCGCTAACGAATTGAAAGCGAAAATGCAAGCCAAAGTCAATGCGCGGGCGAACCTCGACTCCCAAAGTGGGCAGCAAGAGAGCAAACTGAAAAAGCTTTCAGAAGAGGCGGTCACGGCTTGGCGCTGGGTCCAGGGAAATCGTCACAAGTTTAAAGGGGAGATCTTCGGGCCTCCAGTCATCACATGCACAGTCTCTGACAAAAGTTTCGCCGACGCTTTGGAGAATAGGTTGCAAAAAGTTGACTTGACTGCGTTTACTTGTACGGAAGAGGAGGACCTCCAATTCTTACAGGAGAATCTCTATGGCGCACCAAACAATTTTAAAGAATTTTCGATTCGAACCGCTCCCCAACCTTTGGCCTACTATCGGCCCCCGGCCTCTCGAGAAGAATTGCAGCGGTACGGCTTCGAAGGATGGTTGTTAGACTTTGTTCAAGGCCCAGAACCCGTCGTGGCAATGCTTTGCGAAAATGCTAAGCTCCAACTGACTGCTGTAACGCGGAATCAACTCTCTGACACCCAATTCCAAGCGTTACAAGACAGCAGGATCAATGGTTGGATTGCCGGCAAGGAGAGTTTCCAGACCACAAGACGCCGAGAGTACGGCGCCTCCTCCACGAAGGTTTCGGCATTAAAGCCAGCTCGGATTTTCACTGATAAACCAGTAGACGCGGAGGAGAAGCGTCAGCTTGATGATGCAATCCGAGATATAAGAAGAGAGATTGATGAGCTTAAGGATCGCCATACTCAATTAAAGGAGGAGCTTGCGCAGCTCAGGGAGCAGAGTCAACAGTATGCTGTTGAGCGAGTATGAGTAACCTCTATTCAGCTTAGTTTTGAGCTATACTGAAAATTCGCAGAACGAGGTTGAGAAGGAAAAGAGCGCGAAACAGAAAGCCTATAACGACTGGAAAGTACTTCCTAACAAGAAAGGTATGCCCATTTCAAACGTCAATACATGTGACATCTCTAATGGCATGCAGCCAACAAGGAGGACGAGCTTCGGCGTCTTCAGGAGCTCATGGCAGACACTAGTCGACGAATCCTCGAGCATAAAAACACTTTGGAGAAGAGCGCACTAAAGGTTGCCTCGTTGACTCTTGAATACGCGGCAAGTATATCTGCCTATTATCGAGCATTCCTGCTAATGATCATCCAGAAAGCCGTAGCACTCCTCCAACAGGCCCATGACAGCCTCTTTGAAGCGGAAATTCGCCTAGTCGAAGCAAACTCTGAGCTCGAATCCCTCAAGGAAGAAAATGCTCATATCAATCAACAACTAGACGAGAAGAAAAATGCCATCAAGCAATTGGAGGAGAGGAAAAAGAGTCTCGTCGCACAATACAATAGAATCCTTAAAAAGACCCAAGGGGATCTTAATGAACTCTCGGAGGATGAGGCCGCAATAGTTCGCGATTATCAGAACCTACCCAACATCGACGACTTGAATGCGGAAATCAATGCTGTTCATGCCCGCCTAGAACTTATGGCTGACGGGAATCCAAATGCGATCAGGGCGTACGAGAATCGAGAGAAGGAGATCGAAAGAGCACAAGAGAGGATCGAGGAAATGACCGAAAGACTAGGAACGATGCAAGAGGAGATCGCTCGGATTCGCGGGCAATGGGAACCGGAATTAGATAAGCTAGTCGCTAAGATTAGTGATGGGTTCGCCCATAATTTCCAAAAGATTGGATGTGCAGGCCAGGTCTGTGTCAACAAGGACGAAGACTTTGAGCAGTGGTCCATTCAGATTCAAGTGCGGTTCCGGTAAGTCTTCATATTCACATGGACGAGACGCAGGGCGTATTACTAACAATTTCTTCAGTGAACACGAACCACTCTCCGTTCTCGACTCGCAACGCCAGTCCGGCGGCGAACGCGCCGTCTCCACAATTTTCTACCTCATGGCGCTGCAAGACCTCACCCGCTCTCCCTTCCGCGTCGTCGACGAAATCAACCAAGGTATGGACCCACGCAATGAACGCATGGTGCACGAGCGAATGGTCGATATCGCCTGTCGCGAGCGCACTAGTCAGTACTTCTTGATTACACCGAAACTTCTCAATGATCTCAAGTTCCACCCAAAAATGAAGATACACTGCATTGCGAGTGGAGAATGGATGCCAGAGAGATATGACAAGTTGGATTTTGGTAGGCTGGCGCAACTTGCGATGAGAGTCAAGGCGGGCAAGGCATAGGCTGAAAGAAGGGGACGGCTGGGTAGGTTCAGGTGGTAAGGCGTTTACCCTTACGATTCTTTGGGTTTTGATGAAGGTAGGTTGCATCATCCGTGGTATGTTGGGGTTACGGTGCAATAGAACGCTGAACTTTGCTTGTTACCTCCAATAAACAATCTGTTACCTTACTACCGATGACATTCAGCGCTGACAGGTGCTTACATCTGATATCGATTCCCAACATTTGCGTACCTCAATGGCTCTGGTTGTCGGGTCGGTGCGAGCCGCATCGGACCAATCACGATACCATATCAGGGATTGCTGCAAGGTACAACGATCCTACGCGGACCTCAACCACTCCTAAAATACGACGCCTTGTGCGACCAACATTGAAAAATTTGATTTTCTCGAAGTAGGTAATGGATCACGGCAAAACATGCCAAATGCATGGGAAGGATCGCGGTGAGTCCGAATGGTGCATCTTCTCGACAGTGCTGCATGTATGTCATCTTCCTTCCGTCTCTTCTAGAACTTTTTCTATTGGGGTAAGTAATATTGGTATCTATCCTCTTCTGACTCTCTGGTGCTATAAAGACAAGAACGGTCACACTTTTATCAGTTTTGGTTCCACGTGCTTGACTATCTTCTACTCCTTCCTGCTTTCGTATCAGGCGCCTGGCAGGCACGTTCCTTCTAATAAACAATAACAAGGATACGTTGCGTTCATTTGTCGAATCTCTTCATCACTGTCGACTACATCACCTCACCTCGGTACACAACCCTGAACGGGACATCGTATTATATATCACAATAACGAGGCCTATCATCGCATTAGTACATCACTACACGAAAGCTCTATTCGAACATCGTTGGGAGCATTCAATATATTCCCTTGCGACCGCATGTGAATATCGCACTACGCCTAAAACCCGATTCCTTAAGCTTATCTCCAGTCCGAAACTCGATTTAAGCATCCAGTGCTCCACCCCCGCAACCCTTCATTCAAGCATCACTTACAACCTCTATCATGCATACCTCAACCATTCTCTCGGCCGTCATCTTAGCCGTCCCAGCCCTCTCCGCACCTCTCTCCAAATTCAATACACGAGCAACAGAATCATGGTCCATCAACACCATGAACGTCCACTTCATGGGCCGCGACACAGGCATCCCGGGCAACGGATGGCCTGACTGGGCCAAATTCGACACCACCCTCGACTTCAAAGTCGATTTCCCATTCTCCCAAGTCTCTTGTTCTGCGAGCTGGCCAGAGAAGAACCTGCCTACCTCCGAGATTCCATGCGAGAGCGAGAATACGATGTTTCAATTGAGTCCAGTGCCCAGCGGCGATTTCCACGAGGCGGCATTTACGTTGAGTGTGAGGAGGACGGATGTTGATGGGTAAGGCTTCTTCTCGCGATCTACACTGTCCTCCCCCCTTGTCGTTATTCGCTTGTGAGGAAGTGGACTGAAGCTAATATTATCAATTACAGCGCATCAGGCGTCAGGACCACGTATACGGGCGGTCAAGTCATCACCGCCAATCAACCGACGGTAGATACTAGCTACCTTAGCTGCTTGGGAGGCAGGCCGTTAGACGGTATTAGGTGTTCGTTGAATGGGCCCATGAGTGTGAGGAAGCCGCTTGTTTTGGATGCTGTTAGTCGCGCTGAGTAGGCGTTGGGTGGCTTGGGTTGCAGATTATAGGAAGGCATTCAAGTGTATTGAATGGGCAGATGGGGCTCGGGAAGCCGCTTATTGGAGAGATTGTTAATCGCACGGATTAGTCTTTGATAGGTGCGAGAAGGGAAGTGGTTGTGGTTCACCGCGGGGAAAATTAATTTGTAATTTTTTATTTTCAGGCCTTAAAATCTTTTTGGCAAGTACATATATTATTACGCTGGTCTATGAGCATGCAGAGAATTGTAGATGCACTAAAGAATAATACGCCTTCTTTGCTGTGCAGTTGGATCGCGAAAATATGAATACTTGATTTCGAGCCGAAGCTAGATGCTGAATGTGGTACAAGACAACGTATCACGTGCGTATGTGACCAAAATGACAAGGAAGACGCCGGTGATTGGAAACATAAACACAGTGAAACAGCTGTATTGCCCTAAAATATTTGCGTAACCCTTTGGATAGAAGAAGCAGGCAGCAGCAATGACACGTCTATTGCTAGGTGACACGATAGAAGACAAACACCGTACTCCACACAGACTCAATATGAGCATGTCCCGAAAAGCAAGTCATCTACATCCCCGTCTGCCGCAGAATAATGTAATGCTCGATAACCGTACTATGTTGTCCCACCATCGCATTCGCAAACTGATTCCCTCTCGTCACCCTCTGCCTCACGCTCTGCAGGTACCCATGCGCATTATGCAGTTCTCGCTAGCTGCTTGCGACCTCCGCCGCATACATCCCACCTGTCACCTAGTATTATTGCGCCAAAATTGGGGAGACTTGGTAAGAGATAGTGGAATATTGGGGTCCAGGTTCCTGCAGCGCGGTAATATTCGTCGCAGCTTGGTTTTGGGGGAGCATCGGCGTAGATACCAGGGTTATTCTCGAGGTCGTTACGTTGCCTCGCCCAGGTACTAAATGCCTCTGCTTCCTTGGCCGTCTTCTTATCCTTCTTCCTCTGGCAGCAGCATGTGAAGCAGCTCGCCAGGGGCAGTGAAGCACTCCCAGATAATGTAGAGGATGAAGAGAAGTACAACGACGGCGCCGATAATGACCCACCTGCCATACTTCGCCCAGAAGTCTTTGCGCTTGTGCAACTTAACGTGCTTCGTTTTCCCTCTTCTATCCAAATGTTCTCTTTATCCATCAACAACTTCAGTCCCTTGTTCCACCAGGTGCCGTTAAATGATCCTTTGGTAGCCCATCCCTTCTCGGTACCCGTGAACTCGAATTCCTTTTTTGCTTCAGTGGTGGAGACTGTTGCTGTCATCTTAGCTCCTGTATTCGCGAGTAGCGTACGGATGGAGAAATTGGGCGGACATCGCATTGAGTAGTCCGCATCGGAGCCCGTGGTGTTTACGACGTAGTTCCAGTAATTGTTGTAGTTTGCTACGGAAACTGGTAATCGAGCCATTAAGTTTAAACTTTTCTCGGTGCTTCTTGGAGTTAAACTTCCAGGCTTATCCAACTTGTAAGTTGTCATTGCTGGACTCGAAGTTTACAAACGCCTTGCTTGCCGTGTACGGACACTTCTCGTCTTTAATCATGCGGCTAACGTGAAAGAAATAATAATTCTGGTCGTATCCTTTGCGGGAGATGTCGCTGCGGGACTGGGAGCCGATGCGGAAGAAGACGTTCGAAATCACTTGCAACTTCAGTTCCGGGCAGTTCTCCGGGTTATTGCTGCTGGGCGGTGTGGGGCCCAGCAAGAAAGAGAGCCGTTGTAGTACGTGTCGAGGACCTCAATCTTTCAGTTGACCTCGAGCTTGTCGGTTGTGAGGTAGTTGATGGCTGTTCATGATATGAGTATGCGCCCGTACCCTAATAACACTCTTCCGCCTATGGCTTACTGGTTCGTCATAGTCGTCGTCCCATATCCAATGCTCGTGGACCCTCCCCCGCCGCTATATCCATTGCTACAGCCACCGCCACCGCCACCGCCACCGCCTCCCCTTACTAAGACTAAGTTGAAGAGAACAGTCAAAGCGACGAATGAGAGAAGAGCATTTTGGGGGTCACTACTGTTTTCAGGGATGGGAAGGATAATGGGATGCGTGATCTAGGGCTTAAATGATCTGGGAACAGCATGAACATGTGTATTGCGAAGGTTAGAGTTAGGAAAAAGCCACCACCACTCTTACCCGAGAAGCGGAGACCTGGAAGCCATCGTGGCAGAGCATGTGGGAGTGAATGCTAAACGGATTTAAGCCTTGCCGTTTTCCATTTAGGGGAAAGCATGGGAGCCAATCATATCGCGCAGTAAGGAACATGCGCCTGTGTTTTGTGAAGTCGAGATGAAGATAGAAATGCTTGAGCGAAAGTGGTACGACCGGTGAAATCTTGATGACAAGAAGGATGCAACTTCACTTGGCATAGTTGCAAGATCCAATGTGGTCTCCAGTGAAGCGGAACGCCAAAATACGAATGAGATCCAGGCTTCAGCATCGTGAACTGTGAGACTGGAATACAAATCAGACAGTGTTGATTGCATGTATTGGCGTTTGAAGTGAGATCTGGCTTCGCTAATCTTCTACTGTTTGTGCTTAGATTGAATGTTTGTTGACTGCTTTACGAGGACAGTTAGCGAAAACTTGTGATAGGGGTGAATGGTGATCCGCTGCAGAGTGTAACACTTAATTATGAATCGTTCTGTAAAAAGATAGCTCATATCCGGTTCTTGATGTCGTCTGCAATCTTTTCAGCCAGCATGTACACGGAAGACTGAGGATGACCCGGTGGGGTGAAAGGAAAGACTGAAATATCCACCACTCTCAAACTTTCCACGCCGAAAACCTTTGCTTTCGAGTCTACCACCGCCATTCTATCTCCCTTCTTCCCCATAGAGCAAGTTGAACTCGCGTGCCATATCTGATTCGCATTCGCCTTTACAAATTCTAGAATCTCTGCGTCGGTATCAGTGGCATTCCCAGGAATGAATTCGGGGCCGACACGGATCGATTGTGCAGGCGCCGAATTCCACGCTTGACGTGCTCGTTTCACTCCAGCGACCAATAGATCTCCATCGGTAGGATTTTTGAACCACCCAAGATCGATGACGGGAGGATCCGAAATGCTAGCACTCGTTATCGATACGCTCCCTCGGGATGCGACCGTGGTGAGTGCCGCACCAATCGCGCCTACCGAGCCCCCGTCCGACGACAAAAACGTGCCGACGAGTAACTGCAGCTCGGGCCAGTCGGAGGGGAGCTTCGCCAATTCGGTCTTCGTTGCATTAGAGAGTGTGTTCCGAAGTTGTGTTGACAATCGCTCAAACGACATGTATCCTGCAGCAGAGCTATAAGGACCAGCCGCCTCCTCACGATATTGACGAAGGGCATCCGGCTCGGTAGCGGGGGTTGGCAATGATAGACTGCCCATTTGGAGTGTTAACAAAGTTTGCAACATTGACAGTCAGTGGGTCTTGGAGATTTTGTCCGACACCAGGGAGATCCGCAACTACTGGGATGTTGTGGGCTTGAAGAGTCGATGCTGGACCAACACCTGTAGATCTATTAGCTTTTGCTGACTGAAGGGCCATAGAATTGCCTACCGGAAACCATCAAAATTTGTGGAGAATGAAAGACTCCACCAGAAACAATAACCTCTTTAGTCGCAGCTAACGAATACTGTGTTCCGTTGTTGTTGACACTGACAGCCTTCGCCTTCTTGTCTTTGAAGAGAATCTTGGTTGCCTGGCTGTGAGGAAATACCTTGATCTCAGTGTTCGCGATAGCATACTCTAGGAAGCTGGTTTGCGAAGACTCGCGTGTTGCATGCTCCGGGTCAATCGTTGATGGAATCCATGCTCCTCCTTTCAACTCACCGCTGCTGAACCCTTTCGGGTTGATAGTGAGTCCAATGGCTTGACAACTTTTCGCAAGCCAGGTAAGAGTCGGATCCACCCAATTGTTCCAGGACACGTCCAACGGTGAGCCATTTCCAAATGCTGTTGGGTCGTATTCAGGCGTCGCGTTGGCTGCATTGCGTTTGGCAAGGTTTGGGGGTGTGAGTCGAACAGACCTCTTGAAGAAGGGCAAAAGATTTGAGAACTTGTAACTTTGATCCCCGACTGAGTCAGCCCAGCGCTGATATGCACCAGACGTTGATCGCAGATACGACATTGTATTAAGAGCTGAAGAACCCCCGAGAGTCTTGCCTTGAGCATAATGGACGCGGCGATTTCCAGCATTGGTTTGAGGAACTGTCAGCAGCTCCCAGTCAATTTCAGGTCGGTGAGGGAAGTTCTCGGACGGGTCGATAACATCGATGCCGGTCAAAGCAAGAAGCGGAACCACGCTAGCATTGCCATAGTCGACTTGATAGTAGCCGCCAGCCTCGATCACGGCCACGGATGCGAATTCTGCGAGACGGGCTGCGATTGTCAATCCCGCAGTCCCGCCACCGACAACTATTTTTTTCAATTAGCACAATGAAATACACAAGAAACTAGCTTTACATGCCCACGTAATCAAAAGTAGCATTCTTTCTCGGTCCAATCTGATCTGCGCGTAATCGCAACGGCCCGGCTGAAGAGAAAGGCGCGAATGTAGCGAACGTAAGGGTGAAAACGAACGATACAAGCATCTCGTCCCAGCTTGACGAATCCTCCGCTGAATGGAGCACACGTAGGTTCCCGAGAATTCAGGCAATGAGGTGACCGATAGATCCATGCGGCGAGATTTATACCTGCGCATGGCGGCCGACCCCAGGTTCGAATGCAGCCACCAGGACCATGCTGCAGGAACGCGTGCCGAAGCGACCTTGTCCTCAACCCAAAATTCAGGTCCTCCAAGAGTCTCCATCCCTCTCTGGAGCAAATGCGCATGACGCAGGAGGACTCGCGCTATTGGCACGAGTAGAGAAGGGTAAGAATGCCGGGTAGATGACGCGCGCAGCTCGGCATCTGGATTGCTGGTACCGTTGAGTTTACCAGCATAGGGCTTAATTAGAGCTTAAAGCGTGCGAAAGCTGGTGAGAAAAGGATGTGATTGACGCGGATAAATTGAAAATGAGTCTGTGAGGCGTGTGAGAGCGGGTTGGCTGGAACCGCTGAGAGGTCCACGCTTGCGCTAGAATAACGGCTAGGGTCTGTGCCGTCTCACGTGCCGTTCTCTTCTGTGGAACATACCACTTTCGCTTCAGTTTTCAATTTCTAGAATTTTGATGGCGTTGGATCATACGGCTAAGGTAATAATAGGGAATATTATGTTCTAATTGCGGAGAAGGTCGAGTTAGTTTGCTTTATGGTGTATATGTCTGACACCACGTGATCTGGCTTTTCACCTCCCCTCCAGGCCGCTTTTCCGCGCACAGAGCTGAGGAGTTGTACAATAACGTATACAACTATTCTAATAAATCTAGTACATAGTAGATCAGAGTTTTCACTCAGACTGGGTATTACAGAAGCCCGCCGCCTTCTCATGAGGCCCGTTCTGAGAGTGGGTCTCCTTTGCAAATTGAATTACGTAGACCCAGGTATCATCGTGTATGAAAGAGTTCTACTTTCCATTCGTACGATATCCCACCCGACTAACAAACTGCATACTCTCTTGGTCCCATACTCCTCTGTCGTAGCCCATATACGAGGGTTCCAATACTGATATCCTTACCAGTTGCTTGAAGGAAGCAGGCACTCCAAGACTGCATGGGATGTCCGTTTAAGCGACGGTATGAGGCAGCGCAAAGTCTCATTCAGACATCGAGGCCAGGATTGGAGGTCAAATATTGAAGTTGGAATGTAATGATGCCGGGCGCTATTTAGGTTCAACTCGTAGGAAGATGTACTTCACTTTCCTGTTGCGATATCGAAGGGGATTCCTAGATTTGAAGTTTTACTACATTAGTGAAGAAGAGGGCTAAAAATAGGAGAACGAAGAAGTATTTATGGTGATCAGGCTGCTTGGTTCATTTGAATAGTCTGTCGGATGGATGCGAATGCAGGCCAGACGTGCAATGTATTTAAACTCCTGAGTGCACGGACCAACGTCTACGAATCGAATTCGTCGTATATTAAACTATCTCCCTCCCGTCTCATTAATCAATTAAAAAAACTCCAAGTTCCACAAAGCTACCAATCCAGCCGGAACTTACTTGCACTGCTCGAGTTGAAAGGGTGCGATTGTGCGTCTCCGAAAGGGTCGCGTTACACAAAATTGATGAACTCCCAAGCTCGTACCGGGCATCGCGACGCTATACAACTTCGAGAAGATGCATTTACACGGGAGAAATTTTCTTCTACCAAGACATGAAGATATCGACTGCATTCAGAGGCAATTCACGCATGAGTGGCATCCATGCCGCAAGTTGAGATGAGAGAGATTGCGGCTCCAAAAGAACATTATGAAACATCTCCTGGCTTTTTGCCTCGCATTCGTGGGCGTCGCGAATGCAATTACGGCCATAGTGGCAGGTTCCAACGGAAAAGCTGTGCATCCTCTGCAGTATGGGCTGATGCTTGGAGATATTAACTATTCCGGCGACGGCGGTATGTAAGCCAACTTTCACCTCCATCAGGGCATCATCACCAGTCTAATCCAAAGTCAGTTATGCCAGAACCGCGCTTTCAAGGTACATCCTCCGTCTATCCTTGGGCAGCCGTTGGAGGTGCAACCTTAACTTTTGGGAATGCCTCGCTGGCACTATCTGAAGCGCTCCATAAATCTGTTGCTGTCAGAGGCGGGGCAAATGCCGCAATTGGTCCCTCGAATCCCAGCTTCTGGAGGATTGAAGTCAAGTAGTGAAATTATAACGGAAGCTTCTACGTCATGGGCAAGTACTCTGGCTCCTTTACTGCGCAGCGTAAAGGGTCTTCAGGGACAGGATATGCAACCACAACTATTCCATCCACTTCCAAAAGCGGATCATGGGCCAAGCGCAATTTTATCCTTTCTCCTATCTCTGCAACTCCGGATGTCACAATACTTTTGTGCTGACATTCACTCCGGCTAGCGCATCTCAGACTCTTCACTTCAATCTCATCAGTCTATTCCCACCAACATATAAGAATTGTCCTAACGGAATGCGTACCGAACTGATGGAGGCATTGAAAGCTCTGAATCCCAGCTTTCTTCGACTACGTGGCGGAAACAACATCGAGGGTGACAAATCTCCTAACCGTTGGAAATGGTCGTAAACAATTGCCGACTTGACCCAGCGCCCTGGTCACCCTGGGACATGGACTCACTACAATACAGACGGACTTGGGCTGATCGAATACATGCGCTGGTGTCAGGATCTGGATATGGAACCAATTCTTGCTTTCCCTTGCACGCCTATACCTCGACAAGACCACTGTGTCAAAATCCACGCTGGAACCACTGGTTACAGATGCATTGAATACACTCGAGACTTTGATGGGGAACTCCTCGACTACATATGGCAAGCAGCGGATTGCGCTGAGCTATCCAGACCTCTCTCCGATTAAATATGTAGAAGTCGGAAACGAAGATAATTATCACAACGCCCTCTCATCCTACAACTCGTATTGGTTCTCCACGTTTCACGATGCCACTATTTAGGAATACCCAACATGGAAATAATCACTTCGACCCCACAATTAAAACCGCAGCCTGACAAAGCTACACTCGATGTCCACGAGTATAACACCACGAACACCTTCGCTTCAGAATTCAATACATTTGACAACGTCTCTACACTATACAAGGTACTTATTAGTGAATATGCCGCGGTGCAGCCAAATCTCAAAACGAACGCCAATACTTACTAGAACAAGCTTTTCGCCGGCTATCCATGGTGCATAGGCGCTGTTCTGAAACCATATACGCGGCTAGGCGGAGACAAGATCGCCGTTAAAGTGATAGGGTTCTACTATACTCCGATGCTCCAAAATATCAACAGCCAACAGTGGCATCCAGACTTGATTTCGTTCACCGCGGACACGGGTAAGACAGCGCTGAGTATGAGTTATCAGCAGATTAAGCTCTTCAGTACGAACCGCATGACCGCTGTCTTACCAATCACCAACTCCGGGAACTATGGTCCAGCATACTGAGTCGCAGGAATAAATTCCAACAGCAACACTTATATATTCAAGGCAACTGTGTACAACACAAGATCCTCTGTTCCGTTCCAACTCACATTCCCCGGCACCGCGACTGGCGCGACCGCTCAACTCACCGTTCTCACCGCACCTAACGCGTACTCGATCGTCACACCCGGGAGTGCTAATCCTGTGAAGTGGGACGTTCAAACTATTACTGCCACGGGGTCTCGATTCAGTTTCTCGTTACTACAGTGGAGTATCTATATAATAAGTTGACTTTAGGCAACCGGCACGGATAGGTGCCGCATCTGAGCTAGAATCTCTTCCGATTTTTTTAACCGATTTAACCCAATTTTGCGCCGTGCAGCCCTGGTGTTTTGATTCGATTTTCCCTCACATTCCGGTATTTTGTGGTGCTCGTGTCTGTGCACGTTTTCGCTTACTTTGCGGTCCTTTTTTCCTCCGTACAGTCCCCCTTTTTCTCTGTACGGTCCCCGTTTTCTTCCGTTTCCCTTAACCTGGTTCTGTGTAACCACCGCCCTTACAACATCAATGCCCTTTACCTACAACACCTGCTTCAAGGCTCTCCCTGCTTCAGCTTTTACCCGCAATCGCAACAGTATCCACCTTTCTAACTGCCGTACCTGCCGCACCTCTTTACGTACAAGTACTTCTTCTTCAACCCGTGGGCAGAGTCGCCACTAGCTATAATAACCCCTTGATTATTCCCTCGTGCAAAGCCAGCCACACAATACCAGTTACTACTCCATATGTGGCCGCTATCGTTCCACTTCTAATTTCTAGACGAACCGCATTAGTGCTCCGTACAATACCTGCATAGAATGCTCCACTGTAGGCTGTTACTACTTTTATTACAGCTTCACTAATTCAATCTAGTTTATAAATACGGACGGCTCCCATTAACGCCTATAGCAGCCTACTACTACAAATCAACCTTCTTGTTAACGCTATTATTGTAATAACTCTACTCTTACTCCTTCTGCTGCTCCTCCCACTACTCTTTCTACTACTCCTTTTGCTACTTCTTTTGCTGCTCTTTTTTTTACTGCTTCTTCCGCTGCTTATCCTGCTGCTCTTTTTACTACTTTTTTTTAGCTTTTGTTCTAGCTCTAGCTCCAGCTCTAGCCCAAGCTTCTACTACTACTTCGCTTTTAGTTTGCATCGCCCCGTAACTAGTTTAACCTTTTGATGTTAGGCTAATGACGGTATCCTATATTCCTTACGGTGCGTTCCACTAAATAGAGAAGCATAATCTTTTGTTAACTACGTCTTCTCCTTAGTTTACGTCTTGTTGCCTTAATAGTTAGATAGAGTTACCCTTATTTAGCCTGCTACTTAGGTTTTACAGGACTTTTACTATAGAGCTAATTTATAGTTGCTGTACTTTTGTACGAACTTCTACGGCTACAACTCTGTATTTGCGTTTATGTTACTTAACTACACGCCTACGGACTGCAGCGTAACTAGCGGCGTATAAGTATTCTAGATCTATGGCGCGCTCTACTACATGCAAGAGCTACTAGAACCTGAACCCAGTACGGCTCCGCAGTATGCCTAGCCCTATTTCTACGACTTATAGTACGCTGTAGTTACCTGTGTATAGGCAAATTCCTATCTAGATTTTTAGCTTTTGTAGGAGCTTACAGAAATGCTTCAAGAAGTACGTAACCTCTATATTAACATATACTGAACAGCTCGCGATCGGCTGCGGTCTGTAGAAGGGGCCGCACGAGTTCTTCTTACTCCGCAGCTTCGCCTTACACTAGAAACGGGAGCAGATCGACGCCGTGAGAATCTTCCTAATACTTACTAATCTTCTAATCTCTAGGCTTTCGCTTAACGGTGGCCTAGGGATTGGCATTGCAGTATTGACAGCCAAGTTTTCAGGAGGTAGTAAAAGCGACTTGCAGTTCGCTAGTCAGTTGGTAAGAAGGCGCATACTACGCTGAAGACTGTGAAAGCGTCGCAGCAGACTACGCTAGCTGGTGGTTGGAGGTAGCTACTTACGATTGACGCTGTGGGATGGCTTTGGTCGCATAATGTGCGAACTAGAACTAATTGATAAGGCGTATATTGAATTCTATTCGCAATATATATAGCCCCCGATTTTATAGGTCTCAATGCCTACTCTAGCTGGTGCTAGTTCTTGAACGTTCAAATGGGGTTCCTTCACATACACTTGAAGCACTGAACTGCTTACCCACTTATGACCCAAACCTATGGACATTTCCAATCATTGTGTAATTGTCATATTTCTGCAAACCGTGTTCCTCTTCGTGTTTATATACGAGATTGAAGCGCGAAAGCACGGGAGAGTGCGCTGCAAGGAGTAACTTCGACTCATAACATCGTTTTGTCCAACATCCACAATGATGTCGGTCATTCGTTGATACTTTCCCTCCCATATTACTCTCTCATACATTATATTTCGATTAATTCAGACGTTTCTCAATATCCGTTCACGATGCAGGTTTCTCTTTCATCAAGGTTTTCATACTGAGTCAAGATTCATCAGGTCCTAGACATCAACCATGGACTCAAAGAGTCGTTCATACGATATCAAAGGTCCTGCATAAGAATTATAGTCCAACTTTTGTGCTCCTGGTATAGCGGGCCAATATGCGTTGTGAGAGCCGTATGGGTTATTGAAGAAAAGGATGGATTGTCCGAGCTAAGATTTCAAGAGCTGCCATTTATATGAGAGATTGTATGTTCAAGGCAATTGCCGTGTCAGCTGAGTGAATAGCCTAGTTCTGCGTGCACGTCTACAGTGGCTTACACGTTGCGTCAACGGGTCAATCTTGTGGAGCCCTCCAATCGGCCGTCCCAAGCGGTGCACAGCCCAAAGCCACGCTCTGCCTGTGAAGCGGAGGCTAGCGAAGGCGCAATAGAGAGCTCTGGGATCACATTGGGTTTTGAATCATTGAACCAGGCTCGAGCCGCCCGAGGTGCTCCCGCCCAGGATGCCTACCTGTATCTAGGACTTAAGGCTCGGACGAGCGTGGTTCAACCTTCCGCGCTCCAGCCTTCTCCTTTTAAGTCGATAGTAGCTTTGGAGCTGAGTTTGTATGCTCACACAGCTTAAATAGTCGCACTATTTATATCCCAGATGTATCATTCTTCATTGTATATTTGTAGGGTCACATGGACCAGAAACCCTATGGAGTATGTCCGGGATATATGATCCCAGAAATCTAAGATCTGGGTTATGTTATTCCGAATATCATGAAAACAGTAGTAAATAATCCCGATTTTAGTTTGGGGTTGTATACCCTGTATGCTTCCCAAACAGCTATATGCTCCTGTCACTCTAGCGCTTCAAAAACAATAGCGTGGGAGGACACTAGAATGACAAAGACATCACTCCATTGCTTCTACTATACTTAGAGTAAAAAAAGGCGTAAAAAAAGAGAATTAGATAAGGTAAAAGTTAAACCCACAGCCTAACCTAGAGTAGTAGAACATACTAGTGCCTAGAATAAATAGTACTGGAAATCGCTAAAGTGACGCGGCTATTATGATATATAGGTAAAATAAGTTAAAGAATAGGTAGAGTTAAGCTTATATATACTTATAATATTCTAGTTATTCTAGCACTGTCTAGCGCTGCTATTTTTAGGCACTTAAATAACTAAAGCATATAGCAAGTAAATAGAGCTTTTAAATAAAATAATAGAGTTTATTAGAAGTCTATAGAAACCTGTAGAAACAGCTATCTAGTTTTTTATAATAAAAGAGGTGAATTTACTTGTGTTTAAACTATAATTTACTATTTACTTTAATATTCTTAGCATGTTTCTAGTACGGGAGATTAATATTCTAACTCTAGATTTTTATCTATATAAATCTATTAGCTCTTTTTTTTTTTTTTTATAACTAACCTTTATCTTTATATTAACCTTCTAATAATTTAACTTAAGTTTTTTTCTTTCTTAGGTTTTTTAAGCCTAGCTAATTATATATAAACATTATTTAACTCTTTTTCTTTCTTAATTAAATTCTTAGTGTCTTCTTACTATTCTTACTATTTTTATTATTTTTATTATTAAAACTAGCTAGGCTAAGTTTCTCTTCTTTTTAACTTTATAATTTAGCTAGTTATATATAGATATTACTTAATTCTTTTATTTTAATTAAATTCTTAGTAGCTTCTTGCTATTAAAAACTAATTAAACTAAGTATTTTTTTTTTTAGCTTTAAAATCTAGCTAACTATATATAAACATTACTTAATTTTTTTATTTTAATTAAATCTTTAGTGCCTCTTTATTATTAAAAACTAGCTAAACTAAATATTTTTTCTTTTTAGCTTTAGAATTTAGTTAACTATATGTAGATGTTACTTAATTTTTTTATTTTAATTAAATTTTTAGTGCCTCTTTACTGTTAAAAATTAGTTAAACTAAGTTTTTTTTTTTTAGCTTTAAAATCTAACTAACTATATACAGATATTACTTAATTTTTTTACTTTAATTAAATTCTTAGTATCTTTTTATTATTAAAAACTAGCTAGGTTAAGTTTTTTTTTTAAGTTTAAACCTTAGCTAACTATATATAAATATTTTAATTACTTTTTTTAATTTAATATTTTTTTCTTTATACCTAGCACTAATGCTGGATGCTTACAGGTAGTATATATTATATTTTTAAACTAAGTATATTTATATTAATTTTAATAAATATATTTTTTAGTATGTTTAGAGAATTTTATACTTATACCTATTATACTTCTATAATCTTTTAAGACTTAGACTCTATATTAGAAATTATACTAGTAGTTCTAGCATAATTATAATTCAGATTATTTAATATATCTATTTTTATTAATTTTTATTTTATAAATTTAAGTAAAGTATAGCCTAGTTTACCTATTATTAACTAATTTTAATATTTATAAATTTATAGTTTTAAGCCTTTAATACTTTGTACTACTAAAGTGTAACTAAACTTTTTATAAATTTAAATAACTTTAAGCCTTTAATTTATATAGTTTTATACTAGAACCTATATAAGTTTTATAGTAGACTATATTAACTCTAGTTAGTAACAAAAAATATAAAAGTTAAGTATATTAAATAGTAATTTTATTATATTAAATTTTAATATAAGTATTTCTAACTATAATTATCTTTAAGCTCTATTATTTTCTATTATAAGTTACTATAATATAAAGTTTTAGTAAAAAAAAGAATATAAATAGTACTATTAATAAAGAAATAGTAATCTTATTAGTTTTAAATTAAGTATTATTTTTAAAGAGAAGTTTATTTTATTTTCTAATAAAAAATATACTTATACTCTAAAGGTGTTTTATATATATATATATATATTTTAAATACTATTAAAAGTAAAAAATAGTAATAACTTAAAAAAGCCTATAAATATAAGAAGATTAATAATTTATTATTAATAGAGATTAATTTAAGCTATTTTTCATTAAAAGTCTATAAATCTAAATCTGTTAATATTAAGAATGTAGAAATAAATACTAGGCTAAACCTTTACTAAATTTATTATTTACTAAAATATAGTTTAGTAGATAGTATTTACTTTCTAACTTATATTAATAAAATACTTTTACAAAACTATTAGAGCAATTCTATTATAGACTTTTAGAAACTTTTTATATATTTATTTTTATATAATTTAGTTTTAGCTTAGTATTACTAACTGTGCTACTAGCTTTAGCTAGTTTATAATTTAAATTTAACTCTAATATTAAGTATTTATTTTATTTTTATATATAAACTTACTTTTAATTTATTTAAATAGGCTCTTATAGTTACCTAAAGTTAGTTATATTTATAATAACTAAAACTTAATATATCTTAGTAGTACTCAAACTTAGTTAACTTACTAAAATAAATATAAAATAAAGTATTAAAAAAAATATATTATATTTTTAAGCTTTATTTAGAAAGCTAAAATAAAAATTAACTTATTAATATATTTTATATATACTAGACTTTAACTTTACAGATTTTTAGCTTATAAGAGAATATTTTTTTATTATATATACTTAATCTTATTTATCTAACAGCCTTATATTACTTATAAAGAGGGTTATAAAATAAAAATTATATAATTTATAAGCTATTTTAGCTTCTACCTACTTAATTTAAAGTATATTTTTTAATATATATTTATTAAAGCTAAAGTATACTTCTAGTGCATATAGCTAAAGTAAAAAAAAAAGAAAATAAATAAATAATATAAAGTCTAAAATAACCAACAAACAGCTTACTATAAAGTGTAAGTAAAAAAATAAAAAAAAAAAAAAAAAAAAAAAAAAAAAAAAAAAAAATTTTAGAGCATACAAGCACTAATAAGCTGTAAGATTTTAAAATAATTTTTATTATTAAATTTATAGTATTTTAGTACTGCTTAGTGCTTCTATTTTAAGTACTAAAATAACTTAAATTTATTATATAAAAATAATATAATAATAGAGATTTTAAATTAGCTATAGCTTTTTATAGTAATTACTCTATTACTATTTAATCTTAACTAGCTTTTTATTAAAGGGAAGTAAATAAATTCTTTTTTATTAAAAAGAATAAATAAGTAGATTAACAGTCTTTTTCTTTTTCTTATATTCTTTAGTAATATTAGTAAAGTTGACTAGTTAACTTAATAAATAAAATAGATTATTATTATTTTTATTACTAGTTTTTTTATATATTTTAATAAATTAACTCTAATCCCTAGTGTTGCTATTAATAGCTAGTTATAATACTTTTCTTTTCTTTTATTTATTTTCTTTTTTCTTATTACTACTAGCTTTATTACTATTTTTACTATTTTCTTTACTTCTACTGTGTTATTAGCTAGTAGTGTTTTCCTAGCTATAAATAGAAATATATATATATATATTTATTATTATAGATTTAGTACTATTACTATTAGCACTATTATTATTAATACTATTATTAGTAATTTACTTAATAATTTTGCTTTATTAATTTAGTTTATACTATTTATAGTATTAGTTATTTATTTACTTAAATTTAAATTTAGAAAAATACATTTTATACTTTTAGTAAAAGCTTTTATTATATAACTTTAGATTTTTATATTACACAGGTAGTATACTATGCGTGTGTTAAGATTTTTTTAATATATTATTTTTTAACTAACTACTTAGCTTACCTTTAGTACGTTTTTAATTATTTATATAAAAAATAATAAACAATTTACTTACTTTTAAAATAGTAGAAAAGTAAATAAAGTTTAATAAGCTTATTAACTATATTTTATTTAAATACACGTTTGTTTTTTTACTGTTACTTTTTATAATCTAGTTTTAATAATACTAAATACTTATTAGTAATAATCATTTTTAGGGTCTGCTTAAATTTTTTATATATAATAAAGTTTTTAAAGTGTTAAATATTATTTACACTAAACAGTTTAGTATAATAATAAATATATAAAATAATATACTTAAGTTTAATGTAGTTAAAAAAATATAATAAATAAAAGATAAAACTATTACATAAAGATAGCTACTTATTATTAGATTAAAAAGGAAAATTAATTTTATTATCATATTTCTTTAGTTTCTTAGCTTTTAGAATCTAGCTTTGTAAGTTTTATTAACTTGTAAAAGTACTAATAATAGCTATAATAAGCTTAGTATAAATTATTTAAAAGTTAGAATTCTAAACTAAAAGGTAATACTAGTAATATACTATATACAATACTTACTTTTAATAGATTATTATAGTTTAGGCCTTTTAATTTACATTTTATTAATAAAGAAGTGGTAGCTTTATATAGGGAATTTTACTTATTTATAGTATTTTATAGCCTATATTATAGTAGCCTTTTTCTAATTATAATATATATTAAATAAATACTAAAAGCTCTTAGCTTCTTTATTAGTCTTATTATTAATAAACTATTATATTTATAATACAGCTGACTTTTTTTATAACTAGTATATAATTCTTATTTATTAAATTATTTACTTTTTTTTAAAGATATAATTACTATATTAAAAAGAAGCTATTTTTAGTAAATATTATTACTACTTTTAGTATACTTTAAAAGGACTATAAATATAGTATAATTATAAATACTAGTTATATTAGTATATTATATTTTTATATTTTAATTACTACTAATAAGCTCTATTATAAAAGCTTTTTATTAAAACTATATTTAAAATATTATAGCTAAATCTTTTTATTTAGTTAATATATTTACTAGATACTTTTATTTAAGACTTACTTAGTATATAATATATAACTTTAAATTTAGAAAGGCGTTATAATACTACTTTAGTATAAAATATTTATAAATAAATTTACTATTTATATAGTGTTTTAAAGCTTATTCTGTTTTAATAACTAGCTTAAAAATAACTCTATGTATAAATAGATTATTTATTAAGCTATAGTTAGTATATATAGTATTCTTATATAATACTTTTAGTTCTAATTATTTCTATACTATACAGCTAGTAAAACCTGTTTACTTTTTTTATAAATAAATTTAGTTTATTATAGTGTTATAAAGTGCTGTAAAATAAGGGCACTAGAATAACAAAAGTCCTTAAGTATTTAGTTATAAACCTATATTTATTAGGTAGGTAATAAGAAAATATATTAATTTAGTCTAGTAAAATAAACCTATTAAAATATAGGAATATAATTATTTACTTTATAAAGTAGTAGCTATATAATATTTGCTTAATTTATTATTTTACTATTTATTATTAATAGTTTACGCCTTTATAATTCCTTTTATTCTATTTATATTAAGTTATTATATAAATTTTGGTGTTATTTTAGTACTATATAGCTCTTATTAATTTAAATAAGAATAATACTAGTATTATATTAAGAATAGTTTCGTTTAAAGTAAGGCGTGCTATAAAAAAAGTTATAGTCTAATAATTAACAGCCTATAATAAAGCTTATTAAGCTTATTAATAGCTTTTTTAGAAGTAAATTTTATATACTATTATATTACAAAACTATTAATAACTTATTTATTAATATATCTTAGTATATTTACTTTTATATGTATTTATTAAAGTATACTCTAGGTTATAAGCTTAGCTTATGTTAGTTTTAAAGATATATTAAGTACATAAAAAAAATATTTAACTAGTTAAAAAAATAAAAACTAAGTTACTATATAATAGTAATAATATATTATTAATTAATAAAAAACTATCTCACCCTTTAAGAAAAGCTAAATAATATTATATAAATTATAAAAAATTTTATAGTACTATAAACTCTACTATGTACTTATACTTAAATAGTAATAAGTTTAGATTTAATAAATAAGCTATTATAAAAGCATTTTAAGTACTTACTAAATAGTTAAATACAGATTATAAAAGTAATAATAATAATAGTAATATTTTTAACTAAATAAACGTAATTAACTATTCTAATATAAATATATTTAGAAATTATGTAACTAGTAGCATAGGTGTTGATATTAGAGATAAGTAAATAGAAAAAAATAAAAAAGATTTAAATAAACTAGAACTAGGCTATAACACAAATCTAAATAACTTAAATTAATAATAACTATTTTTAAAGGATGTATATATATACTAGTTATATTACTATATTAAATAAAAAGCTTAGAGTATACTATAACAAATACTAAATACTTTCTAATATATTAATATTAGTTATAGTAAGTAGTACGGTTAATTAGTATACTATATTATAAATATATTATATAGATAATATAATTAATATCTTAATAGTTATATAATATTTATTAGTAAATATACTAATCAAAACACCTACACTATATATAATAAAAAAAGTATAAACTAAATTTAATTATATTTATTATATAGTTTAATGTCTTCCTAATTATATTATATTTTATATAATAATATAAAAACTTAGTATACACAGCAGAGTTGTAAGAAGAGTATAAACTAAATAAAAATTTAAGAGCTTTTAATTAGTAGAATAAGATAGTATACTAGTAATTAAAAAAAATAGTTATATAAGTAATTATTAGATAATTATTATTTAAGTTTCTCTTAACAAAATAATCTTAACTAATAAGTGTATATATAAATATATTTATAAGGTCTTTATTATATTCTTTTATATCTTAAATCTTTTTTTATATTATTAGTTTCTAAAGTTGAACACTATAATTAGTGTGGTAATTTCTAGTAGTTATTTTAATAAATACTTAGATATTTTTTTAGAGTTAATAATTAAAAAGTTAATTACCTTATTCTAAAATAGTATCTCTATAGTTAATAATAGTATAAATCTAGTAAAGACAGACTTTTAGCTCTATAATTATCTTATATTAGTAATAGATAATAGCTAAGCCGTAACTAAAGCTATAAGTATAAAAAAACTAAGTAATACTATTTATTCTTACTAAGTATATATAATAAAAGTAACTTAAAAATCTTATAGCAAAAGTTACTATGTGCTATATAATAATTATAATATTTATAACCTTCTATTTAAAGCATTTTTAGTAGAAAATATAAATAGAATAAGTTTAGAAAGCCATAAGTATTAGAGTATAAGTTATTAAACTTATTTATAAAATATTCTTATACTATACTTTTTAGACAGCTTTTTTATTAATACTATATACTTAATTACACTAAACTTAATAAAAAAACTTTTAATTTTATATGAAGGGTTAAGTAAGAAAAGCTCTAAAAAATAAAAAGCATTAATAGAATATAGAATATAGTAATTAACTAAATAATAATAACACTAGTAGTAATAAAACTGTAATATGTAATACTAGTAATTACTATATATTATTAGTAAATAAAGATTATATTAACTAGGCTTTTATATAGTTTTATAAAAATATACTAGTATATATTAGTTTTTTGTTATAAGTTATAGAAACTTACTACGCTAGTCTAAAAACTATAAAGTAGAAAACATTTTTACTAGTATATAGTCTAGTTTATTTATAGCTTTTTATAATACTAGAAAAGTATTATTAAAACTTTATAATACTTAATAAACTATATAAACTACTACTATAGTAAAGAATTATTTTAGATATATAACAACACATATAAAAGCTTGTTATTTAGTTTATAATAAAATATAAATAACTTTATTATATTAAGTTTAGTAAAATAAATAATAATGTTAATAATTTTTTTAGAATATAAGCGTGTACGCTGTAGCTATATTTAATATTTTATATTACTTAAAATATAAAAAACTAGAGTCTACTAGCTAGCTATATATAGTAGCTATTAAAAGTTATTAAGACTTTATTAAGAGTAAAGCTAACTCTTTTTTATATATAATTAAAAGCTTAGTAACTAGCATATAAAATAATAAATATAATATATAAACTATATTCTTATTAAAGGAATATAAAAAGCCTACTTTTTTAAATAGTAACTTAAAGCTGTTATATAAGAAACAGTAAATACTAAATTAATAAATAGTTAATAAATTTATAGCTATTATATACTAAAGAATTTTTATAATTATAGAAATAAATAAGCTTAGTTTTTAGTCTAGCTATAAACTCTTTATTAAAGCCATTATTATTAGGCAGCTATTTTAGTAAAAAACTAATATTAATTAAAATAACTACTACATATATTATTATAGAGACGTTAATAGATTATTTTTATATAATTATATTAATTTCTTTACCTGCCTTGACTTTCTAGCTATAGTATATATTATATAATAGGAAATAATTCTATAAGGCAAAAGTATTAAAAAAAGTAGTATTAATAAAATATTATAATAAATTTATATAGATTTTATTACTAGCTTTATTAAGTTTATATAAATAGTATTTATAAACAACATATAAAAATGTATTATTAGTAAAAATAATATCTATAATTATATTAAACTATAGCTGCACTACCTGTTATTTTAGTACTACTTAATATTACTTTTTTTAAATACTAAAATACTATATAATAAAGTAAAGATTTATTTAGTAAAAATATTAATTAGTATTTATTATAATTAGCTTTAGCTTATATATATCCTATTATTACTAATTAAAACTAATTATAATAATTTTACTAGTTCTAGCCTTTTAATAATTGTTTAATTAACTACTTTTTTTTATACCCTAATTTTACTTAATATGTGATACTAAATAACTAGTTTTATATTTAGTTATTTTAGTGCCCTCTAGCGCTGCTCTATTTAGCTATTAGAATAATTAAATATAAGACTAGTTATTTAGTGTTTTTTAAAAGATATATTTAGTATAACGTATTTTATAAGTAAGTTGCGTATATAAGTGAGCTGTGTATCTTACCACGCTTCATTCACTTTACAGACCTATAACTCCACAACGCTAGTAGATATCGCAATACTATTTAGATAGTAGATAGTTAATCTATTCCTTAACCTTCTTATACGTCCTTGAGTTATGCCCAGTCTCGCCGCAGTATTTATAGTGCTTTTGCTGTGGCGCGTCCACCCTCGCGCGCTTTCTACTCTAGCACTTTTCACCCTTAATCTGTATATTAATATCAGCTTGAGCAATTAGCTCTAGGCCCTCTGCCCTTGTTAATGTCCCTTGCTTCTGAATTCGCTTTTTTTGCGCTTTTTGCGTTGCGTTGCGGCCTTATTTGCTTTCTGAAGGCTAGTAACTTCTGAGCGTAGTAACACTGCTGAATGCATCATCAGCTCAGCACTCTTTGCAAGCTGATTTAGCGAATTAATGATTGAGTTAGGTGAGCTGTCTTGATGATTTTGAATTCGCTTACGAACTAGAGCTGTTTAAGAACCTAGTTCAGCAGCATTACTAGGTGTTTTTGACTGCTAGGGGAGGTCTTCTTCTGCTGGTGGTGATAGTGTCTGAAGCCTAACATTAAGCTTTGAAAGCACTACGTCTGGATTAAATAGGACTAAGCTAGCAGCTTGAAAGCCTGCACGAATGTTGCTTTCTGATATTGAGTTTTGGTGAGCTGCCCTGAACGCTAGTAGAAACTTAAGCTTGGTGATGTAGTAGATGCGACAGCGTATAAAATCCTTAACCTGCCTTCCATACGCCCTTTTAAGAGGCCTAAAATAGTCTATATTAAACGGTTGAAGTAGATGCGACGCGTGTGATGGTATACAAAGCGTGATAATATTCTTCTTCTTATAAAGCTGCTGAAATTCAAGCGAGTCGTGGCTCTTATGGCTGTCGATAATTAGCAGGCGACGTGCACCCACTGTACGGTCTTTTATATGCCTGTTAAAGTGCTGCAGCTACTTAACACTAAGCTTATTAGTCATCCAGCCATTGTCGCTTAATGAGATAGACCAATCTAGTGGTATAGTGCTGTCCTGATACCAGACAGAGAGGTGGTGCTTTCCTGTAAAGATGATGAATGGCGGAATAGCCCATCCTTAGGCATTAACACCTTAGATTACTGTAACCTATTCGTGATTGCCTGGCTGTACAGCTTTTGGCTAGTAGCGTCTCTTAGAGCCTGTAATCATCTTGCTAGTCGCAATAACGCCTATCTGGAAGCCAGTCTTGTTAAAGTTATAGATGTCTTCTTCAGCGATGCCGTACTTCTCAATCATACGACGTACAAGGTCAAACCATGGCTTAATAATAGCAGGATCCTCACATAGAGCTCTCTGGTAGTCATACTTTCGATTATAAACCATTTTAACCTCTGGAGTTCGGTTTATGAAGTTGTTTGGCTAGAGCTTACTAACCTTCCCGGTAGAGCGCGCATAAAGCAGTTGATTGGCCATATCTCTCACAAAAATGAGCTTAGGCGGAAACCCACGGGAATCTAGGTTAAGAATATGTTCGATAATAACGTATTCCTCTAGCTTAGTGAGCTTCTTTGAATTGGGCTTATAATTGCGTCGTGGAAGGACTCTAGCGCGTCGCGACCTGAGTGTTGATTCAGCAACTTCATACGTGTCTACAGCGAGTCATACACTTTCGAATTGATATTAATTAATAGCTGAGATAGCAAGGGCTACCCTCCCTTTGTTATGGATTAATTAAGTGATGTTTGGTTAAGGCATCGCGCTGGAAACTTAATGGTTGGTGTTTTTTTAGTGAGGTGCACAGCTCACTTATATGTGCAGCTCACTTATAAAATACGTTATATAAAGTTAGTATAAATTACTTAAAGGTTAGTAAACTACTATATAAACTAATAAAATACTTTAATTTATTTAATACTAAAAAGAGTAATCTCTCTTAGCGTAGTAGTAGTATTACTAATATTAATAAAAAATTTTAATTTATTCACGTGCCTATTAAAAATGTCTAGTTAATAAAATAATTTTTTTTAATATATATTTAAAAAAGTAAGTACTAGTATAAGACGTAAAGTTAGTACTTAAAGTAAATTTAGTATATATAATTTTACTAAAATAACTAGTGTTACGGACGGTAATAAAAAGGTAACTATATTTAAAGAGCTAAAGAAACTAGTAATAATAGCTAATAAAACTCTAAAATAAAAACGTATATTTAAGCTTAAAAGAAAGAACTATAAATAAATATAGGATATATTAGCATAAGCTAAGACAAGAGCTAAGAAATAAAAATAAAGATATAAAATTATATAAATAAATCTAGAGTATTTACTCACGTGATAGGAATAAAGCTTAGTAGATAAAAAAGAAATAAGATAATAGAACCTCTAGTAGCTTTAGTAGTCTTTAATAGTATTTAATATATAGCTAACTAGTACACAATATACACATAAAGAATCTACTATAAGTATAAAGTATTAAATAGTTTATAGTTACTTTTAATTCTTTATAGTTACTCTAAAATTAAGATTTATATCTTAAGTAAAATAGTTTAATACTATTCTATTAAATCTTAACTTACCGTATTATTTTATCTTATCTCTACTAAGTTAACTAACTTCTATTAAGTTTAATAAGCTATTTAATTTAGAAGTAAGGGAACTAATTAATTATTATAATAATTAATTAAATAGCTTATTACTAGTATAATTTATGTTAGTAAGTTAGTAACTTATAATATTATAACTACCACCTCAAAAAAGTAAGAGAAGCTATTAGATAGATTCTAATAATTAATTATTAAAAGTCTATAACAACCCACTATAAGGACAAACAAGAACTTTATTTATTAAAAGAAAATAGTAGTAAAAAAGAAGTTATAGTAGAATCTTTATTTATAACTAGAAATACATCCGGAGAATAAAAGAGTGTATAATAAGTTATTTAAAAATAAAAAATAACTATTATAAAATTACATAATACTCTAATAAATTTATAATAGTAAGTTAAAATAAATTAAGAAGAAAAAACAGCAAAGATACAGTCTTTTAAGAAATTTAATAATAATTAGAATAAACTTAAGACCTTTATAGTAGTAATAGACCTATATTATTAGTTTAACTAAAAGTTATTTCTAATTAATTAAGATTAGATTTTAGTAGCTGGTATAAATATAATAGGTAGAGCTATATAATAGTTTAAACTACTAATAAGAAATTATCTAGCTAATAGAGATTCTAACCTGAGAGTAATAGAGTTAACTAATTATAATAATAATATATAATAAGTTTTTAGAAGTTATAAACGCTTTAAACAAGAAATAATTATTATTTTTAGAGAAATTAATAAAGAAATAGAGGTAATCTAAAAGCTTTAATAACTTAAATAATAAACGTTAGTAGTAAACTATATAATAGAGTTTAAATAAATCTAATTATAACTTAATTAAGTAAACCAACTATTAGTTATGATGTACTATAAAGGATTAAAAAATAGAATTAAAAATAAAATCTCTAGAGGAAAACAGCTAAGTATTTTATTAAAAATTATTAAATAAGTAGTAACTATTAATAACTACTAGTACTAATAAAAGTAAGAGAAAAAGATATATAAAAGATTAATAATTTATTTATCTAAAAAAAATAGAAAAAATAACTAAACCTATAATAAAATAAATATTAATATTAAATAAATATTTATTAGAAAGAGATAAGGAAAGTAAGTTAAAAAATAAATAAAACGCTACGCACGTAAGGCCTGCTTAGAATATAAAAAACAAAAACACTTTATTAAAGATTATAAATAATAATAATTAGATATTAAGAAAGCTTATATTTAGACTAAGATACTTAAGAAAATTAAGATTACTATAGTCCGAGTAGAACAAGCAAGAGATACTATAATAAAAGAAATAATTATAAAGAGAATTTAGAAAAAATAATATTAGATATATAGAAGCCACACACATCTCAGATAAGAACATAAAGTTTTATATTAATAAGTTAAGAATTATCTAGTAGGATAGTTTAGTAATATAATTACTATAATATAAAAAACAGTAGCTTAATAATATAACACAGAAACTAAAAAAGAAATATAAAGGTTTTATAAGATTATAGAACAGGAAAGTGGACTATTTCATAAGAAAAATTAGAAATTCAGATAAAAAAAAAATTAAAAGATAATAGAAAGTAAGAAACTAATATCTATAATAATTATATAGCGTGTACGCTGGGGATATTATTAAATATATAAATTAAAGTACTATATAGAGAAATACTATGTTACTAAATACTAGAAAGTTATTTTAAGAGATAGAATATATAAATACTAATAAGCACTATAGTTAGCAGAAAACAGATAGTATAAAAAACTAAGTAGATAAGAATTAGCTATATAAATAAATAAGATCTATTAATAAATGTTTATACTAGTTATAAATAATATAATATACTATCACCCCATCAGACACCCAGAATTAGGATGGGATTAAAGTAAAAAGGATAAAAAAACTCTTTTTCTAATATTATAGATACAGGATAATAATACCATAAATAAAATAATAAGAAAGAAATACTAGATATGTATAGCTTTTAACTATATAGGAAAAAACTATAGATAGAATAAACACGCTATATATATTAAAGAACTAAAGATAAGAAAAGTGTTATAATAATTAGCAAATAAAAAAGAACTCAACCTATAGTAAGAATTGGTTTATATGAATTTAGAAAACAAACTATAGAACCTAAACTCAGATAAACATAAATAACTATTGTGGGATAAATACTAGAAAGGATATTAATAATACTAAACTAAACACTACTAAAAGAAATAGTTAGCTATAGATTCACATAAAAAACTCACATATTAAAAATATTTCTTAGAATGGAAATGCTAGGATTATAGAGAATAAACCAGAAACATATATAAAATACTTAATAGAAAAGTATGTTAATTCTAAAGATACTTAATTTATAGACCTAAAGAGAAAACACTAAAGAAATAACTACCACTTAGAAGTTAACTATAAATAAAAAACTAGAAAACTAATAGACTATAACTAAGCTAATAAAGAACTAAAAACTAAAGATTAGAAATAATATATTAATTATATACACATAACTAAACCAGCGGAAATACGAAAATAAGCTATATATAAACGTATATATTAACAGTAATTAAATACTAGCACTTATAGATAATAAGGCTAGTAAAACACTTATATTAAATAAGTAAGTATAAAGATACTAAATACTAACTAAAGTTTTAGATAAACTTATATAAGTAAGATACATAGATAATAGTCTAATAACATTTAAAAAAGATCTAATTAATCTTAAAATATAAAATATAACTATTAAGATAGCAGATTATATAGATAACTACTGTATTAAGATTATAGATCTAGATAGTAAAGACTTTATCTTAGAATAAAATTAGCTAGTATAATAGAATCTAATAATTAACTAGAAAATAAAGTCTATAGGAACCAGGAGAGACCACTATAGATAAATAAAAACTATAATATAAATAAAAAAAATAATATTTTATAACACTATAATGGTATATATAGGTACATGTAGGATTACATATAAAATCACATACAGGATTATATATAGAATTATATATAGAATTATATACAGGATTATATACGGGACGCGTTAGCCGGTTCTATTAATATATATAAGCCTCATTACTTAAATAATCAAGCCTTTAGTTTAGTTATTCTTGTTAATAAATTAGTTAGGTTCTATATATCTGTTATGAGTTGCCTTAACTTGACGGTACGTTTCGCGTTAGCAACTCTGCCCTAACTGATTACTTAATAAGTTTTCAGCCCTTTCCGTATCTGGAACAGATAGCCCTAGGTTTAACAGAATAGAGTTTGGTCTTATCGCAAGGTAGAAAGAGAGTATACAATAGATTTAATAAGATAGTGTTAAACTATTTCACTCAAGGTCGATTCTCAACTTAGAGAGAAGATCTCGATTTTAGAGTAACTACAAAGAATCCAAAATATCCCTGAGCCGTTTTACGTCTCATATTTATAGGAAATCCCTCATGCGTACATGGTATACCTGTTGGCAGTATGTTGGATACTGCTAGAGGGTGCTAGAGGGTGCTAGAGCTTGAGCGAGCTCGTCCAACCTCTATCTTCCTCGCTTGCCCTCTGCTTGCTAAGCCCCTGCTTGTCACATGTGCAACTGCTCCCAATCTACTAGCATGGTTCCGTATCTCTGTCCTCGCTTCTTGGCCCGTACCTTGGCCTGTGCCAGTGCATCCCGTGCCCGCTTGCAGTTCTTTTTCTCCAGTTCGAACATACGTTTCCATTCTAAAGCTTTATTGGCTATTGTTGCCAGTTCCTTTAGCTCCTCAGGTGCAGCTGCCTTACTGTTACCGTCCGTAACATTATCCCCCCCTTCTAAGTCTTCGTCCCGGAAGATAGTTTCTCCCTTCCATAAGCAGTATAAAGGCAGCAGGTCTTCTGCTCGGTGTTCCAAACTGTAAGACCCTCAGCTTCCTTTTCTTCCTGCCTAGCTTCCTGACGATGACACGTCCTTCGTCATCTCTAATACGTGCGCGCCGTTTAGCTTCTCGGATCCGTAACAAACCCCGTCACATGCCGACACCCTGTTCGAATTGTTCCCGTCGGGGTGACGACTGCCTCGTGAACCTAAGTTCCAGTCGTTGCTCAGCCTGTGCTGGTCGCAATGTGAAGTGTGACCTGGTCATGTCACAACCTGAATAGGATCGTATTGATCGTGATAAGGAAAAACTTCGTCGTTAGCTTGATTCTCTTGAAGATCAGCGTTCTGAACTTCGTGCTCGCGAGTTACGACTTCGTCGTGAGTTAGCGAAAGTTGATTCCAAAGAGAAGGAGATGTTTGATCGAGAGATGGCCTCAATTCGTGAAGTCCAAGCTCTTGAAGAGGAAGAGGCTCGTTCTCGAGGTCGAGAAGTTCGCACACCGTGATCCGTAGTGTCTGGTGCTGCTTCGCCTTCCTTCTCTGGTTTCGACTGGAATGTCCTGCATTCTCCTTATGTTTTGGACCTATCTTTGGAGCAAGCCTTTGCTGCTCCCTCTGGTGATACTGGTCAACCAGCTCTGAACTATTCTTCAAGTTCCTAATTGGCTCCCAAGTGTCGTCTTTAGGTCTGTAGCCTTTTTATCTAACCAAGTATTTCCACTAACGCCCAAACTGTTGGTAGTCTAAAACTTGCTAAACTTCATACTTGGTACTGTCTTCTTTGAGTTTGAGTCTTTCCTGTAGTTTAGCATCCTGTGGTGCTGGTTCTAATTTGGAGACATGGAAAACTAGGTGGATTCTTGTGTCCTTAGGCAGTTATAGTTCGTAATTCACAGGTCCTGTTTGTTATTTAACCTTAAATGGTCCCAATTTTACGTGATCTAGTTTCCGTGATGGTTGTTTTATTTCTAGATTTTCTTTCTTTAAGAAAATCTTATCTCTCTCCCCAAAGATTGGTCCCTTAACCTTAGATTTGTCTTTGATTTATTTGCTAAGATTGCTTTTGTAGGTGATTTTCCGTGCGATTTCCTTATGGAGTATCTATAAATCTTTAACTTTTCTTCTTACAGTTTCTAATACTTTGTCTAGTATTCATGGTTCTTGATAAGCCGTAGGCTCATAACTATAATTCGCATAGAATGGTGATTTTCCTGTTGTTGATGACTTTGCAGAATTATATGCAAATTCGGCTATTAGTAGTAGGTTAATCTAATTATCTTATAGTTCATTAACATACATTCATAAATATTATTCTAGTGTTTGATTTGTCCGTTCTATTTGTCTATTTGTTTATAAGTGAAATACTATTAAGAGGCAATACTCAGCCTCTAGCTATCCTATAAACGTTTTCCAGAATATTAACGTGAATAACTTGTCTCGGTCTGTAATAAATTCTCGTGGTATTCTGTATTATGTAATTAGTATTTTAATCAGTAATAACGCTAGTTTATCCGCTTTTATTTCTATATAGGTTAGTTTAAAGTAAGCGTACTTTATTAGTCTATTAATAATAACCAGTATTATATTATACTATTAACCTGTTAAGGTAGTGATTATTGGTATTTTTATAATAAAGTCCATTATAACTAATTCTTATAGTCCGTTTAGTAAAGGTATTAGTTATATGAGTCTATACTTCTTATATCTTAATGCCTTATTCTTTTTATACTTAATATATTCTGAAAAAATATTTCTAACCTTACTCTAAATTCCTAGAATTTAGAAGTGTTTGTTAATCTGTTCTATAGTCTTTTTAACTTCTTAATATCCGTGTATTTTAGCTGAATGTTGGTCCTTAATTAGCTCTATCTATAATTCATTTAGTATATAAATTATTCCTTAGTCTAAATTCTAAAGTAGTCGTTTATTATTGAATTCCCTTATTTATTTTTTCTAAGTGTTTTCGATAATAACTATTGATTTAATATCTATTTATAAGCTTCCCAGAAATCCGTCTTGTCTTTACTTAAGTATTGTGTTATATATTTCTAGTATGTTTTTTATATAGTCTGCTTATTAACTAAGTGTGTCAGCCACTATATTTTTTTTTCCAAATTTATAAAGTATTTAGAAATTAAAAGTTAATAGTAATTTCTATTATCTAACTTATTATTAATTTAACTTCTTTATTGTTATAAATATTATTAGATTTTTGTAATTTGAATATATAATAACTTAGTGCTTAGCTCCTTTTAAGTAATATTTTTATTTTTTAAATACTTAAACTATTACTAACAGTTCCTTGTTATGAATATTATAGTTTAACTTAGTAGTTATAAGTTTATAAGATAAGAAGTTTACTAGGTATTTCTATTTATTATCTTATATTTATAAGAGAATGGCTTTTATAGCTCTATCTAATGTGTCTATATATATCTCTACTTAAAGTCCTAGATTAAATATTTTTAATATTAGTAGTTCTTTAAATCTTTGTTTTAACTTCGTGAAAGCTGTTTTTTCTTTAGTTATTTACTTAAATTATTAATCTTTCTTAAGTAATTCCGTTAAGGGTACTGTAATTCTTAAATAGCCCTTAATAAATTACCTGCAGAATTCTGTGAATCTGAAGAAAAAATAAACTTCTTTTATATTTATTAGTATTAGTTATAATAGAATATTCTTAGCTTTATCTAGGTTAACTGCTATTCTATTTCTAAATATAATATATTCTAGAAACTTAATTTCTTTCCTGTGGAATATATTTTTTTTTGTTTATATATATAAGTTATGTTCCTTAAGCTTCTGTAGTACTTTTTTAGTGTACTTAATATATTTTTCTAGTATCCTATTTATATATACTAAGATATTGTTAAGATATGCTAGTATAAAGACATCTAAATATTCCCTTAAAATATAATTAATAATGGCTTGGAATATTACTGGTGTGTTAGTAAGTCCTATGAGTATAATTATATATTTATATAATTTATAGCTTATTTTAAAAGCTGTCAGCTATTTATATTCTTTAGCTATTTATATTTAATAATATCTATCTTTAATATTAAATAGACTAAACTATTTAGTCTCTCTGAGTTTATACATAAGTTCCAATATCAAGGGTATTAGATAGTAATTCTTAATTATTATTTTATTCAATTATTAATAGTCTATATAGAGTCGTAGTTTTCTGTTTTTCTTTAGTATAAATAATACTAGTAATATAACTTCGCTTTTACTTTCTTATAGATATCCCTTTTTAATATTATTATTCAGATATTATCGTAACTCTTCTTATTATTTAATAGATATTTGATATAATGGTGCTGGTTTTAGTTTCTTTTTTTTCTTAAGTATAATCTTATAGTCCCAATCCTTGTGTTCTGGTATCTAGTTTTTTTATTCTTTTATAAACTATTTCCTAAATTCCTCTTGGTATTCGTTCGGTATAATAAACGTAGTATTATAAAAAGTTACTTTCTTTATCTATATTATAGCTTTTATTTATTTATAGTAGTTTTTTCTAGTTTCTATAGACTTTATTCTCTAGTTAATTAGTAAGTTCTATTATGCTAGCTAGTCTTATCCTAATATAAAATCCTTACTATTTAAATTCATAATTTTAATACAGCGGTTATCTGTGTATCCTGTTGCCTTAATAGTTATATTCTCTATTTTAAGATTAATTAGATCTTTTTTAAATATTACTGGATTATTATCTATACGTACTACTCTTACAGGTTTTTTTAAAACTCTAGTTAAGATATAGTATTTCTATATCTACTTATTTAATATAAGTGTTTTACTAGTCCTACTATTTATAAGTGCTTACGTCTAAAAGCTATTAATATATATATTTATATATAGCTTATTTTCGTGTTTTTATTTAAGTCGTGTATAGTTAAGTGCTAACTTTTATATTTTAACCTTAAATTAGCTTTCTAGTAGTATAGTTATTACTTACTAGTCTTCTAGTTTTTTATTAGTTACTAACTTCTAAGTGGTAGTTATTTTCTTAATGTTTCTTTCTTAGATCTGTAAATAGAGCATTATTGGAGTTAACATTATTCTTATAATAGTATCTTATACTTCTTTCTTACTTCTTCTTTATGATTTTGGTACTTCTATTCTAAGAAATATTCTTTAGTTATTAGTTTAGCATGTAATTCTGTAGCTAACTATCTATCTTAGTAGTACTTAGTTTAGTAATATTAATATCCCAGTTAATACTTATTCTAGTCTAACTATTTATGTTTTTTTGTTTTTAAATTCTAAAGTTCTTTCTTAGAATCCGTGTAGATTAGTTCTTGCTATGTGTTAAATTCTTATTTCTATACTATTTATTTTAATACTTATTTTATTATTAGTTTTTTAACTTATACAGCGTAAGCTGCCTATTTATATTCTTATCTAGTATACGTTTTTTCTTTATATATCTAGTATTTCTTTTATATAAATCTTTCAGCGGCATCGTCATCCTGTACTTATAGTATTAATAAAGTAAGTTCTTTTTCTAGTTTCCTATTCTAGTCCTATTTTAGCTCTAGATATCTAATAGGGTGGTAATAGGTTACATAGTTCGTAAATAGTATAGATTCTTATCTATAAATCTTATTTATCTATGTAGCTAGTTTCTGTTCACTGAGTCTTTTATGCTGCTTATTACTAGCTATCTATAATACTTATTAGTACTTATATATTCTATCTTTTAGGGTAATTTTCTAGTGCTTAGTAATATAATATTTTCCTATATAGTATTTTAATCTATAAATCTAGTAGTGTTTTTAGTTTACTTATTATCTAATTATTATAAATATTAGCTTTTTACCTTCTATTATTTCTTAATCCTGCTATTATTTAAATTTCTGATTCTCTACTCTAAAGGGTCCTCCCTTCTATTATATTATCTCATAAAATTAGTTAGCTTTTTCTAAGGAGTTAGTTTAATATTATCTAATAGCAACTCCTTATATAATAGTAATTATATTACTAGTTTATTCTTCTAGATAATCTTTAACCTGCTAATAGGGTATTTTGTATTCTTATTTAAGATATATATAGCTTTTATAGATCTAGTATTATTCTTTCTAGAGTTGTTATGTAATAGTTTCTTAAGTTATCTAGTCTTTAGCTAGTTCCACTTAGACTATAGCTATTTTAATTAGTGCCTTAGTTTAGATATAAGCCTATTTAGCGTCCACTTTCTATTATTTATAGTTCTTAATAAAGTGTTTCTTTTTTCCGTATCTGAGACATACCTTATATATATATTAGTTTATTTATTCTCTAGTACGTTTATCTTATTTCCTTTTATTAATTTATACATTTTTAATTAATACGTGATTAATTTTCATTATATTATAAGTTTAAGTATCTTTTTTATTCCTTTGTAGTGTATAGATTATTAGTTTAGTATTATTTTTCTTTTCTTATTCTCTCTAGTACTAATAGTTATTAATAGTCACTACTTATTTAATAATTTTTAGAAGTATACTAGGTTGCTTTTCTTGTGAAATTTTATTCTTAATTTTATCTTTTAGTCCCACGTAGTACATCATGACTAATAGTTAGTTTACTTAATTAAGTTATAATTAGATTTATTTAAACTTTATTATATAATTAGCTGCTGATGTTTATTACTTAAGTTATTAAAGCTTCTAAATTACCTCCGTTTCTTTATTAATTTTACTGAAGACTATAATTAACTCCTTTTTAAAGCTCTTATAATTCTTGAAGGTTTTTTTGATATTATTATTACAGTTTATAAGTCCTGTTAATTTTAGATTAAAATTTTTTTTTACTAAATAGTTCTTTATAAGTAGCTTAAACTATTTTATAGCTCTTTCTATTATATTCATACTAGCTATTAGAATCTGATCTTAGTTAGTTATAAATAAAGCTTAATTAAATTAATAGTATAGGTTTATTATGGCCATAAACGTTTTAAGATCATCCTAATTTCCGTTAAATTTAGAGAGTAGTTAGATTTTTATAGTCTCTTTTCTTTTATTCTTTACTACTTTAATCTGTTGTTATATACTAATTATGGTATTACGTAACTTTATAATAGCTACTTTTTATTTCTAGATAATTTACTATACGCTCTTAGTTTCTCCTGATGTACTTCTAGTAGTAGATAAAGATTCTATTATAACTTCTTCTTTACTACTACTATTACTTAACAAGTAAAGTTCTTATTTATCTTTATAATAGATTATTATAGACTATAATTAGAAATTTGTTATTAGAATTAATCCAACGTTCTCTCCTATACTTTAAAAGGGTAGTTATAATATTATAAGTTGCCTTAATTTAATAGTATGTTTCACGTTAGTAACTCTACTTTAACTAATTATTTAATAAGTTTTTAGTTCTTTCTATATCTAGAATAGATAGCTTTAGGTTTAATAGAATAGAGTTTAGTCTTATCACAAGGTAGGAAGAGAGTGTATAATAGATTTAATAAAATAGTATTAAACTATTTCACTTAAGGTTAATTCTTAACTTAGAGAGAAGATCTTAATTTTAAAGTAACTATAAAGAATCTAAAATATTCCTAAGCTATTGTTATGAGTTGCTTTGGCTTAATAGTATATTTTACGTTAGTAACTCTACCCTAACTAATTACTTAATAAGTTCTTAGCTCTTTCCGTATTTGGAATAGATAGCTTTAGGTTTAATAAAATAGAGTTTAGTCTTATCACAAGGTAGGAAGAGAGTGTATAATAGATTTAATAAAATAGTATTAAACTATTTCACTCAAGGTTAATTCTTAACTTAGAGAGAAGATTTTGATTTTAGAGTAACTATAAAGAATCTAAAATATTCTTAAGCTGTTTTATGTCTCATATTTATAGGAAACCCTTTATACGTATATTATATATCTATTAGCGGTATATTAAATACTACTAGAGAAAATAAAAGTAATAAGTTTTTTATTTATTTTATCTATCTTATCTGCTAAGACCCTGTCCTGGTTACGTACATAGCTGCTTCTAATCTACTAGTATAGTTTTATATCTTTATTCTTACTTTTTAGCTTGTACTTTAGCCTATGCTAAAGCGTCCTGTATATGCTTATAATTTTTCTTTTCTAACTTAAACATACGTTTTTATTCTAGAGCTTTATTAGCTGTTATTACTAGTTCTCTTAACTTCTTAGGTATAGTTACCTTACTATTACTATCCATAACACTATTCTCTTTTTCTAAGTCTTTATTTTGGAAGATAGTTTCTTTTTTTTATAAATAATATAAAGGCAACAGGTCCTCCGGCCTGTGTTTTAAACTATAAGATTCTTAACTTTCTTTTTTTTCTACCTAGCTTTTTAATGATGATATGTTTTAAGTTATTTTTAATATATACTTATTATTTAGCTTCTTAAATCTATAATAAACCCTATTATATGCCGTTACTGTGTTCTTGCTGTCGTAATAACGGTCTTTAATATCTAGTAAATCCGGCTTCTAGTTATTATTCTAAATACGTTAATTATAATATAAAGTATGATCTTATTATAATATAACCTAAGTAGAACTATTTTAATTATGATAAGAAGAAATTATAGAAGTAACTTTACTATATTTAGGAGGAGATAGTAGCTGCTTATTTTTATAAATTACACCTTTATTAGCAGCTAGCTTAAATAGATTCTTAAGAAAAAAAAATATTCCAGCGTGAACTTACCTCAATTAACGAAGTTCATATAATAAAGAAAGAAGAGTAAAATTATTAGAGTTAATCTAGTATACTACTACCTACAGTGTCTAGTGTCGCTTTATCTTTTTTTTTAGGTTTTAAGTAAAACGTTCTCTATTCCCTTTACTTATTAGATTCTACTTTAAAGTAAGCTTTTATTGCTTTCTCTAATAGTACTAGTTAATTAGCTCTAAACTATTTTTTAAGTTTCTAATTAATTCTTAGGTGTTATCTTTAGGTCTGTATGTTTTCTATCTAACTAAGTACTTTTACTAATGCCTAAATTATTAGTAGTCTAAAATCTACTAGACTTTATACTTAGTACGGTCTTCCTTAAGTTTAAGTTTTATCTAAAGTTTAGCGTTATATAGTACTAGTTCTAATTTAGATACATAGAAAACTAAATAAATTCTAGTATTATTAGGTAGTTATAGTTTGTAATTTACAGGTCCTGTTTATTATTTAACCTTAAATAGTCCTAATTTTACGTGATCTAGTTTTTATGATAGTTTTTTTATTTCTAAATTTTTTTTTTTTAAGAAAACCTTATCCCCCTCCTTAAAGATTGGTCTCTTAATCTTAGACTTGTTTTTAATTTACTTGCTAAGATTACCTTTATAGGTAATTTTCCGTATGATTTCTTAATAAAGTTATTATAATTCCTTAACTTTTATTCTTATAGATTCTAATATTTTGTCCAGTATCTTTAGTTCTTAATAAGCTGTTAGCTTATAACTATAGTTTGTATAGAATAGTGATTTTCCTGTTGTTAATGACTTTACAGAGTTGTATATAAACTTAGCTATTAGTAGTAAGTTAATCTAGTTATCCTATAGTTTATTAATATACATTCGTAAGTATTATTCTAATGTCTAATTTATCCATTCTATTTATCTATCTGTTTATAGGTGGAATGCTGTTAAGAGGCGATGTTTAGCCCCTAGCCGTTTTATAAACGTTTTCTAGAATATTAACGTGAATAACTTGTCTTAGTTTATGATAAATTCTCATGGCATCCCGTGTTATATAATTAGTATTTTAATTAGTAATAACGCTAGTTTATCCGCTTTTATTTTCATATAGGTTGGTTTAAAGTAAGCGTACTTTATTAGTTTATTAATAATAACTAGTATCATGTCATACTATTAACCTGTTAAGGTAGTAATTATTAGTATTTCTATAATAAAGTCTATTATGACTAATTCCTATAGTCTGTTTAGTAAAGATATTAATTACATAAGTCCGTACTTCTTGTGTCTTAATGCTTTATTCTTTTTGTACTTAATATATTCTAAAAGAATATTCCTAACCTTACTCTAAATTCCTAGAATCTAGAAGTGTCTGTTAATCTATTCTATAGTCTTCTTAACTCCTTAATATCCGTGTATTTTAGCTGAATGTTAGTTCTTAATTAGCTTTATTTATAATTTATCTAGTATATAAATTATTCCTTAGTCCAGATTCTAAAGTAGTTGTCTATTATTGAATTTCCTTATTTATTTTTCCTAAGTGTTTTCGATAATGACTACTAATTTAATATCTATTTATAAGCTTCCCAGAAATCTGTCTTGTTTTTACTTAAGTATTATATTATGTATTTTTAGTATATTTCTTATATAGTTTACTTATTAACTAAGTGCGTCAGCCGCTGTGTTTTTTTTCCTAAATTTATAAAGTATTTAGAAATTAAAAGTTAATAATAATTTCTACTATCTAACTTGTTGTTGATTTAACTTCTTTGTTGTTATAAATACTATTAGATTCTTATAATTTAAATATATAACAATCTAATACTTAGCTCCCTCTAAGTAATATCTCTATTTTTTAAATGCTTAAACTATTACTAATAGTTTCTTATTATAAATATCATAGTTTAACTCGGCAGTTGTAAGTTTATAAGATAAGAAATCTACCAGGTATTTCCATTTATTATTTTGTGTTTATAAGAGAATAACTTTTATAGCTTTATCTAATACGTCTGTATATATCTCTACTTAAAGTTCTAGATTAAATATTTTTAATATTAGTGGTTCTTTAAATCTTTACTTAAGCTTTATAAAAGCTATATTTTCTTTATTTATCCACTTAAATTATTAATTTTTCTTAAGTAATTCCGTTAAGGGTGCTGTAATTCTTGAATAACTCTTAATAAATTACCTACAGAATTTCGTGAATCTAAGGAAAGAATAAACTTCTTTCGTATTTATTAGTATTAGCTATAATAGAATATCCTTGGCTTTATCTAGGTCAACTGCTATCTCATTTCTAGATATAATATATTTTAGAAACTTAACTTCCTTTCTGTGGAACACACATTTTCTTGTCTGTATATATAAGTTATATTTCTTAAGTTTTTATAGTACCTTTCTTATGTACTTAATGTGTTCTTCTAGTGTCCTATTTATATATACTAAAATATTATCAAAATATACTAGTACATAGATATCTAGATATTTTCTTAGAATATAATTAATAATGGCTTGGAATGTTACTAGTGCGTTAGTGAACTCTATAGGCATAATTATATACTTATATAATCTATAGCTTATTTTAAAAGCTGTTAGCTACTCATGCCCTTTAGCTATTTATATCTAATAATATTTATTCTTAATATTAAACAGACTAAACCATTTAGCCCCTCTGAGTTTATATATAAGTTCTAATATTAAGAGTATTAGATAATAATTTTTGACTATTACTTTATTTAATTATTAATAGTTTATGTATAGTCGTAGTTTCCTATTTTTCTTTAGTATAAATAATACTAGTGATGTAACTTTACTTTTGCTTTTCTATAGATATCTTTTTTTAATATTATTATTCAGATATTATCATAACTTCTCTTGTTATTTAATGGATATTTGATATAATAGTACTGGCTTTAGTTTCTCTCCTTTCTTAAGTATAATCTTATAATTCTAATCCTTGTGTTCTGGTATTTGGTTTTCTTGTTCTTCTATAAACTATTTCCTAAATTTCTTCTAGTATTCGTCTAGTATAATAAACGTGGTATTATGAAGAGTTATTTTCTTTATCTATATTATAGCTTTTATTTATTTATAGTAGTTCTTCCTAGTTTCTATAGACTTTATTTTCTAGTTAATTAGTAAATTCTATTATACTAGCTAGTCCTATCCTAATATAAGATCTTTACTACCTAGATTTATAATTTTAATACAGCAGTTATCTGTGTAACCTGCTGTCTTAATAGTTATATTCTCTATTTTAAAATTAATTAGATTTTTTTTAAATATTACTGGATTATTATTTATGCGTACTACTCTTACAGGTTTCTCTAAAACTCTAGTTAAGATATAGTATTTCTGTATTTACTTATTTAATATAAGTGTTTTATTAGCTCTACTGTTTATAAGTGCTTGCGTCTAAAAGCTATTAATATATACGTCTATATATAGCTTATTTTCGTGTTTTTATTTAAATCGTGTATAGTTAAGTACTAACTTTTATGTTTTAACCTTAAATTAGTTCTCTAGCAGTATAGTTATTACTTACTAGTCTTCTAGTTTTTTATTAGTTATTAACTTCTAAGTAGTAGTTGTTTCCTCAATGTTTCTTCCTTAAGTCTGTGAATAGAGTATTATTGGAGTTAATATTATTCTTATAATAGTATTTTATACTTTTTTTTTATTTCTTCTTTATGATTTTAGCACTTCTATTCTAAGAAACATTCTTTAGTTATTAGTTTAGTATGTAATTCTGTAACTAACTATTTATTTTAGTGGTACTTAGCCTAGTGATATCAGCATCCTAGTTAATATTTATCTTAGTCTAACTATTTATATTTCTCTGTTTTTGAATCCTGAAGCTTTTTCTTAGAATCCGTATAAATTAGTTCTTGCTACGTGTTAAGTTCTTATTTCTATGCTATCTATTTTAGTACTTATCTTATTATTAGTTTTTTAACTTATATAGTATAAGCTGTCTATTTATATTCTTATTTTATATATATTTCCCTTTTATATATTTAGCACTTCTTTTGTATAGATCTTTCGGCGGCATTATTATCCTATACTTATAGTATTAGTAAAGTAGATTCTTTTTCTAGTTTTCTATTCTAATTCTATTCTAACTCTAGATGTCCAACAGGGTGGTAATAGGTTGCATAGTTTATAAGTAATATAGGTTTTTATTTATAGATCTTATTTATCTATATAGCTAGTTTCTATTTACTGAGTTTTTTATATTATTTGTTATTAGTTATCTATAATACTTATTAGCACTTTTATATCTTATCTTTTAGGATAACTTTTTAGTGCTTAGTGATATAATATTTCCCTATATAGTATTCTAATCTATAAATCTAGTAGTATCTCTAGCTTACTTATTATCTAATTATTATAAACATTAGCTCTTTGCCTTCTATTATCTCTTAATTCTATTATTATCTAAATTTCTAATTCTCTGCTCTAAAGGGTCCTTTTTTTTGTTATATTATCTTATAGAATTAGTTAGCTTCTTTTAAGGAGCTAGCTTAATATTATCTAATAGCAGCTCCTTATATAGTAGTAATTATATTACTAGTTTATTTTTCTAGATAATTTTTGACCTGCTAATAAGGTATTTTGTATTCTTATTTAAGATATATATAGCTTTTATAGATTTAGCATTATTCTTTCTAGAGTTATTGTATAATAGTCTCTTAAGTTATCTGGTCTTTAGCTGGTTTTACTTAGACTATAGCTATTTTAATTAGTGCCTTAGTTTAAATATAAGCCTGTTTAGTATCTACTTTCTATTATTTATAGTTCTTAATAAAGTGTCTCTTTTTTCTATATCTAAGGCATGCCTTACGTGTATATTAGTCTATTTATTCTCTAGTGCATTTATCTTATTTCCTTTTATTAATCTATATATTCTTAATTAATACGTGATTGATTTCTATTATATTATAGATTTAAGTATCTTTTTTATTCTTTTATAGTACATAAATTACCGGCCTAGTGTTATTTTTCTTTTCTTATTTTTTCTAGTACTAATAGTTATTAATAGTCACTGCTTGTTTAATGATTCTTAGAAGTATACTAAGTCACTTTCTTTATAAAATTTTATTCTTAATTCTATCCTTTAGTCCTGCGTAGTATATTATAACCAATAGTTAATTTACCTAATTAAGTTATAATTAGATTTATTTAAACTCTACTATATAGTTAGCTGTTAATGTTTATTACTTAAGTTATTAAAGCTTCTAAATTACCTCTGTTTCTTTGTTAATTTTGCTGAAGACTATAATTAATTCCTTCTTAAAGCTCTTATAATTTTCAAAGGTTTTTTTAATATTATTATTACAATTCATAAGTCCTGCTGATCCTAGATTAGAGTTTTTTTTTACTAGATAGTTCTTTATAAGTAGCTTAAACTATTTTATGGCTTTTCCTATTATATTTATACTAACTGCCAGAATCTGATCTTAGTTAGTTATAAATAAAGCTTAATTAAACTAACAGTATAGGTCTATTACAGCCATAAACGTTTTAAGGTTATCCTAATTTCCGTTGAATTTAGAGAGTAGTTAGATCTTTATAGTCTCTTCTCTTTTATTCTTTACTATTTTAATCTGTTATTATATACTAATCATAGCATTACATAACTCTATAATAGTTACTTTTTATTTCTAGATAACCTGCTATGCGCTCTTAGTTTCTCCTAATATACTTTTAGTAATAAATAAAAGTCCTACTATAACTTCTTCTTCGCTGCTACTATTACTTAACAAGTAAAGTTCTTATTTATCCTTATAATAAGTTATTATAGACTATAATTAAAAATTTATTATTAGAATTAATCTAACGTTTTTTTCTATACTTTAAAAGGGTAGTTATAATATTACGAGTTGCTCTAGCTTAATAGTACGTTTCACGTTAGTAACTTTATTTTAACTAATTACTTAATAAGTTTTTAGCTCTTTCTGTATCTAGAATAGATAACTTTAGGTTTAATAAAATAAAGTTTAGTCTTATCGCAAGGTAGGAAGAGAGTGTATAATAAATTTAATAAGATAGTATTAAACTATTTCACTCAAGGTTAATTCTTAACTTAGAGAGAAGATCTTGATTTTAGAGTAACTATAAAGAATCCAAAATATCCCTAAGCTATTCTATGTCTTATATTTATAGAAAACCCTTTATATATATATTATATATCTATTAGCAGTATATTAAATACTACTAGAGAAAATAAAAGTAATAAGTTCTTTATCTATTTTATTTATTTTATTTACTAAGACTCTATTCTAGTTACGTGCGTAGCTGCTTCTAATCTACTAATATAATTCTATATTTTTATTCTTACTTTTTAACTTATACTTTAGCCTGTGCTAAAGTATCCTGTGTATGCTTATAATTCTTCTTTTTTAGCTTAAATATACGTTTTTATTTTAGAGCTTTATTAGCTATTATTATTAGTTCTCTTAGCTCCTTAGATACAGTTACCTTACTATTACTATTTATAATAGCTATTTTATATCTCATATTTATAGGAAATCTCTTATACGTATATAGTATATTTATTAGTAGTATATTAAATACTATTAGAGAATGCTAAGAGATACTAGAGTTTAAGTAAACTTATTTAATTTCTATCTTTCTTACTTACCCTCTACTTACTAAGTTCCTGCTTATTATATATATAATTACTTCTAATCTACTAGTATAGTTTTATATCTTTATTCTTATTTCTTAGCCTGTATTTTAGCTTGTACTAGTGTATTCTATGCCTACTTATAATTCTTTTTCTCTAGTTTAAATATACGTTTTTATTTTAAAGCTTTATTAGCTATTATTATTAGTTTCTTTAGCTTCTTAAATACAGCTATCTTACTATTACTGTTTATAATAATATTATACTAATATAATAAACACTACGTTTATTATACCAAACAAATACTAAGAAAAATTTAGAGAATAGTTTTTTAAAAAAGCTAAAAACTAATTACTAGAATATTAAGACTAAAACTATAAAATCACGCTTAAGGAAGGAATAAATTTGAAATTAGAATTATTATACCAAGTACCCATACACTAGCAAGAGGAATTACGGAAATTCTTATAAGAAAATTAATAAAAGGGATATATATAAACTAGCTAAAACAAAATAGCTTCACTAATACTTTTTATATTAAAAAAGAATAGAAAGCTAAGATTATATATTAATTATAGATATCTTAATAAAGCTATAGTAAAGAACTATTATCTTATACTATTAATATTAGAACTTATAGATAAACTTAGAAGAGCTAAATAGTTTAGCCTCTTTAATATTAAGAATAAATATTATTAAATATAAATAGCTAAAGAACATAAATAGATAATAGTATTTAAAATAAGATATAAATTATTTAAATATTTAGTTATATTAATAGAACTCACCAACGCACTAGTAACATTCCAGATAATTATTAACTATATACTAAGAAAATATCTAAATGTATTTATAATAATATATTTTAATAACATACTCGCATACATAAATGGAATACTAAAAGAATATATTAAGTATATTAGAAAAGTATTATAAAAGCTTAAGAAACACAGGCTATATATTTAAATAGAAAAATATATATTCTATAAAATAGAAATTAAGTTCTTAGAATACTTAGTATCTTAAGACAGAATAGTAGTTAATTCTAATAAAGTAAAAGATATACTATTTTAGCCTACACTAATAAACACTAAAGAAGTTTATTCTTTTTTTAGATTTATAGAATTCTGTTAATAATTTATTAAGAATTACTTAAAAATCACAGCACCCTTAACAGAATTGCTAAAAAAGGATTAATAGTTTAAGTAAAAGTAACAAAAAAAGAACACTTTTATAATATTAAAAGAAATATTCTAATAACTACTAATATTAAAAATATTTAACTTATGACTTTAAATAGAGATATATATAGATATATTAGATAGAACTATAAAAGCTATTCTATTATAAATATAAAATAATAGATATAAATACCTAGTAGATTTTCTATCTCATAAACTTATAACTACTAAGTTAAACTATAATATCTATAATAAGAAACTGTTAGTAATAGTTTAAGTATTTAAAAAGTAAAAACATTACCTAAAAGAAACTATTATATTCTATAAGTGAGCTGCACACCTAAGCGAGCTGCGCATCTTAGAATTCACTAAAATATCGAAATTTTCCACCTTAATATCTCAACAACCACTTAATGATAAATTCTAAAAATTGAAATTTGAGCTTTCATATACACATTACAGCTTTCATGAGAGTTGCATAAACATTGGTTGAGTAGTTTCTGAGATATAGCGATTTGGCTTCGTTTTGGCTCCTAAATCGCTATATCTCAGAAACTACTCAACCAATGTTTATGCAACTCTCATGAAAGCTGTAATGTGTATATGAAAGCTCAAATTTCAATTTTTAGAATTTATTATTAAGTGGTTGTTGAGATATTAAGGTGGAAAATTTCGATATTTTAGTGAATTCCAAGATGCGCAGCTCGCTTAGGTGCGCAGCTCACTTATAGAATATAATAAGTACTAAATTATTATATATTTAGACTACAAAAATCTAACGGCATTCACAATAATAAAGAAGTTAAATTAATAATAAGTTAGATAGTAGAAATTAGTTTCTATATTTAACTTTTAAATATTTTATAAATTAGAAAAAGAAAACACAGCGGTTGACACACTTAGTTAAAGAGTAAACTATATAAAAAATATACTAGAAATTTATAATATAATACTTAGGTAAAAACCAGACGGATTTCTAGAAAGCTTATAAATAAATATTAAGATAATAGTTATTATAGAAAATATATAGCAAAAACAGATTAGAGAACACGACTATAGATAACTATAATAATATAAAATAGAAACTATTTTTATACTAGAAATGTTATAGATTAAACTTATTAAAGACTAATATTCAGCTAAAATACATAGATATTAAGGAATTAAAAAAACTATAGAATGAATCAACAGGCATTTTTGGATTCCAGGAATATAAAAAAAAGTTAGAACTATTCTTTTAAAGTGCATTGAATGCAAGAAGAATAAAGTATTAAAATATATAAAATATAGACTTATATAATTAATTCCTTTACTAGACCTACTATAGGAATTAGTTATAATAGATTTTATTACGGAAATACTAATAATAACCACCTTTCAAGGCTAATAGTATGACATGATACTAGTTATAATAAACTAATTTATAAAATATACATACTTTAAACTAATATATACAGAGGTTAAAGTAGACGAATTGGTGATATTACTAATTAAACTCTTAATTACACAACATAAATTACTATAAGAATTTATAACGGATAGAGACAAATTGTTTATATTAATATTCTAGAAAATATTTATAGAGAAGCTAGGAGCTAAGTATTAACTCTTAATAGCATTTTATTTATAAACAAATAAGCAGATAGAATGGACAAACCAAACATTAGAATAATACCTATAAATATATGTTAATAAATAACAAGATAATTAGATTAACTTACTACTAATAGCTAAGTTTGTATATAACTCTGTAAAGTCATTAACTATAGGAAGATCACTATTCTTTATGAACTATAGTTATAAGCCTACGGCTTATCAAGAACCACAAAGACTAAATAAGATATCAGAATTAGTAAGAATAAAGGTTGAAAAGTTACAATAACTTCATTAAGAAATAGCAAGGAAAATTACCCAGAAAGGAGGCCTCAGCAAGCAACAAAAGGACAAATTTAGAATTAAGGGACTAATCTTTAAGAAGGGGGATAAGGTTTTCCTACTATGAAAAAATTTAAAAATAAAACAACTATTAAAAAAACTGGATCACGTTAAGTTGGGACCATTCAAGGTTAAACGATAAACAGAACCTGTGAATTATGAACTGCAACTACCTAAGGACACGCAGATTCACCTAGTTTTTCATATTTCATTACTAGAACCAGCACCACAAAACGCTAAACTTTAGATAAGACTCAAACTCGAAGAAGACGCTACTGAGTATGAAGTCTAGTGAATCATAGACTACCAGCGGTTTAGGCATCAGTGGAAGTATTTAGTTAGATGGAAAAGTTATAGACCTGAGGATGATACATGGGAGTCAGTCAGGAACCTGAAGAACAGTTCAGAGCTAATTGACTAGTACTATCGGATGGGCCAGGAAAGGCTTGCTCTAAGGTCACATTCCAAGGAGAGGACGAATGTAGTGCATTCTAATTAAAACCGGGGGATAGGGAGGGTGAAGCGACAGGCTGGGAAGAAACTTGAACTGCAGATTGTGGTGTGCGAGTTTCTTAATCCCAAGAACGAGCCTCTTCCTCTTCAAGAGCTTACACCTCGCGAATTGAGGCTATCTCTCGATTAAACATCTCCTTCTCTTTTGAATCCACTTGCGCGAGTTCACGACGAAGTCGTAATTCACAAGCACGGAGCTTAGAATACTGATCCTCAATGGAGTCAAGCTGGCGACGAAGCTTTGCTTTGTCACGGTCAAGGCGATTCTATTCTGACTGCAACATGATCAGGTCACACTTTACATTGCGGTCAGCACAGGCCGAGCAACGACTAGAACTCAAGTTCACAAGGCAATTATCGCCTCGGCGGGAACAGTTCGAGCAAGGTGTCGGCATGTGACGGGGTTCGTTACGGATCCGAGAAGCTAGGCGGTGAGCATGTATTAGAGACGACTCAGGACGTGTCATCGTTAGGAAGCTGGGCAGGGAAGAAAGGAAGTTGAGGGTCTTACAGTCTGGAACACAGAGCGGAAGACCTGCTGCCTTTATACTGCTTATAGAAGGGAGAAACTATCTTCCAAGATAAAGACTTGGAAGAGGGGGATAATGTTATGGACAGTAATAAAAAGGCAACTGCACCCGAAGAGCTGAAGGAACTGGCAACGACAGCCAATAAAGCTCTGGAATGGAAACGTATGTTCGAGCTTGAAAGAAAGAACTGTAAGCGGGTACGGGACGCATTGGCGCAAGCTAAGGCAAAGGCCAAGAAGCAAGAACAAAGATATGGAACCATGTGGACGGATCCGGAGCATTCACCCACGTGACAGGAATAGGGCTTGGCAGACAGAGGAGAAGTGAGGTAATAGAACCTCTGGCAGCTCTGGCAGTCTCTGGCAGTATCCAACATACAGCCGACCAGTACACAATGTACGCACGGAGAATCTACTATAAGTATGAAGCATTGGACGGTTCACAGTTACTTTTAATTCTTTATAGTTACTCTAAAATTAAGATTCACACCTTAAGTGAAATAGTTTAATACTATTCTGTTAAATCTTAACTTACTGTATTACTTTATCTTATCTCTACTAAGTTAACTAACTTCTATTAAGTCTAATAAGCTATCTAATCCGGAAGTAAGGGAATTAATTAATTATTATAACAATTAGTTAGATAGCTTATTACTAGTATAATTTACGTTAGTAAGTTAGTAACTTGTAATAACTAGCTACTAAGTACACAAAATATTTAATTTAACTAAAATATAAAATTAAAGTAACGTGAAATAAGAAAAAAAATAATTTAAAGACTTAAACTCTCTAAAATTTAACATAGAGTTAGATGGATAGGTGACTAATTAATAAGTATTATTTAAAAAAAAAAATTTATATAAATATACTATTAAAGTAATACATACTTTATACTATACATTAATCTAAAATTAATAAACTATTATTTTTAGGAGTTAGTTAGTTTCTATATTTTTAATAAAAAAAATATAGTTTATTAGTATAATTATAAGATTTCTTTTTAAACTAGTAATAAGTATAGACTTTTCTTATAGTAACTATTTTATTACTAAGAGCTATATTCATTTTATACTTAATATACTAATAATTATATTTAATATACTAATAATTATACTTAATATAGTAAGAATATATTTTTTTACTATTAATAACCTTATTAAGTAAAGACTTTATTATATAAATAATATAGCTCTATTATTTATATACTATTATATTTAATATTTCCTACTTAACTTAAGTTTAGTATTATTACTTATTTTGCTATTAAGAGAGAAGCTTATTATCTTTAGTGTTTATAACTTTAGTATAGATAAATTACTATAAAAATTATATATTTAGTATCTTATTTACCTAGTGTTGTATAGCCTTATTATTAGATATATAAAAATTTAAAATAATTATAACTAGTAAATAATAGAATTACTAAGGGTTTAAATTACTATAAAGAGTTAACTATAGTACTTATATAAAGAGAATAAGAGAATTATATACTCTTATTTTATAATAACTCTTTAGCTAGTTATAAAAGAGGCTGATAGTAAAGTTATTTTTTAACTTAACTTAACACTATCTATTTTCTTATTATTATTATTAGTAGAATTAAGACTTAAAGGTTTCTTATTTATATTTAATAAAGTATTTCTATCTACTAGTTTATATAACTATTTTTTAGAATTTATATATAATTATAAGAATGTTAATAAACTAGCTATAAAAAAGTACTTATTAGAACTTAAAGTAAAATTATTTAAATTCTAGACTAAATATTTTTACTATGTAAAAGAAAGTTTATTTAGAGAGAAATTACTTCTATTTTTAAAAGTATTTACTCTTATAAAACTATCTAAAAGTGTTATTTTTTTTTAATATTATATTAACTTAAATTACTAAAGCAGCTTAAACTACTAGAGCTACTTAAACTATTAAAATAATTCAAACTAAACTAATAACCTAAATTAATATATTAAATAAAAGTAAAGAAAGTTTATTTAAATATTAGCTAATAATTTATAATAGAGGAAAGCACTTACGCTAGATTTCTTTATTATATAATTTAAATAAATAGCTATACTATATACTAATAGTATAAATACTATATTATTAAACTATATAAAAAACTAATATACTTATCTTTATATTAATTATTAAGGCTAGTAAGCTTACTTTTAAAAATAGTAGAGCTATTAGACCTATAAAAACTTACCTAAAGGTAAGTTAAAATTATAATATAACTTATATATAATTATATACTATAGTAAGAAGAAGAAGTTTATAAATAATAATAATTTTATTTAACGCACTAACATTACAATGCTGACTTATTATAAAGTTATTATAATAATAATTCTTATATTATAGTAAACTATAATAGTAGAAAGGTAAATAAATACTTAGTTTTTTTTACTTAAAAAACTACTATAACTTTATTTTATAGTTAAATTATTTAAGCACTGCCTAATACTAATAAATTTTATAAATAATAATAACAGTAATATTAGAATAAGTAGTAGTAGGTTAATAGATTACTTAATATTATCTTAAGTACTAACCACATTAGAAAGGCGCGAAACTAGTAAATAATAATAAATAAATATCTTATATATTACGTCTTTACAAACTCTATATTTGTTTAAGAATGTTTTTGTTATTCTAATGCCTTAATTTAGGCGCACTAGAGGGCACTAAAATAACTAGATTATAGGTAGATATAAAGACAGGTAGTAGTAATTATATTTAGATAGATAAGTAAAGCAGGCAACATGAAGATAAGTATATAGGATAATAGAAATATCTTAAGATAGAATTTTAGCAGCGCTAGGTGGTGCTAGGATGACTAGATCATAAGCAGATATAAAGATAGGTAGTAGTAATTATATATAGATAAATAAGTAGAGCAGGCGACATGAAGGTAGGTATATAGGATAATAAAAATATCTTAAGGTAGAGTTTTTAGCAGCGCTGTGTAGCGCTAGAATAACGGGATTATAAGAAGAGAAATGTAAAGTATATAAATAGATAAGAGAAACAGGCGACATGAAGGCAGGTGTATAGAATAATAGAAATATCTTAAGATGGGGCTTTTAGCAGCGCTGGGTAGCGCTAAGATAACAGGATCATAAGAAGAGAAACATGGAGTGTGTGGATAGACAAGAGAAGCAGGCGACATAAAGGCAGGTATGTAGAGTAATGGAAACATCTTAAAGTAGGGTTTTTAGCAGCGCTGGGTGGCGCTAGAATGACGGGATTATAAAAAGAGAAATATGGAGTACATAGATAGATAAGAGAAGCAGGCGACATAAAGGCAGGTGTATAGAATAACAGAAACATCTCAAGATGGAGTTTTTAGCAGCGCTGGGTGGTACTAGGATGACGGTATTATAGAAAGAAGAGCGTGGAGTACGTGGATGGATGAGGGAAACAGATAGGAAAAGGCAGGATAGAGACAGTAGGTAGCTATAGGTAGTAGGTGAATACACGTGATTTGTACACAATAATACATCCCAGACCGTATACGTAGTAATATAACCCGAATCCTGTACGTAGTAACCTAACCCAGATTCTATACATAATACTATAACCCAGAGCGAATCTGGGCTATACAAACCCAGAAAACGTTCAGGAAAAGGCGTCACTTTTCGGGATCTTACGTACCGGACCCCCTATACAAAATTAGGTGAATATCTAGGGTCTTCTATCCCAGAATCAGGGTGTTTTCACCCCTAACTATACGGGGTACTACACCCCAGAATCCAGGATCTTACACCCCGGGGAATACTCCATAGGGAATATCTTTTCCCAATCCAAATTCCCCATTACTGATGAATTCTTACATTATGTATAGGTGCACTACTGCAATAGACACCGCTGAAACTGCCTATCCCTCTTACTGAAACCTGCCAACCCGTGCCACCGGACTATTCTCTTCTGTCTCTTTATGCTTATTTCGAAGCTATGCGTGTGGTGAACCAGTTGTTTAATCATTATAATACCGACATAGTCTGTACCTAACAGGCACTCTTATGTCTCCTAAGTTTGGTAGGGGCTCACGTGAAACCCTTCGTTTTTAAGTCTACTTAATTAGAAACATTCATCTTATCTTAATAAATCCAACTGCAAAATCCCTTCTGGGACCGAGAGATACGAATTGTGGGTACAACTTTAAAAGGGCCTGCACAACACCAGAACTGAATATTTCAGCCTCTTCAATTCATATACAGTACTAGGTCAAAGACTGGTATACCTATCGATTTCCTATCCAGAGTCACTATCTACCGTCAACACCCAACTATTATTCTATATATTTAAAAAACTTAAAATCTTATAATTGATGTAAATAAAAACTACTTCTTTTTTATTACTTTTTGATAGAGTTAGAAAATAGAAGTATAGTAGATATCGCGAATTTTGTATGGAGATTGGCTGAATACGGAGTGCGTAAACTTTCGCTAAACTTTTGAATAACTAATATAAACTTTCCGAATTTTATTAAAATTATTATAATATTAATATTTTCATATGCAAATGGTTATTTTCATTTATTAGAGAATTGATTGTAGAGATATTATATGTAGAAAGTGTTTGTTTTTGTGGGAAATCGGTAGATGGACAAGACTTTTGACGTCTGGCTGTACGTTCAATTCAGTACGACCCAGGCGATCTGCAGTGTGTGATCTCTGCCCAAGTCGATGCATGGCATCTAGGTGACGACGATGCGATTCGAGCCAAGTAACCTATTGAAGAGCTGTCTCATCCATTTAAAAGGCAGAGATGGTAGCTTCAATGCATCCGCCAATTCACCAACCTCAAAACGCAACTTGCACTGTCTCAGCGATCAAAGCAGGGCTCTTCACTCCCTCGTCTTAGATTGTTGAAATCAAACTATTGAAAAAAAGAGGAACTCTGATAACATAGCCCGGGCATGGTTCTCGATAATTGCGACGGTGTATCGCGGGTTTCGACAAATGGATGCTAAATTCGTCACACGCTTCCCCGAGCTACAGAGCCAAACGCTTCGCTAATTGGGAGACAGCATACCAAGAGAACCTAAAGAAGCTCTGTGCTCTGCTCTCCGAGTTGAGAGCTGCCGCACACAAATCGGAACATGGATTCTGTGCCGCGATCCACGGATCCCATCCTGGGTCACTAGAAATATATGAGCATGAATTTAACACCAAAACTCCGGATAAAAAAAGAAGTTCCGGAGTAATACCGTGTTCCGATGCATATCCTTCCTGAGAAGTATGTGAAAAATTCCGACATGAAGACACGGAGAAGGTGGACAAGATGACATGAGCTCGAAACCGGCAAACGTAGCGCGGTCGGCAGACTCAATTTATCTTCACATTGGGTTGGTCTCGCAGAAATGTATACCATTGGAAATAAGCGAATGCAGCGCAGTTCAGAGACTTATAATTTCTCCAGATTTAATCCATTGGCTTGCACAACTCATACCTCTACGTAACACCACCTGGGGAACTTACTCTGGGTCAGACAAATGGCTCCAATGATGCCGCCAGGATACGAAAGCGATAAGGAGAGTACAACAGGGCTTTTTCATGTCACAGGGATAAAGTATCCGACTACGTGTCCACTACGCTCGCAAGATTGGCTAAACCCCCTCAACATCGCTCACATCACGCCTCTTTTAGCTAAGCAAAATGTAAAAATCAATCTCTTATCTTCATTCTACTTTATACCCCATAGCTCCTTTGTAGCATCCCTCCATCTCTCCCTGCCTCCATTTTCCTCTCATCAAATACATCAGCCACACCTTAGTCCTCAAATAGAATCTCAATATACGCAGTCGAGTTCCGACAACTTCCATCCATCAGTGATTACCATAACCGTAAAACGAGCTGCGACCTCGGAACTAGAAAATTTTCATATAACCTTGTAAACGCGTGACCGCCAGGATGTCTGGTATGTACCCATCTGGTATCACATGTGCAGTCTTTATATCGCAACATAGCTTTGAAGAGTCACGGTAATATTTCGTAAGCCAGCACTCATGCTCTGAATTTAGCCTTCTCTGCAAATCAAAATATTTGACTCTGCAAGCATCAAGCCGCAATGGTAACGGTTATGCATTTTACGTTTCAGCTCATGAGCAAAAAGCATAAGACCTCAACTTCCTCGGTTTCAAGATCAGGGGAAAACATCCACCCAAGAAAAAGACAAGAAAATACTTCCAGAATCTTTCAATAGAAACCAGTCGAATGATCCGCATTCCTCCAATCAAAAAGACCAAAATTTTACAGAAAATAAAGTAGCATACCTCAATCCGCCATACAACCCCTAAACCCTACCATATGCCACCTATCACCCCAAATCTTCCTCCATCTAAGTAACAATCCTCGCCATCTCCCTCATCGCTGTCTTAACCTTCCTCGCCTTCGCTCCCGCCTGTGCACCCCGAATCTGCTGGCTCAAGAAATTCACACCTTCGCCCGCTCTCACGCCGTATGCCAGATGCGGCGGGAGCACCGTGAGTGTACCCTCACACACCAAGTCACCGGGGTTGCAGATAATCTCGACTTTCTCACGCGGGAAGTTGGGGATTTGGTTATTATCCTATTTACTATCAGCACACTCCACCCCACAAATAAATCGGCGAGAATGATTGAGTACTAAGGTAGGGGGAAATGGGAGGTGGGGGAGAGCGGAATGGGAGGATGAATGAGAGCATACCTGCTGTTTCTGCGTATCCCCATACGTAACAACACCCGCAATCTGATCCTTAACATTTTGCGGCAAATTCTCGATCGCACGATGGCACACCGCAGCACCCTGGCTATATCCTCCAGCCACGAGGATCGAGTCCGGACACTGGCGGTTGGCCCGGGTAAGGACATCTCTCATATCGTTGATGCCAATTGGATCCGCACCACCCGGAAGCGCATTTGTGGATAGCAGAGCTGGATAATCGATGCCCTCGGTCGCAACGGCGTTGTTGCCGAATTCCGCTTTGAGGCCGTCTGAGATTGGTGGGCCTACGATTGTTCCCTGTTGCTGTCGGCTTCCTGAAGATCGGATTTGAAGTATGGAGATTGTGAATGGGGGAGAGGCATACCATGTTCCCGGCTTCAGTGGAGCCGCGCGCCCAGGCGAAGATGATGTCTCGACATCCGCCTTGGATGAACTCATTCGCCGTGGTGCGGGTTTGACGCTTGGAGAGGTCTGCGTCAATAGCAATGGGGCTCGAGGTTGCGAGGCCGACTAGAGCGGCGGTAACAAAGGCGTTGAAGTACATGATGTCCGGTCCGACAGATCAAGTGTATGTGAGATAAGTACAGATGATATGAAACGAAGTGACAGGTGAGACGCAAGGGGAAACGAAGGGAGATCCGCCTCCGGCTACGACTGGATGCCTGGTGCGGGAAGGGACGAGCAGATGTGATGAAGTGCTGAATCTGAGGATCATTGAAGGCGATCTTAAGGGTTCTTTATACTGAGACAGCAGACATTGTTCCCCCAATCATGACGCCCAACTGCAGCTGAAATTAGGGAGATATACATCTGCAATTTGGAAGGTCTAAGGCCGTCAATAGTCAAGGTGATCTCAGCATTTGTTCCACGAAGGAAAGAGCAAAGCCAAGCGGAGATTCCTGACAGATCTTAGGATTCAAAGAGGAGCGAAAAGAAACAAGAATCTCTTAGCAGGTTGCGTAGAGATCAATCGAGAGGAAATCGCGATACCGAGGAAGACCGTTTGGATGATTGGATACGAGCATTCGAACAGCAGATGCCACTAGTGTCATGAGGGCAGTTGTGGCCATGTGCCAAACAGTTCCTTGGGTTCCTTGCACACTTGCAACATCGCAGGAATGGTTTCGCGGGGAAGGTGCAGGAACGTTAGCTTGGCAACATTGTCCCGCGGCATGCTAGATGTGATCTTGAATCAGATAGGCAGTCACTGAGATGGTGTTCTGCGGGCACGGACACTAGGTCACTAAGTGGACTGACGAGAGAAGCCTGAGATGTGCCTGAGATGACAGTGCGTGGAACACGTACCTCGGCAGCTTAACGAACGCCCTTGATGGGAAAACTAACAGTAATAGGTAGCGGGGGACCTTCTGGATGCCTTTGAAAGGAGAATTCGACCTTATATTGCAACTACATACACCTAGCTAGCGAGTAGAGACAAGCTTTGGACATTGCTTTTTTGCGGGGCGCAGCACCAGGTTATCGGAAATCGCGTGGTGAATTGTTCCGAAGGTGGGCGCTAAGGCTTCTAAGCCGGCACGGCAGTCGGTCCTGCTATATTTTCAGACACTTAGTCTAACTTGATTTGTGAGGTCGAGAGGTGAAAAGCAAATCCCCACAAGGAGATGCCGAGGTATGTGAGCAGAGGCAGAACTGACGTCGGAGAGAAGTTTGAAGGTGCGGAAAGAAATGAAAATGGTCGCTGAGGTACGCCGGTGATTACCTGGTAGATGATGCCCTAAGATAAATGGTTGAGGTATTGTATGGTGTGCCACAGGTTACGGAAATGCGCAGTTAGAGGATAAGTAAACATGGTCTTCCAGCTACTGTCTCATGTCGTAAGGCAAGATCTCTTCTTCCCGGGATCCTTGCATCCAAGGGATCACACACGAATGTGGTTCATAGAAGAGAAGACGAAAACGTTTACCTTGGACCTTACCTACACTGCTGTACTTTGGGTAATAATTTACTTGTGCACTTGAAATTGGCTAGACAAAAACTTTCTGAACTTACAGAAGCCCTACACATTGCAACTGATAGATGTCGGAAGGGGTATCTCTCATGATATGGGTGAGAAACCTTAAAAAGCCATGTGACTTATGGCACTTCAGCCACAATTTGACCATCCTCGCCAGATTCATCCTGAATCTTCGTCCCAAACGCCTTGCTAAGCTCGCTGAATCTGCTTCGTACCCACTTGTGATCTCTGTCGTCCTTGTCGAGTAGGTGCGTTTGAAAGTGTTTGATGCGGCTTGGGAAAACTTCGAGCCTACTCACTCGCAGTTTCTTCCCGTTATCTCTTGCCTTCTCGACCGCGACCCTCCAGACTGCTGAAAGATCGTTCCTAAACTCAGCATCAACAGCATAATCGTCAACGAAATCTCCGCATCCATAGATTATCAACCGTCCCTTATAGACTTCCGCGCCTTGGATATGGTGGGAGGAGTGGCCGTGTACGATATCAACTTCGCATTCGTCAACTAAAAAATGTGCTAAGGAACGGATATCATCGGAAGGCACCCAGGAGTGGTTTGGCCCCCAGTGGACGCTGAAGACTTTCAGATTGGGCTGTGCGGTTGAGGATTTCAAGAGTGATCTGAGATGACTGCGGGTTGAGGATGAGTAGTCTATGAAATGGAAGTTTGGGACTTTGGACCAGTCGCTTGGATGGTCGGACGCAGAGTAGACATGGGCCGTGAACTTCTCGTCACTTCCTCCCTGGATACTTAGGACAGCAGGTCTATAAGCTTCATCTCTTGTCTCTCCAGCGCCTGCAAAGGCGATCCCTGAGCCTTTGATTGTCCGCACCGTTTCCAGCAGTCCAGCCTCAGAAAAGTCAAGGGTATGATTGTTCGCGAGAGAGACATAGCTGATGCGAGCCTCTTTCAGGCACTCGATATTGGCCGGATGCATACGATAGTTGAAGACTTTGTTCGGCCATGGTTTGGGATGAGTGGTGGCGGAAGTCTCGAGATTGATGAGGTTGAGGTCTGCGGATCGAAAAATCGGGAGAGTGTTACCCCATGGCGACTTGGACCCGTACTCTCGCAGCTCTGGGTGACACGATACGAAATTATCAATATGTCGAGCCTCTTCAGGGCAGTGGATGTGTGTTGGGAGCAATTGGTCGATGAGCCGGCCGAGCATCACGTCCCCAACGAAGTTGAGGTGAAAGCGCGTTTGTGGCGGCATCCTGACAGAATTCAGTCGAACGGCGGTCGAATTGTATCAGCCATGAAGAGCACGAGATGTAAGGAGAGCATTGGGATGTGGGAGGAGGTGTATAGATGGGTGGTTGATGTTGTGAACGTTGGATACAGTTTTCGTCATTGTGAAAGCTGAGTGCTTGGCGTTTCCCCGCAAAAGAAGCCTTCCATCGACACCCCATCCTTTCATATCACAAGCTTTCCAGGCTACAGTAATATTTATACTGCCAATCTTAAATACATTTCCGGGATGACTTCGCCACAATAGGATGGCGTAGAGTAAGCTACAAGCAGAGACACTTCTATAATTTATACTTAAGCTGCATTCTCTCCTCACAACCCATTCATATATACAAAGTATACAGTACCATTGCTACCCATAGTACTTCCTAGACCCTACATATGATCTCATCCTATAGAATTACAAATTATTTGTCCACTTCCTCCGCCCAGCGCTCAAGTCTCTTACCATTATCTCCACATCTTCGTCACTGTATGTCGCTACACCCAAGCAGGGAGGTGTCCAATCATCGAAGACTAATCGCCTACGATTCATCACTTAAGTGACACAAACAGTGGCATATCAATATCGAAAGAAGGTTGAGTCTCCCACTACTTTTCTATATAAATAGCATCAATCAAAGTCTGCGAGTCATCTTTTAAATTACTTCATTTACTACCAGTCTGACATCCAACACCTTCTAACAATTGCTCCCCGTCATTATCAATCCAGTCGCGAAACATGTCATGGTATTAAGGCTTATAAGTTTCACAGTTTGAGCCTTTTTGTGGATATTCTATCCGACCCAAGCTCAGTCTCGAGATATCGCACCGTTGATTATTTCACCGAGCGGAGAATGGTACGCCGAATTAGACTACTAGCATGATTCTACTCTGAAAAATTTGATCTAACCTACCCGTAGGGATGGTCCGAATGAACCGTGGGCCTCTTTCAACTTCGGTGTCGGTACACTTATCCAGTCCTTTCGAGCTCCGAAGCATACTGTTCCCATTCATTCTGCTCCCGATCCACACCGGATGGTGTTCAGAAATCATTTTCCAGAGACGAACAAATTTCAATTCCACGCTATCCGAGTCATGGAGAAAGGCAGGAGCGTTTGATTTGGACCCATGAGGCTCTGACAGCGTTATCAATGCCTTGGATGGCAGTGGTTTGAATCTATGATATGGAATCGATCTAGCGATGTTTGGCCCCTCATAGAACGATAGGGAAATTTCTCAAACAGAGATTGTTGAGGCCGACACTCGAGTTGTTTTTATGGGGCTAATTAGCTTATCGAATGTGCCACCCAACCCTAGGGAAGGCCATGTGAAGCCACTGAGCGCGAGCCTTGCAGAATCTCAAGCTATTCCTATCAAGCCTTTTAGTTACACTGCTGGTTCAATCAATACTATGCCATAGGCCTTCTTGTTTACATACTTTTGTGTTGGAGAATTATCTAATCCCATACGTAGGAAATGCATCGATAAGTCTCATCTTAGGGTGAACACGACATATCACGATTCAACCCAGAGACCACCATACAAATGGACGTGCACAACCAGAATTCAGAGGACTTTGCTGGTGGTTACCCTCTGGCCGTGAACATAGCCACCATCACCTTTCCCACGGCACACAGCATTGAAGGGTCCAGTACCCCTAGCTCGCGCCCAATAGCAGCCTCCATAGATTTATTGGTCCCTCAACTTTGGCTTCCGCTCGATGTCTGCGATATTTTTGAACGCTTTTTTAACCTCATCTGGAATGAGACCTTACAATTATACCTCATCAATGAAACCTCTCACTCACAACTCCAGAAACAAAACACCAGTGTGATCATTTCGCTCCGCGCCGCTCCGGCCTCTTTTCGCATGGCTACGAATGTCACGCTACCCTAATCAGCCTTCGATTTCACAATCACATATCCCCTTGTCGACAACACGTCTCATTACTTCCCACTCAACGTGCTTCAAGTCTAGATCAATATATGCTTGGTCGTACTTTCTTGCTAGAGACTTATATACGTGTCGATTACGACCGCTCAATTTTAAGCTTATCTCAAGCTATCCCTGACAATGGACGGTCATCGCACGTCTTTGCTATCCCCCCTCCGATTCCAAAATCTCGTCAAAACCGGAGCAGGTCAATCAAGCCTCGATATTCTGATCCTGGACGTTGGAGCGGAGTGACAATGTCTTTTGTTTTTGTTGGCGCTCTTTCGGATATGCTGATCCTCGGCGGTATCCTCTTTGCTATTAAAAAAAGAAGTTTATTGGGTTCCCAGAAGTCCAAAAACGCCAACAGCTGCGTTCAAAAAGAATCATCTACACGGCAACGCTAAACCTTGGGTTGAGGCAATGGAGATGGAACGAGTTGAACTGGAAGCGAAGAATCAGAACGTAGAGATAACAGGCCTGGAGCCCCCGAGGGCTGGAGCTTCAGGGCATAGTTCCGGTGCATGAACTGGACGCACCAGGTATGAGGTGAAAAGCAAGCTTGAAGCACGCATTTGCTGTAGTGTTGAAACTTTACCATGTCCGTTATCTTGTCGCTGTATATCGTTATATCTCATCTTGTATTATCCTAGAATAATTCTCCTATGCTGTTTGGGGCTGAAGACGGAAGGACATAAGCCAACGTTGCAGTGAATGGGAAGGCCTGTCCTTGTTACCTTTTAAAATAGGAATACATGTCACCGTTTTTATAATAACACTTTTCACCCTTGTATCATTAGAACACTTGCCACATTTTCAAGAGCCTGTTAGGCGCATCACTAGGTAGATTTACTGTATCTATTCCGAGCCTATGCTAGATGGTACTTATAAATAATTAAAGCTGGGAGATGGAATGCAAGACTCAGCAGTGAACACCATATGTCACTAAACCTATTGGAACTAGTCGGGAAGCGCCAACGTTGCATACCACAAACTCCTTTTTTGCTTTTTAACTCCTCCTACTACGCACGTTCGCTACTGAATCTACAATTCTTCTGGCTAGGTATCTGGATCTATCTCTGTTAAGCTTTTTGCAATCCTGATTCTAGGCGGAATTAAGCCCGCACAAGGCTGCTTGAGGTGGTCCAGTTTGCCACAAACCTAACTGCGATAAATATATCAAGAGCCTAGTTTGATCCGGGATCCGTCTCACTCTCTATTACATACACAAGGCTGGATCGAATTTTCCTCGACAATCCCGTGATTTACAGCGGATAAGTTCGGAGCTCAGTTTTGACCTTAGTTATGAAATCCACTATTATAAGCTCAGTGACGATGGTAAGCCCATATCTAATTAGTTGCATTTCCATTGATTCCAATGATGATTCTCTGCAGAAGAGTTTAAGTGAGAGCTTAAACGACCACGAGACATGGGAGAAGAAGGATATGAAAATGCCCAGCGCATGTTTCCCATAGATATGGAGGATTTTGAAGATGAACATGAGGATGCTTCAACTAGATCTGATCTAGGGACAACAGGTGAAGAGGAAGATTATCATGATAAGGAGGAGGAGAGGGGAAAACGAAAATGAAGACGAAGACGGAGACGGAGACCTTTCGGATGAGTGAAAAGAGACTTTTGGAGGAGCTTGAAATAGAATGGATTTGAGGGAGGGTTTTCTGGGAATAGGTTTGGGAGATGAATAAATGAAATTTATACGGCAATGAAGAGCCTCTATAATGAACATTAGTATATTAAATCGCGACTGTATCAGGTCCTGGAGGAACTGGCTGGTGCGTGCAGATGGTGAGGGATAGTGGATGTCTTGGCTGCTTTCTGACAAACTTAAAGAGAATATTAGGTATCTTATGCTTGGAAATATAAAATAGGACCCCCTCTCTTGATTTGAAATCTACGAAAAAGAAGGGCTTTGAGGTGAAGCTAAGAGGCTCCGCCGCAGTGGAGTAGAGGTAGAAGCTTGGCAGACATCAAGGTTCTCAAGCTGTTGAAAATGTCTACGAGTCCTAAAACCGACAAGATGAAAAGCTTTTAAACTTTGATATATTGGAACACAATGCGAGCCTTGTTCTGGGTTGCATCTTTTTTCTAGTTCAACCTTGTCATCCTCGTTCGAGGCGCCGAGGAATCCTCCAGCATCAACAACGAAGGATTAAAGAGTGATGAATCATCGAACCAGTTGGACGGCGAACTGGGTACAATTATGCAGTACACTTCTAGGCTATAATTTGAGGGAGCTAACTGAGCCTAGATTTCGGCGCAGACAAGTATTTCTTAGAAGTAGAATCCAGAGACACTAAGTTATCGTCAAGAGGAACAACGTCTACTAGCGCGACTGAATAGTGATTATGGCACCTGGAATGAGTATCATCTTCGCCGGCGGCTCCTCAATGCACTGTATGGCTTCTCACGGTATCGGGAACGCAATCTAGTGGAAGTGCAACGATGGAGGGGGTTATATAAGCATGCATCCATGAAATAGAGAAAAGAGTGCCATGATACTACCTTTTCCTATTTGGATTTAACTTTTAACTAACTTGAAGTCTACCGATATTGGAATCTACGATGGGGTATAGAAAGAAGCTAATCCAGGTTGAAGAACGCATATTCAGGAACGAAGTGCTCTGCAAAGCCATCGTTTCGCACGCAACGGAGTTTTATGGTATCGAGCAGAAAGAGTTAGATGCTCACACTAAGGAGGCAGAGAAGAATAATCAAGTGGCCGATAAAGTTAGTGTTTCACAAGCGCTAAAGCAGCGTCCGAGACTGGGCCGGGAGGGTATCCAAGAGCGTGAAGATGCTTTCCCTTGTATATTAGGCTCGCTGTCAACCTTGTACCTAGATGCAGATAGTAGTAAGTTGGTCAAAGTTCTACTTCATGGTGCAAGCCTTGGAAGACTCGGACACGAAGTAGCAAGTCTCGGAGGTACGTTTGGATAGACGATGCTTACATGTTCTTTGGTTGAGCTAAAGCTTTCTGCCGGGTTTTTTAAGTAACCATCAACTAGCGGTCCAAGTACATGAATGTCACATGTCGGTATCTGGAAGCGTATCCAAACCCTGCCTCTTTTCGTTTATAACCCTTCATCGACTCATTATCTCATCACGCTACTACGCACGATCTCCAACGTGAAGTCACAGTACCGGATATTGACATGAAGCCTTCGTCCACATTGCTTGTTGAAGGCGACTTCACAGTCGTGTTCGCAGACCAACAAAACCATTACGACGTTATTACAACGCACTTCTTCATCGATAAGGCACAAAATCTAATGTCCTACTTCGACACTATCCATCGATTGCTCAAGCCAGGGGGTCACTAGATCAACTTTGGTCTTCTGTTGTACGGAACGGGACCATTTGTGGAACTAAGTCTTAGTGAAATTGTTGCGTTTCTGAAGTCATGGAATTCGAGTTCGTGGATGCGGATGAGTAGTATGGAAAGCCTACGCTGAAAGGGAAGAATGTCCGTGGCAAAGAGGCGGAATATGGATTCAATGCAAGAGCGCTTACAAAGAATGTCTATAAAGCACAGACTTGGGTTGCGAGGAAGAAATCATAGCGGGATGGATTTGTGCTGGATAGTACATAAGGAAGGCAGAAGTAATAAATGATAAATTTTGGAGAGGAAGCATTGAAAATGTTAACAAGATTACTTGAATGTCCACATGAGCCTTCTAAGTTTTTAAAACAGAAACAGAAATCTTCTTCTGTTAGGATTACAACAAACTCGATTATGATTCTTCGTGGCTTGCGTTCTACCAATGCGATTATCGTGATATGATGTATCGTGCCACGAGTGGCGATGCCTGGTATATGTGAATATCAAAGGAAACACATTTCAAGCACATAAGCACCTCAAAGCGTGGGTCTCTGAAATTACTAGATACTGGACCCCACAGAAAAACCTTGCTATGCTCCCTACATCCCTTCTGTTGCCGTGCTCATTGAAGTTAGCGTCAATGTCAGTTTCCCCTTCTTCCCCATATCCGGATCATCGTCATCTTTCTTTCCCTTCCCCTTTCCCTTCCCGCCTTGCTTGACCTTCTCCGCCACGGCTCTCTTTACTATACAACCTTCAATAGCCAACCTCTCAACAAACACCCTTTGCGACCTCGCTCCGGATTCGGCTTATCTCATACAGAATAACTACGTCATCCACCATCTGGTTCACTGATAATGTTTATGACCAAGTCTGCATACCCTCCAGCATTCTCTTCCACGGCAATTCGTTCGGCGAGTTGGTTTGCGCGCTCAACATTGAAACTTCTGTACCGAATTTGAACGTGGATAATCTTTCTGCTTTCGTCTTTTGTCCCTTGATGATTCCGCGAACGGTGCTTTGGAAGGTGACAAGCATCTGGCTCATTCTGGACTTCTTCCAGGCGCTTCTGGGAGCTTATTCAATCTTTGCTTTGAATTTATGAGCGACAGGAGGTGATGGAGAGCAGATTTTATATTCGGAGCTGGGACACTAAGATGATTACTTGGTAAGTGTGATCCATTTCAGGAGACGACTATGAAAACTAGAATCCAAAGACCATCCAACATAACGTTGTAACAATCAACTACTAAGAAAGCAGGCTGGAATACAGATTCTCACATTCGTTCCACGTCATTTCAAGTAGTCTCATTCCTTCCCCTAACCATATCACACCTATTACTCACTCACATGTTTTCCTTCCCAGTGGATCCATCATTCATATCAGGAGGTGCATTGTTCTCAACCTCACACTCTACCACATTCAAATGTCTTACTACCCTTGCACCCCCCGATCGCAGCCTATAAAATATATTCCAAAATCCGCACCTGTGTTCATCACCCTGCATCTTCAGCACCAGCCTCCTATTTCCTTCTATTAGCTCACTATAGGCAATGAAATCGCCCCGTTGATTAGCCAGGGAGAACGAAGGGCATACAAACTGATAAAGCACCCTACCCTCTCCATTGGAGTTAATTTGATGTACAACCATGACGAAGATGGGTTTGTGGCGGTAGTGAATGGATTTTCACTCATTTGAACTTCGTAGAAGAAAAATTACGCGGCAAAGAATTGATATAGTGGATTAATGAGAAGCTGAAACTTTATAAGAGAGAATACGACGCTCAAAGTGGTTTAGTAAATTAAGAACTAGATGTTCACGAGTTGCTAGATCCACAATCACATATCGGAGGACGTAAGTATTAAAGCAAACACAGGGAAACTTTCATTCTCCTAAATTTTAACGAAGGGGTTGATACTAGAAAGAGAGGCTTCAAAGTGATTCCCATCGACCTTGAGCCCGAGAACAACGACTGATACTCCACTAACTTACTTCCCCCAAACCCAGTGGTAATCCAGAAATGCGATATTGGATCCCACTCTTATGCTTCATTCCTAGATGTCAATTAACATCACAGTCGCGTATCTAATATCATCATAACAGACCCACCAGAAACCTCGAAAGTTCCAACACTCTAAGGGTCATGGCAATACGGGACTGGAGTCGGAAGGTCGTTGTTGTACCGACAAGTTGGACCACCGCACGTAGAAGCAGTCTTCCAGCCGTCGACACTGCAGATTTCGATTTCAATTCCTAATAAGCTGCAGCGGTATAAGCCCTGTGTGCAGTCATTATTTTGAGGTGCAGGAGCGGCGTGGGCGAGGCCGGCGAGGATGATAGCTCTAGTGATGACTTTGGCGAACATTGTGGTTGTTGGCGATTTGTGGCCTGATTACATTTAATTATTGCTGAAGATTGTGTGACAAGAGAGGGACTTGCCGGTTTGTGGTTTGTGTCTTGATATTGGAGAGTGGAGGGCCGTTGAGGAATGTGCGATGGGGATAGAAATGGGAACGTTGGGAGGCAACGTGGGCTTTATGCTCCTCTGCTGGGGCTAATTTCAGCTCTCATAATGAACTAAATAGAGTTTCACTAGAGCATACGAGAGTGGCGGGTACATTCTAGCCCCCCTCAAATTGTCAATGATATCTGCATATGACCATGTCATTGAATGCTGAAGACTTAGGAGGTGATTCGAAGCGATCCCCGTGAGCAAACTGACAGGAAATGTGGCTTGACATTGACTAGAATGACAGGTAATAATGTTAGACCCTCGTTCTAAAATATGAACGTTTCCTGATTCGGTTTCCCTTTCTGGAATGATGCCGTCATTTGAGGGTAATAGATGATGCATCGTCCTGTTCGATGAATGCTGCATTATAAGCCTACCGTGATCTCCTGTACAAAGCGTAAAGGATGCCATCAAAACATCAAGGGTGAAAGCATGTGAAAAGAGACTTTTCCTTCTCAGAGGTCTAGACTTGAAACATGATCCGCTAAGTCTGGGATATGATAACAAGTTCACAAGGCTGGTAACATGTTCATAACATGAACGGCTCACATCCGCTTACTCATCTGGTAGCGATGCTTTGCATCTCTCCTTTTCCGTATTTTCCTAAACCACACCGCAACTAGATGCCATAAAGTCGTCTCCTTGTCGAAGACAGGTTTTTCAAACAAAAAGCTAGCTACCTGCTGAGATATTCCTTCTTTTTAGCCCCCGGGTCTCTTTTTCAGTCTCAAACCATGCTCTTCTCTTGCCACTTTCCGAATTCATTTCCCCATACCTCAGTTTCAAATGCTTTAGTCGCTCTTGGGCAGCCATCTCCGATAGCCCGAAAGTATAGCAAACATCCTTAGCAGCGCTCTGTAGCTTCTCGCTTCCCACTGTAGTGATTATCATGCCCAAGAATCACTCACCAGGTGCTTCGTCTCTATTCCTCCACAGCCTAATCATGCCAATAATAACAAAAGGCAGAGCGAGGAGAAATGTCAAAAAGTACGGTAAGACTAGCCTCAATTGATTATCGAACCAGAAGATGTTTTGGAAATCTTCCTCGGTCGTATTAACGCTCGTGCTGTAGAAGTTCAGGCCTTCCACGGCGGAGAGTGCGATGTCGACGAGGGCGGCGTTGAGAAATTCCTTGGAAATCTGAATATCGGAAACGGTGGAGTTTTGTTTTTGGTAGTTGATGTTGAATGGAGTGTGTTTGATCGAGTTGTCGGTGCTGTTGACTGCATCATGGATTTAGAGGTTAACTGGGGAAAAAACATTGAAGATTACTGTAAGGGGTAGAAGAATAATGGCAAACCAGTTTAAGAAACAGCTATTCGGCCTGCTTTCCAGTTGCATAAGAAGAGGAATTTGACTTACGCTCAAGCTTACAAGTTTGAACGAATCCATCCGCAGTTTCCATAACTTGTCTATTGGGCGTAGTAAAATTGCTCAGTGTGACATTAGGTCTAAGTTATTCGATAGCAGACACATCACTTGACCAGCGAGAGCAGTTATGAGAGAGTCGAACAAAACCAACAAAGTTCACAGCTCGAAAATTGTCGATGTTTACCGGGGACGGGTCGAATAGCGCATTTAAATCGACGTCCGAGTTGTTGAACTGTACGAGAAATCCTCCATGCAGTCGATGAATTGAGTCGAGGTAGTGTACTTCGGCGTGTTTCTCGTATAGTTCACTGAAACATCGTACCCCGCCCGACAAGTCCTGCATTTATACCTAGCTGTCGTAAATAACTACAATTCCGAGTCATTCTCTGTTCTCAGAGAGTACGCAAAAGTGGGTATCGTTTCGAACATGAATTTCGTGGATCCGGCCGTATTCCATCCATGCGCAGACCCAACCATCCGCCCCTGTAGAACCGCAGGTCCGGTTCTGCTGCATCTCCTTTCCCAATAAATGGTTTTGCCATAAGATTTTCTCCATCTTCAATAATATTTAAGGTAGCCCCGTTGCGCTTGGCATATGGACCGTCAGATTGAATCAGGTAAGATCAGTTAGACCCGCAAGGTGGTGGTCTACTAAAAACGTTATCTGAAATGAGCGAGACTGCTTCTGAATACAATACCAGATTCTCAGCGTATCGGGGAGGTTATAAGGTTAGTATTGTCGGATCTGGAGCGGGTTCACTTGCACCTCTGGTTCAAGCGTCTTGTTGGTGATGACTACGTCGGGGGCTAAAAAATTTCTTATTACATCGGCATTAGTGCCATTGCCCAAGAATGCAAGATCGAAATTTGGCACTGTATCTTGAGCGTCTTCACTAAACCTGCGCCTAACGAAGACGAGAGCACCTGGAATGAAGATCAGTGGCAAAGGGATGAGCTCAGACAAGGCAGCGAGGAGAAAATGAATAACAGAGGACCGCAGATTCAGTAAAAATTTACAAGAGCAAAAATATCGCGTCGTACCCGGTAGAGACAATCGATATCCCGGACAGAGTGCGCAGAATGTCCGACAACACGCCACAGGTGTTGGGAATATGCTAGATCTGATCCTTTGCAGCGCTGTTTGAAAGGCCAAGGCAAATGCAAAACGAAATCCGGGGGGATGAAACGTTGAACGACAAATGTGTCGATGTCTACCTGTCGGCCGTTCAGGTAGCGAGAGCAGATGGCCAATTGTGGTAATGAGGACTAAGGTGTGATTAGATAGGTCACCGAAACGGAACAAGAAAGCAAACCCGATAGACACGAGGAAGCGACTAACACAAGCAGCTTCCATCTGATGCTGTGTTGCTTTGAAAATATCGAGCGCAGAGTCCCTCATAAATCGTTTCCTCTACCTTGTCTTGCCTAAATAATCCATTCTGATATTCTCGGTGTCTTGTCCTACATATAACACTTCATGACGAGAGTCTAAATCCAATTGGCGGTACGGGATTCAATTTGACTCCCGCAGTAGACATTGGAACTCATTATTTAGAAAATAAGACCGTTGGAGAGCCAGATTCGGGAAGATTGGAGGATGAATAAGGTATATAGGGCTGAGATTTGAGCCACAGCTTCTCCCTGTGGGTTCCAAGCAAGCCTCGTCATCATTGGCGCTGTTCGCCTTACCGGACAGAGAGACGCCGAGCGATTTGAGGTGCGATACGAGACTTCGAAACTCTGTTGTGACACGTTGGCGATGAGCGAATTGAAGGATCTAAGCCTTGCCGTCTATTTATGGATGTGGCGTTTGGCTTTGACCAATCAGGGCAAGCTACGAGGAATACATGTACCGCTTTCTAGACCATATTAGAAGTTGACCAGTGACGATATTTGAACATCCATCCGATATTTGAAGAGACTCGAGCTCAGTAAATACGGCTGAAAGAAAGGTGATGCTCTGAATAGTGATAAAAGTTGATCTGTCTAAGAACGAATGCGTACCCCTTTAGCGATGGACGTGAAAGCATCCTTATAATGATCCAGCCAATGATACTTATAGAGAACTTCTCGAATCCGAAGCAAATTGAAAACTTCCATGTATGTCCGTTGAAATCTACTTCTTATCCTCCCAGCACCATCCATTTGTTATCTATTTATTCAATTAAAGCTCGGCAATTCGTATCGCCGAATATTCAAGCTATATTACATATCTACTTCGTTGGTACTATCGAGAACTCTACAAAACCCAACTGTAAGGCTTTCTCTACAAGCTGAATGCCATCTTGACAGCGCATGTGTATCCGGACGATACAATTCCAAGGTCTCCTTGATCCATTCACTAAAGTCACATGCCCATCATCTTTCCTCAGCTGCTGTATTCATCCAAGATTTCCTCTCACACACCTCCTTTCCTCTACCTAACTTACCCAATCTCCCACAAGTTCGCGTACCTGTACCAAACCATTTCTGTGTGATCCAATAGTCTAACAAAAATCTAGAAATGCTGTATATGTATCTCTACCTGTCTGTACCCGGTTCGCGCACGTCACACCCGCATGGCAAAAACCCAACTAACCTCGCACACGCTGTACAAACAAATCATGCTGCAAAGAAGGGCCCACGCATTACCTACTTCCATTCCAGTCCAAGACTCTCGAAGTGGCAATCGATGCGAAAGCTCAAGTCTAAGCTCATCATCATCTCGCTTGACTCCCTTCTTCAAGATCATGATATACTTGCAGAACCCATCTTACCATTTCAAGCCTAAAATCTCAATTCTCGGACCTGCTGGAGGCCCGACACTCGAACCCGAACACAGCATACCCACCCCATCACAACCCCACTATCGCACCACTCTCCCCTCTCTCTGATTATAAAGGGAAGGGGTGTATATACTCAAACGACTCCTCCGCAACGCCTCCAATGCACAACGCCAACCGAACCTCGCACAAACCCCATCACACAAACACACAAGATCCAATGGTCCGTCTTACGGCTCGACGCTTATCCATTACCATGTTGCGCGGAAGCCCGGGTGCACTATACCCGCGCCACATTACCTGCACTTGGAATATTTAATGATTGTTGGGACGGAAGACTCGGTTCCGGCGCTTAGTTTACGGGCAGTTGGTGATTGAGAAGCTGATGAGGTGGTGATGCCTATGCGAGGCTAGATTCGTATTGTGATATCCTAAATCAGGTGGTGATGTGTGGGTGGAAGCGCAAGTGGGTTAGCGTTGTGATGGTACTTTGGATCAGATAGTTGTGATGTAGTCGGTATATACTACAGTTCAAAGGGATACGAGAAATATAGAACTGCCCTGGGGGATTGAAATCGTGCATCGCGTACAAATTTGACAAGGGATTGATGCAAAGAGCTCTGAAGACCTTGCAGATTCGATAAAGTAGACGTAATAGGGTGAACGTCGAAAGCCAGAACTCTCGACAGATCTCCCGGCTGGTCAAATGACAGATGACTTGAAAGACCGTCACAGTAACAATCGTTCATCCCGCAACGTGTCTCCACCAGAGGTGTACATGCTGTCATGCAGAGCCGCAACGTGTGCGGGCACGTTACTGATAGGCCGCCCACGTTACCTTAGCACTCACAACCACTCACTCTCTTAACCGTATCCAAATCTTTCGAACTAGAGCCCAGGCTTTGAAAAGCCTAGTAAAATATCAATATTTCAATCATAAGCGAGCCAGAAACGAATGGTGAACACCAAACCCCGTGTATCCAGTTCTGCCCAATCCCACGTCCATCGGCGGCGCCGACATCCTGTTCCTGATCCCATCCCTTCCCATCAAAACCGAAAAGACTCCAATCATATCTTATCCGGATCATCCCAGGACCCAAAACGTGCCAATGAACTCCCTTGCCGTCTTTGATCCAATTTCGACCAGCCACTTGTGTGCAGCGGGAGGCAGCACCAGTGTTAACGCCACGCTGCTTAAGTGGGAACCCAAAATACCCAATATTGAGGAACCTAAATAAGATAACACAAATACAAAAGTGCGGAATGAGAAGGGAAGCGCGACGGACCAATGGACCATCATTTCCAGGAGGTGACAGATATATCACCAAGCAAGAACAAGCCTGAAGCTCAGAAAGGTGAAATCGGTCATATTGTCGTTAAATCGTAATGTTTGCGAGGGAGTAACATCGCAGCTGGGATTCAATGCATGATATTCGATGTGACTGATGTGCGAATATTAGTGACGATGAAAAACCGCCAATGTAAAGTTTGGTGAGTGACGGAAAATGGTGAGGCGAAGAATGGAATATTATGCCTTTAGCATTGAGAGGAGATTGGTGGCTCGAGGTCGACAAAAGCGAAATTATCCGAGTAGGACTTGATTAGGTTAGCAATGCGACGCCCTCAGCCCAATCCCTTTTACTTACCTTCCCAATTCCAATCTTTCATGACACCCAACCAATGCAAACGTCCCTTTACAGTAAACTCAGGTTCTAAAGACTCGCTTCCAACATCGGAGCGCCGCTTTCCCTCGCTTCGTCCTGATTTGGTAGGGGGGCCCTTTGGAGCGTCAAATAGTGAGGGTCCATTCAAAGCTCTGCGTTTGTTGGCTCCATCAAACCAAGAGAATGGGTCTTCCATGTCTACTTCATCAGTAAAGGCACTAAAACTACGCTTGTGTGATGACGTTGACGAAGTACTGTTATCTCGTCTTCGGTTCGACTTGGCCTTCTCTGCTGCATAAGCGTCGCGGCGATTCCAGACTTCTTTGGTAACTTCGAGACATTTCTCTATGATGCCAATCTTCATTCTTGCGGCCATCGAGTCCCATCGGCTCTGAACCCACTCCCGATCCTCCTGTTCCATCGCTTCACATCCGGCAGCCATGAGCGGATAGATCTGAACAATTACAGCTCGAGAGCGCGGCTCAACGGTAGCCATTTCACACAATACCCTCTTGGCAAGAACAGCAGACGGTAATGACGGAATCTCGGGGACAGCCTGGTGAAGGTAGAGAAGCGTGGCATATTGATATGCAGTAGCGGTCTTGATCGAGTCATGAGGGCTCGTCGTCTCATCCTCCGGATCCTCGATGAATGCTGGTGGTTCCCAATCTTCCAATTGTGACTTTAATTTCATCGCCTGAGAAATAATACTAGGGCTGTTGTCTTCCGTTCTTCGCACCTTTCGAACTAAATTGGCGACGCGGCCAATAATGGGGAAAAGTGTACTTGCGCAGCCCATTAACGGATCAAGTTGTACGTCCGAGTCCCCGCTCATAATTATCATGTCAGAAACAGTATCGAAATCGTTGGACTCGTCGTCATCGGCTGAAGTCAAGCGAGCAATAACGTCCATGTAAATCCAGGCATTGCAAAGAAACCTGAGTCGATTCAATTCCTCCCCTTGTAATGGTGTCTGGTTATGTCGCACTAGAGCCCTGTCAATTAATATTTTTGCGCCCTTGATGTGGTTGATTCCTGTACTGATATGCTGATCCCATGACTCGGAGAAGGCTAGCACGAGTGTTGTAGAGATGGCAGCATCGACACGCATGTTTTCCAAACTTGATGCCAAAGCGTGAACTGACGTCCGCATATGGTCAATCCCTTGTATTCGTAAAGAAGGCGTGTCTCTGGACTGGTGGAACGAAGTCATAGAGGCAATCGCGTGGTATAGAGCGGGACAGTCTCGTGCAAGAGGCCACACAAGAGTGCGCCAAGGGTTTTCGGTTGGTCCGTCTTTGACAGACAGGATTCCGCAAGTGTCTCGATCGAAGCGACGAGTTAGCATTTCTGGCGAAGCCATGGATAATTGCGGCTGTGTTAGCAGAGGGAAATGGTTAGAGTCTGAAGATGAGCTACTAGAATTCGATGGTGTCGGAGACGGTAATCGCATCACCCAAGCTTCATGATCAGGGTTGAAAGTACGTGGGATTTCCTCTACATCATCCTTTTCCATTGCATCTGCGGTCGGGGTGTAGACAGGCTGATAGAATGATTCCGGATACTGGGAACGAAATGACAGATATTCTTCTGGCTGGGCATTGAGGTCAGTCCCTGGTAGAAGGAGATCCACGAGGCGCGGTGATTGGCCGGACGAGATACTGGAAGGTGCTGTCGTTTTAGTCGGCCTGGTGCCTACGCTGTCCACATCAAACATGCTACTGGAACTCTCGACCGAGCCTGGCTCGAACTGATCAGCAGATGGTGCGAACGGCGGTGCTAGCATATACGGCGATTGGGGTATAGCGAACATGTCTCCCATCAAAGGATATGACGATTCGATGAAAGAGGACGAAGGAGGGAGTCCTTGCATAGACCCCGGAGATGGTGGCGCAGGAAGATGTGCATTGTGAAGTGTTGTGTTGTTCAGAATAGTTCGATGCGAGTCGTCGGAAGCGGCAGGACTGTCAGCTTTCGCAGGAATGGGAGTAGAGGCCGGTGGAGGAGAAGCTACAAACACTTGTCAGAGATGTGATTTGGAATATTAATATGTCCAACAAACCCTTCTTTGACTTTCCCGATGCTGGCTTGCCCACAAAGCTGGCCTCTTCGAACGGTCTCCATTTGAAGTCCTTCTTGTAACCACCGCAAGTGACGCTCCGTCGGGCGCATTGCTGACAGGTGGGTTTGGTCTCGTCACACTTCAGTCTTTTCGCCTTGCAAGTAATGCAACCTATACGAAAAGTAGATTATTAATAGATGTTCTGCAAACATGCGACAGCAGCAGGATGGTAGGGCGAGGCAAGCTTATCATTCCCCAGATAAACTCTACGGATCTAGAAGGATGCGGACATACCGTTGCGGCTCTTGGATTGCTTCCTCTTCGTTATACCATTATTCTCTGACGCTTTGGGCGCATCCTTCAGTGACTGCTGTTGACGTTTGCTTTGGGGTTTCTTGACGGGTGCTGGAGTTGTACTCGATTCGGTGGGGGAGTTGAGGAAGAGCGAGGGCGACGGAATGGTGATGATCTCCGCCATATGAGGCGGTCGCAGCCGTCGCAGCGTGTTCTCGCGCCGGCTTGAAGGGAGCCGTGAGATTGTCCTTTGCGGCGAGCAGGGCGCTCTTGCGGCGTTGTCGTGTGAATTTGTTTGTGCTGGAACGGGGAATGAGGTATCTGAGTGGAGTGGACTACCCTGGTCGACTTCGTCAGTGGGAGAACGCTAAGCTACTGCAGCCATTCGTTCCCTGCAAGCGTGGGGTCGGCAAGCCCGAGCACTTGGGGAGACGAATCGCCGTTTTAATGTGGCTGCTTTTCCCCAGCCTGTGGTTGTGCTGCCTCTCTATTTTGCCGTCTCGAGGGCATGTCTCGCAGACGGATCCTCCCTCACCAGCCCTTCGAGTGGTGGGGGTGATGTTTCCCATAGCACCTGAGTCAGGAACCCGATCGATATAGTGTGGGGATGAGCGCCGGAGACTCATCGGAAGCGGGCCGATAATTCAACGAGCCTGGTTAGCTCTCCAACCGACGACTACCTCATCATGAGATGCCTTAACACCTGGAAAAGATGTATCTTCATTACACATCATTAAAAGCACGAGGGAATCATAAAAAAATTAGTTCCATTGCCAACTACAACCCAAGCCACGGACCTGGACAACCAAAAAAAAAAAAGCTAAAGAAGACACAAGCCTCTCGGAACATCTCGCATCCGCCTCTCGTGTCTCCTTGTGCACCTTATCGGCTGACCAGCCATCCCAATCTCATCACTCATCGACATATGCATCACATGTCATTCCAGTCCGGTGCAAAACTCACGCACTAATCTTGGGACTGGCACTCTTGCGACCCTGGGTGAATGCGTCGTACACCGGCAACGACGTCGCTGAAGCACCCGGCATGCGAGGCCCACTGCGAGCTGTATGAGGATCGTAAAGATCTTCATATGCTCCATGAGAGTAGGTTGTATCCTCTTTCCCAAGCAAGGGATTTGTCCTCGAATATTGAACGACCTTGTTAACTCGGTTGTAAACAACAACATCCAGGATGGAGGCTGTGATAGTGCTGACTCTGTCCTATGTCAGCATGCTCAATTCAATCCTGGCTCCATTGAGTGGGAACTCACGTTCCTAAGAGACTTGCTGCGAAGAGAAGCTTATAGAGGCGACAGATCGTGATTCCTGTATCGTTACCCCACCAGACGGGCGTACAAGCGTCTAGAATCGTCTCCTTCATCGCGTCCGCAAGCAGCCCAAACCCTCCCACCCAGAGTGCACTTGCAACAATGTTTGTGCCGCCGTTCAGGACTGCGGGTAGCCGATGGCGGCAATGTAGGAAGCCAGTAATCATCAAAGCGATAAGAGTGAACAGCGCAGCGCCATGCAGCTGAAATACAGGTCAGTATCTAAGCACCAATTTCAGATAAGAGCGTGGAAAGAGATAGAAATCCGACTGCAAAGAACAGAGAGAATGTGTTGCGCGACGATCAAGACTGTTGCATCTAGAATTACCGATACCCAGGAAACTTTATTCAAGCTCTAGAGAGGATTAAGCTGTGCAGGGTCTGAGGAGCAAGCCAGTTTCACTCATAAATGTATCCCTCGTTTGCGATACATCCCGGACTGTGCTACCTCTTTAAGTCCAACCGGTGCCTCAATGCCCCGAAGACAGTTTGGCTACTTACAAAGAAGAACATCCAAGGGACTCGATGGCCGCCGTGTTTCAGCTGGTAGACGAAGTAGAACATCTCGCCCGCAACTATCATGGCTGCCAACAGCTGGAAGGCTCTTACGGTATGAAAGAGCCCCTTTGGGTATGCAGTTGGCTGGCTCTTGAGTGTTGGGTGAGCCATCATAGGTAGGTAATGAATTATTGACAAATCTGAGTAGGTAATTCAGAGGGATAGGTTGCTGGGTGAGTCAAACGAACGCAGAGAATATTCACGTCTATTTCCTCTCTTCAACACCGGGTATATCTCAAAATAAATGGGTTCTCAAAGGAAGGATAGGGAACTGGGCTGTGCTGCGAGACATCAAGGCTTCCTTTCCTCACGATCCCATTCTCTGCTGTTGCAGCTGGAGAAATCTGGCTAGTCTTCTGACAACAACACAAGCCATCTTTCTAAGTATAGCGTTGATTCAGAGTTTCTCCCTGTTATTCTCGTCTACTACCGCTTCTGGTTGGTGCCTCATTTTCATTGCGCCGGGAAATTGCCGAATGGTTTCTGGCCAAGTCGCGTGCATGTGGCTGTGGACGAGAATACGAAGCGCGAATGATTGGCTGCAGGTCCATTCAGCATAAGCTGCAGCATCCACCAAGCAACGTTCGCTTTGTTCATCTCAGATACAATTTGCTCTATGGAGGCTTTTTCTCCGTATTCCATCTTGCTGTCTTTGAATGATGAGACGATCGAAAGAAATCGGGTCATGTGCCTCCGCTGCGCCATCATAGCCAAGATTTGTGAAGTCTGCCAGCTTCAACGCAAGCGTCAATGGTATTTGCCTGTATTTGGATATAAGATTGAGCCGATGGTCAATTATATCTGTTTTCTACCTCCAAGCGCATCAAAGTTCCCCTTCAATCACATTCATCATCATGCTCCGTTCTTCTACTGTCATTATTTCCTTTCTTCCTCTTCTCGCAACTTCTTCACTCATTGCATCGAATTATACAAATGCAGGCTACAACCCCGTTCTGAATGTGACTACTGTAACGATTCAACTCTCGCCTGGAATTCTATCTCTCAACGGCTCAAACTCCAGCTATGTCACTATTGCTCCTGTAACTCAACGGGTTTCGTACTATGTAGAGAACGGGATCGCAATAATTGACGGAGACGTAAATTTTGGGACCGAAGAGGAGCTTCTTGCTTTGACTGTTGGAAACCAGCGCCGGTCAGCCGAAGCTGAGTTCAGTGACCATCTGGGCAAACGATCCCTCTCTATCTTTCCTTACGCTGGAAATAGGTGGCCTGGAGGCGTGGTCCGTTATAAATGGGATTCACAAACTTCCAAGGATGCTCGTCTCACGGACTGGACCGAAGCCATGAAGCGGTGGACAGATAGACTCCTGTTCTTGACATTTGTGGATGTGGGTACCTTTAGTCCAACGCTAGTCGCCGGCATCATCACCCTTCGCAGTGTGACTGGGACCGGAAGTTGCTCGAGCCCTATCGGCATGGCTTCAAATGTGTTGAAGAACTACATCAAATTGGATAATTGCGGACCGGGCGGCTATGCACATGAGATTGGTCATAGTAAGCTATAGCCTCCTTCGTCTAGCATATTTGTCCCATCACTAACATTTTCAGCGCTTGGTCTTTTCCACGAACAGCAACGCCCCGACCGCGACGCCTACATGACTCTTCACTGCGAAAATGTTCGCGACGACGAGAATGGCGTCCCAGCTGTCTGTGGCCAAAACTGTCAAGGCCTTGGCTGCAACTTCCGCATTAACAGCGTCACCGAGTCTGACTGGGCTGGGGCTTATGACGTCCTCTCCATCATGCACTACAGCATGTATGAGTTCTCAAAGAACGGGCAACCTACACTGGACCCGCTTCCAGGAATCCCACACCCACTTCTCCACTCCTTCCCAACGCTCACTGATTCACGGAGAGTCTGTGACGTCTACTGGGAAACCTGCCGTGGTGTTTGTGGCGACGGTATCTTCTCGCCTAACAATGAAGAGGAATGCGATGATGGAAATAACATCGATGGGGATGGCTGCAGTGCGAACTGCAAGAAGGAGACACCAGCCTGTTCCGTCGCGACCTGTAATCCTCAACCTGGCTTCAATGACTGTGACATCACGACTTCTTGCATATCGCTTGACGGCGCATCTAAAGCGGGTGTTGGCCAGCATATGTGTGCTTGCAGGCATGGATTCAGAGCTTCTGGGTATAGTGCGAATGATAAGAGTGTGCAGGTCAGGCTGCCCTGGGCGAGCCAGCAGGGACGAGTATTTGTGAAGCCGGGGGTGGCGTGTAATCAGCTTTGTGATAGTTGGCAGTTGGGTAAGGATGGGTGTACGGAGGTGTTGGAGGAGGAGATGTGTTATTGAGATTTTGTGTGATGATCAGTGATGAGATACCCTTTTTTTCTTTTTTTCTGTTTTTTTTTTTTTGGCGTTCTTCCGTTTAATGCCAGATCTCATCCTTTCATTTTCCTTTGTGCCAAGTCTATGTTTAGATTTCTTGCAGCACTTCATCTCTACCTGACATATTTTTACGTTTCGCATACGGACGGGACACGTCACATGCACTTATACCGTCAGCGTTACAGGGAGCTTTATCGTCTTTTCACAATGCCCCATTATTTTCATCCTTTCTTTGATCCATCAGCGTGAATAAATTAGTCACTCAAACTGTTCACGCATTGTACACCCACCACATTATATCCATACACGACTTTAAAGCCCCTTCTCATTCTGTCCATGCACTGCCGGAATTGCTGCCTCTTGCCAAGAGCAAATGCGGCCAATTAGAGGCGCTATATTTGTATTATGTCAGCCACCCGGGAAAATCAAAACATTGAGATATCTATCAAAACAAAATGAATTGCACTACCACAACAAAGAGATATGCCATCCAGAAACTCCAAAATGCAAGGGAATGGTGAAGGTTTTGTGCTTCCAACTGAATATCCAAAGGTTCCAAAGGATACTCGAGTTCCAGAGCTGCCAAATGACCGATCTCCCCCCATTTTGGCCCCCTTCATATCAACAATGATTGCCCCCTTGGAAAGCCAAATCTGCCTTCTAAATTAGACGATACAAATGCATTTGAAATCTTCAGATTATTTTTTACGGACGAATTAATGGATCTAATTGTTTACTACACCAACGCTAATGCATGGAAGGCCCGATCAAATTCTCTATCAGAAAGAGCTCGACTACAGGATTGGAAGGATGTATCAAGGCCAGAGATGTATGCATATTTTGGAGTACTTGTTTATATGGGAATTCATAAAGAACCAGCTATACAAGACTATTAGAGAAAAAGAAGTGATTATACTCAACATCCAATTGGTCAGTGGATTTCCAAGAACCGGTTTCTGGCCATAGATTAATGGCTCTACTGAGAAGACCCTAGTGAATCACCAACATTCACCTGTCCTTTTAAGCGAATTTTGAACGTACCTGAGTATCCGCGAAAGGCTAGCCGACGGTACTACTCTCCTGGGGCGCATTTAGCAGTAGATGAGTCTATAAAAAGATTTATTGGCCGGGCTAAAGAAACAATCAATATTCTTTCCAAACTAACACCAGAAGGCTTCAAAATGTGGGTCTTGGCGAACGCAGGCTATATACTTGATTGGGTGTACCATGCCAAGGGACCTAAAGGACCGTACAAGCTAGATTCCTACTGGACTAAAGTAGAAGAATTTACCCCTGCAGAAGCAGTAGTTCTAGATCTTCTATTAAGGAGACAGGAAGAAGGATCTTCTTTAGGAGGCACTCGCCATATTGTCTGAATTAATAACCTCTTTATCTCAATCAAGCTGCTAGAACGCCTATGGAACAAAGGAATAGGAAGTGCAGGTACTGTTCGTACGACTCGTACGAAGCGTGAGCAGGATCTAGATAAGAAAAAGGGTTATTGGAAAGGTGGGGGAAAGGCCCAAAAACCCTAGCCAAAATGGCCAGATTCCCAGCCAAAATAACCAGGATTTCAGCCAGGATTCGAGTGAAAATCCTACTCAAAACAAGGCTCTTCGGAATCGTGGGGAAAAGAGGAAAAACACTACCAAAAATGTCCAATTTCTTAGCCAAAGTCCTAAGAAGAGAGCCAAGACGTCGGCCAGGCGGAATGAGGTAGAAAACGAGGATTTTAAGCCTGTGGGAACGCTAGGAAACCTTATCCAAAATAGCCACAATCTCAGCCAAAATCTCCGACGTACGAGTAGGAAATCAACTCTCTCTTGGAAGGCTAAACAGGCTCTAGAAAACCTCGAAATCTTATGGGAAGATCACCAGATTTCCAGCTAAAATGCCCAATTTCCTAGCCAGGTTCTCAGCCACAGCCTTAACCAGGATTCGAGCCAGGAGACCCCTCCTCCACCCCCAAATTCGACACCTGAGGACCCTCTAGAAGGACCTCAAGAAGTAGATGAGGTTGTAGTTAAAGAGGAGTCGGAGGATGAGGATTGGGAAGATGTAGCTGACAAATTAAGAGAGCGCTTCTCTCAGAAGTTAATGAATGTCAAATTATATCACACTAACGACCTACAGTGGGGGGAGATATATTACGACGTTTCAGATAACAAAACCGTTCTTCAATTCGCCTGGGAAGACGCCTAGGTCATCTTATTCGCTAGTACTGTCGCCAGGCCTGAGGAAACAGTTGAGAGGGAGAGGAAGAGACCTGCCAGAACATCAACCAACGCTAAGTGTACAAGACCGGTATTTGGAGACTTAGCAGTAAAAGTTCTTGAAATTCTGGTGTTTATTAATCTATACAATCATTTTATGAATGGTGTAGATCATTTTGACCAAAGCGTTTCTTATTACGCTACTCAGCGGGTCAAACGAAAGACTTGGAAGCCTCTCTGGCTTTTTCTTTTTGATTTGGTGTTGTCCAACTCGTACAGGCTTTCATCCTTCTTTAGCGAACCTAGTACAAAAAGGGGAGAACATGGGAATTTCCTACAAAACCTTATTGAAGGCTTATTTAATGCGTCTGCAAAACAAGCTCATAGAAATCCTAGTAGATCTTCTATGGGAGCTATACACATTAAATCAACTCCACATGGGTCTAACCTGGTAAAGATTGGTGATAGAAAGAATACATGTACAGCCTGCGCAGCTACTGGAAGGAAAAGAAGACCTCTGGGTAGTATGGACCTTAATGTACGCCGAGCTACACCTCAAATCAAATTTGGATGTGAGGAATGCCAAATACCGCTCTGTCAATTGCCAGAATGTTAGAATGAGCACCTGAAACAAGTTGAATTATCAAGATTTATGGGCTATCTCACCATAAAATTGAATTCAAAGCGTTTGAGCTCTCAAATTAAGTATAGTGTTGATATATTTGCTGGTGGAGTGGACTATCTCAAAGTTTGATTTTCCTGGGGTGGCTGACATAATACAAATTTAGCGCCTCTAATTGGCCGCATTTGTTCTTGGCAAGAAGTAGCGATTCCGGCAGTGCATGGGATACCTTTCTCCCAGACCGGCTTTTACTCATTTCAGACCTTCCAACGAAACACTACCTTTAACAATGTGTCTAGTCAAAGAAATAAGCTCCGCTTGCAGCCATCAGCACCTCACACTCCACCAACCATGCATCTCTGCCCACCACTCTGGTCCTATCCACATCATCCCAGACTACTGCAGCTCGAGCAGGCCCATTGGCCAATGGGCCAACTCCTCGAAGGGCTGTGGAACAAATTACAACGGACAAACATTCCGACAAGTCCAGCCTCTGGAAACATTCCAGAAAAGGTATGGGCAGTTGAAGGAGCAGTTAGAGGGGATGTTTAGGAAGGGAATGAGTTGGAATATAGGACGGAGATGGCTAATATTTGTTATATGATGGGTTCTACTTCTCTAGCTGGGCCAAAATCGACGATAGAGACACGATCTCCTGGAATTGTTTACGGTGGTGGCACGAACTGTGTCCAAATGAAGAATAATGCTTCCCACCAGCTCAAAGAGGCTTACGAGAACAACTGCAGAGAACATCTTAATATGATGGTAGGAAGCATCGATGCAATATATACTGAGCTGGGCTGGGAACATAGTCGACTTCACGCTGCCCATACTAGGTATGGGAGTCTTTAGCTCCTCGAGACAGTTGCTGGCAGGTACTACGGAAAGCCAGATCTCATGGTCAGAGCTGGGGGTTACAGGAGCAAGCATCAAGTATAGCGAAACTTGAGCTTGGAGACCGAATGGGTACTAGTGAGTGAGTAGGTCTTCTGACTTCATTCGTCTGATGGAGAGTATTATAGAATGTGAATTCTGCTAATTTTAGTAGAGATCTTGTGATAGGATTCAGAATACCGGCGATTATTGAGCGGTCCAGCTAAGTCATCTTCTTTCATAATGTTATGGCCTTGCATACGTTCTATCTTCTCGCATTTTCCGGTTGGGAAGTATGGCCACTAAAATAACCGCGAATCACACTGTATTTGATGCGTCTAAACTTGAACAACTTTGATAACGTTAACTGCAAAAGAACTTGTTGTAAAACTGTTTCACTTTTTATTCTTTTTACATCGTAGCAGTAAATGGAAGCTGCAATGGCGCTACTATAAGACAGAAGCAACGAGAGCGCCATAGTTGCCTTCAAGTAAGCTCTAAGTCCCGTCAATTCCATAGGTCTATTTCCCGTAAGGTGTTCTATCAGGGACGCTTTGCGCAGACACACCACAACCACCCTAAGAAGTCATGTTAATGCAGAATGTATCAGCTCCCTTCGCCGTTTCAATCTTTTAGTTATAAAATCCTTCCATACTTCTGTACTTCTTTCTACGAACTTACAATACCCTCCACTCCAACCATTCCAACAACCCAAAATGTGCCACACTGCAGAACTAAAATACGCCTGCGGCCACACCAGCCGCGTCCTCCTATACAAACCCTGCAAACCCGCCAAACTCCCCACAAACGCAAAGATACGTGATCCAGACAACTGTCCCGTTGGAGTTACCCTGTGCCCTGGGTCAAACAGCCGACGGATTGTGGACGTCGCAGTGATGGATATATGTGCAGGCAAGATCAAGCGCTAAGGCCGTGGAGGAATCGGTGGGAGAATATGAGAAAAGATGTTAATTGTCTCACTACACGCGGTAATGACGTGCAGCGGTGTGCCAAAGGTCAAGAGTCAGATAATATGATAGGGAGGCTGGAGGTCTGGGATAGAATGAAAAGGGCTGCGAGGATGGGGCTTCGTATAACTCATGACAGAACGACCAGAGTTATCGCCTCGAAAGCGAGTGAATGATTGTTCGCTGATTGTCGCAAAACTGGGGGCGGAGTTTCTGGACGAGGTTGAGACTGACTTTGCTGGTTGGCAAAGTCAAATTACCGCTTTGTCACCGTGTTGGACATTGAAGCTCTGGATCCTGGGCTCAAGGGTCGCCGATGGAAGTTTCCGGAAAATGATGGAGAACAGTGTGAGCATCTGAAGTTTGTGAGCAGGTTAATGAAGAGGAAATGAAGAAACAGATTCATATCGACCAGCATGGTGATGTATGTGTTTGATTCTATTGAGCTTGACCCGTTAGAGGACCCGTGGATTCATTGAGGTTAGGATTCCTGAGTACTCCTCTAATTGACCTAGCTCGCTTCTCTCCGTATCAATTTGAATAAACCAACTACTTTTGCATCCAGAATTTGAACGCTACATAAGACGTATATGACCTTTTTTACTCTTCTATATGCATTATGTAGTCGCATGGCCTAAGGGCACTTTCACTTTCGCCTGACAAATTGTTAAAATACAACGCGGGCATATACGTCACTTATAGGTATATATGTATTTCTCTCGTCTCGCATGTCGAAATGCTTTAAACTAAATCCGTATTCACAAGCACAAATTGGAAAGTATGCAAACTCCAGAAAGTCAAGTCCGCTTGCGACCTCATCCGAACCCTACTCTACGAATCGTGCATGACCGCTTCCAGCTCGAACGTTTACCGGGACTTCGCCTGCCAGATTCTTGCGTTAACGAGTTTGAGGTGGTCCAGACGGTCGAGGTTGAGGAGAGTTGCGGCCGAGGTTACGACGGCTTCACCTGCCAGGAGGTGCGGTCGCTCGAGCTCCTGAAAGACAGATACGGAGAGATGAAGAATGTTTTGGAGGGATACTTCGAGGGTGCAGTTAAGATACAAATCTGCCTTCAAGCTCTAATGTCATAGTACGACTAGAGCCATCTAAAGAAGGACGGCTACGATCCAGAGTGCCTGAAGGAGTGTTCCGTGAGACTGTTCGCCATCGAGCTCCCTTCAAGACTCGAGGAATACTCGCGTTATATCACTTTTGCCGAACACCAGCTCAAGAGAGTGTATGATGCAAGCTCTGACAGAATTCTTAACATGGTCTCTACCAGGAGCTTGAAGTCGATGTCTACCCTCGATGACTGTTTGAATCCCCACAATCTTACCAAACAATGAATAGCGACACTTTTCTCATCGAGAAAGTCTACGAGCAACTTGACGACCGAGCCTACAAGGACTTGCTCTATCTAGAGGAGCTGGCTGTCGATGCCTACTTAGATCAGGTTGGATGGAAGCTACCTACGGACAATGAAGATTGCGAGTATCCGATTGAACATTCATGGTTAAGGGTCGTTACGAATCCTTCAAAGGTTAAAGATGAACCTCAAAATCCTTAGCACCAAGTTTCTATCACAGTCATGCCAGCGGCTCCCGCCGACACCGACATTTTCTATGAGAACAGCGATGATAATACTGTTGTAGGTCAAGCCTCGTATCCTTCCCCTCCATATCTCATATCATTTTGGAAGTGCAAGTCAAGAATGAGTAGAGGGGGATGGGTGTTCTTCGGGAAACGTAGTCATGAGGGTGGGATCATTGAATAAAAGTGGGTGAGAAAAGGTAGTTTGAGAAAAACTGACTTGATGACGATAACAGGATGTAGGTATCATGATTGAAGGGGTTAATTCTCGTGTGTAAAATGCTGGTGAGGGCTTGACAGTTATGGCTACGGAATGTTTGAGCTGACAAATGTCAAAAGTGGGTATTATGTTCCGTTCTTTCGGAAGTATTTGCACATTTCAGAACATGTCTGCTGTCGAGCCGTTCTCAGTGGTTCCATCGAGTTTACACCACACTGAACTTGCTGTCCACCTAGCTCCCACGCCTGAATCAGAAACTCGACTGTAAATTCAAATTTCTATGCTTACTCAAAGTTGGCCATTCCTTAAATTCCAGGCGTATGTCATATTAAAGTTACTAATCATATGGTATCAACGGGCACAAAATAGGCCTGAAATAGCATAATTTTCCGCAGCTCCTCCGCCTCTGTCATCGTCATACCCCCAGTGACCGCTACACCTCCCGTATGCGTCTTCATGAACCCCTCAAATCTACCCCATCTATGTGTGAGATACATTGACATAACTAGTCCACCTGCAGTTTTTGGGTAAATCTAATCCTTTTTACCTCCGACCTACACATCAACATCCGTCTGAGCACTGATATTGTGTTGGTATAACCGCGGTAGGCAACCTTGCTATCTTGCGCTAAGGTGGGCAGAACCCAAGGTACAGACGCTACTACGGTATCATTGATGCCGTCATACTGTCGTTACCGCTAATTTAATTATTATGTGTTTAACTGGTTATTACTATTAAGAAATTAATTTATCATTTTCAAGACAACATTTATGAGTACATGACCTCCTCCATGATAGTGCCGCTGTCACCGCCAGCCTATGCCCTCTTCATGTAGATTTAGTAACCGTAAATCCCCTATATGCGTCTTTAGGCATGATACTTCCTTTGTCCTCTCTGGATGCTCGTGAGCTTAATTTAATGATACTAGACGAAGACAACGAGTATTCGTGAACGATACTGGACCAATCTTAACCCCCTCCTTTTTTTTTGCCGACCTACATGTCGCATCTATCATAATCATGCAATTGACTAACTGCTATTCTCGCTATCGACGCTAGCCTCTACCCATAGCGTCTCATTCTGGTAACACTAGACCAATTGAACGCGCTTCTACGCCGTTTCCTAGCCGGATATTATCTATTTATCTGTGATGTGGATGTACTATGCTGTATATGATTCGAGCTGCCCAATCACGACCATGAGGTGAGCTCTGATTTTGTAGACTATTCACCCACTATTCGTGCTCCTTACACGTGTCCCAATACTGGCTTCTCCTTGATAGTGCCACATCTCCATGCCCATGACGACTCAATGATCTTGGAGGCCCGTGCTGGAAGGATATAAGAAAGGGGAATCGAGGGGCTCTATCATCATTCTTCTTCCTCATTTCCACAACTTAAGGTGCGAAATACTCCACAGAATGCACAGTCATTTCCAACGAATCTTGTTCATCAGCATCGGTTTGAACAGCCTCCACCACGGAGTTTCATGAGCGTCTTCACAAAATTTTCATTCAAAGCCACAATTTCTTCAGGCTCATTTCTACGACCTAGTTCGGCGTGATTCAATATTATTACCTGCATCCTCTGCACCAATTTCACAAAACCTTCTCTACACGATCGGAATTGCGAGGTATGCGAGCATTCTGACCACTATGTCGTTTCCAGACAATGTCAAAACAAGAAGTCGCAAGCAAGATGGAGGAGGTTGGAGGCGCACCGCCCCAAACAATATATCTCACGAGTCTATGCACGAAACCGATTCGAATCACTGCGGATACCGCTTCAATGAATCAATTGCAAGTCCGCTATTTTACACACCAGGAAATGTGGAGGAGGCTGTACGCTCCAGGAGGATATATGGTATCTGCCGATACACCCACTCCACATTATCTAGATATCGAACCTTACGTCGATCCGGAACCGCAACTCACTGCGAAAATCGGCCCTGAACTTCACCGTAAGCAAACAGCAAGGATGAAAGGTGCAAAAGAAACTTTCTATGACTTTGCTAATCGGCACGAGCTCTATGCGGTGGAGAATTCCCTGAGACGCATGAACAAATCAGTGCCGATTGAGAAAATCATCTGATTTGGACTGGGCTCTGTACTCGACACTCGCAAACGAGAGCTTTGGCTGAACCATATGATGGTCGCACATCTTACGGTTTGTCTTCAAAATATATTTCAAACGGAAATCGAAATCTTTGTCCACCTTCAGAATCACGAATACGATCCATTTCGAGACGGAGCGGCCAGAATAGAAATCACGGATAGACTCCTTTGGAATGGCGCCCACAGTACCAGAACTTTTCGAGGAATCAACAAGAAAACTCTCATCATCAGTATCAATCTTGGCATTCTTGTCAGACAGATGCGGATCTCATCATGGATTTCGACCACCAAGCGGTGATTCTATGCAAACACATTAATCCTTGGGCCGACACTGACTTGGAAATGATACCAAGGACCCTTCACCAAACAGAGTAAAAAGACTTTGGCACGACTGCCGGGCCTACCGATCCACCATTTCGAAAACATGTTGGAAGATTCGGCTTGGTTGGGAAGTCTCACCCTGTATTTGAAGGCACTACCCAAATATACAGGTAACGACCCCGACATAAATTATCCATGTCATTGCGAGTTGAGATAATGACCATATTGCAGCATAATCGGAAATATGGAGGCTTTAATCCAATATTCTTTACGTCTTTTGCGTCGTGGCTGCGAGGTCGGGTTCCGGATCCAATGTCCTTTCCTCCTCCAACCGACTTATCGGAACCTATGGGATATGATCTCTTTCCAATATTGTATTATTTATACTTCTCTTTGTATTTCATTTAATGTGTATCTCTTTCTTTTCCTGAGCACATAGGACCCCTGCAGTAGAGAATTCTGTAGGATATAACCCCATTTGTCTATATTCCTATTCTTTCGTGCGTGGTATATCTCTTCATTTTTTTTTATTTTTTTTTTCAAGAGCTGGACTCCTTAAATAGTCTATGGTATGTCTTTTCATTACCTTAGGAGCCAGGCTCCTTTGAATTTTTTATGGTTTCTTTTCCTTACTACCTCGTAACTGGACTCCGTTGCACTCTACATACACTTCCCTCTTGAAATGGATTTCAGTTTTGTAACTTTTGTATATCTATCTGTATATCAATTTGTTTCATATATGATGTTTGACTCAGACATGTCATGCCTCCATGAGCACTACAACTTCCTTACAGCATCCTTCAAGCTCCAGAAGGGGACACAGGGATATGAACAATTTGGACTTTACCCGGCACCATACATTTCCAGCTCAATCTTGAATACTTCTGCCTAGGCACCTAGGTCAAGCTCCACAAGTTTCCTGGAGCCATGATTAGAAGGAGTATAGAGCCAGGGCAAGGGTATTGGAGGAACATGCAGTATCAGCAAAGAGAAAAGAATAAAGATCTGTAGTAGACTTCAGCTCAGGTCGGCAATGTCATTCTCGGAAGGGGCGATTACTGATGCCATAAAGAAACTGAATCCCATCTTGCAAGTTGCAAGGCAAGTATCCAGCCGAAGTCTTTCGGAGGGTCTTAGTGCTTGTACGTAAAATAAATTCGAAGTCCGCTAAAGACTGTTTAGCTGTCACTAGACAAGTGGAGCGAGATAGCCTTAATTAGCCATCGATGTCAAGTTTCTTAGAAAAGGGTTGTAGAAGGTGAAAATAGCTGGACTGAGTACAGAGCTGCGATAATGACATAAATGGGATGCGACGAAAGGTACAAGTGCAACGGTCGTCGTCGAGTTAATAGTTGTTTCCTTGACAGATATTTGTAAGATATGATATCTGAAGATCTCAGCTGTTTACACCAGTTTGACTGGAAGATTCGTGTTGGTTGATATGCACGGCAATCCTATCGACAAGGCAACCTCATGAGGTTGCCCCGCGAATTGGGGGCCAGATATGTTCTTGGGTACCAATCTCTTGAATATGAAAGAGGGCATGGTGCCTTGTAACCCAATTGGATCCGCAAATGGTATCAATTCCGTCCAGGAGATCGAGTTTCGAGTCAGTGTTCAGCTGAATGTTTCATGGTGTTCAAGAGAAGGGTACTATAAGTAAGTGAGTCCGAGGATGTGGCATGGGGCTACTTGGGTGATCACCGGAGTCCTGGGCTGTCTGGGATCGTAGAGTGAAACATTGTGGAGCCCATTCGCTAAAGGCGGGTAAGGACGTACATGAAGAGGCATCGCGGGATATGCAAGGATGTTGCTGTTGCCTAAGCTGGTAGCTGGTAGCTGGGCGCATCCGAATTGGGGGCTGGATTTCGAACCCGGGGATTGATGATGTCGATTCAGGTATGCTGGAAGTTGGTTGGCATGGGTTGATTCCATGCACTCTTAAGCAGGTTTGCAGAATGTCTATTCAGGACGCGTTGACGCCTGGAAAGGACATGGAAAAGCGTTTGCTAAGCAGCTTGAAGGATTGGTTTATAATGCGAACGGGCTGGACTTGAGGCCTGACAGGTAGCAATCGAGCGCATCATCAAGTCATCGTCGATGCCGGGATGGGGTTGTTGTGGGGGTGCTAAAGTGAAGTTAAATTTCAACCTTAAGCTGATGATCGGGACGTTTGACGCAGGACGGCGAAGGACCGTGGAACTTGGCAACGGATCGGGCTTCTGTAGGTGCAATGGTACGCCAAACGCCAAGAAAAGTGTACTTAAATGGTAGCAACTCCGATGGTGTGCGTAGTCAGAGAAGTATGCTTATTTCATATTCCTTTAGCGGGCGATCGCCGAATGCTTGACTGCCAATTGCTATTCAAGCAGCCAATCCTACGGCAGCGACTGGGTCTTTGGTGACATCGTCAGCTGGAGTGACCCGGCCATCGGTCGTACTTGTGACAACCCCGGCCCCATAAATACATGGAAAATGTTGATGTTGCCGCTGTCACGCCAGGTAACGGACGTAAACGTGTGGCTGCTGACAGGAAGCGGTTCAGCCTCAAACCAGCGATTGTGCTTAACGATGATAGAGCTGGCCAATGGGGAACGTAAAATTTAGCCAAATCTGACGCAAGACAGATCGCGATTGAGGCTCTACATGAATCCCGCACGGCCACACGTCCGTAAGCCATATCCCGAGACAGAAGCTCGACGACGTGTGGCTAGTGAGATGAGTCCCGGTTGGGGGTGATAATGATGGCAGCCTTGAGCGATGATCTCATCCCGGTCTCCACCATTCCGAACGTGATGCTCTATGATCAGAAACGCGGTTATTTCGCATGCGCTGCTAGAGTTGAGAGGACGGTCGGCATCGTGAAAGGCTGACGAACGGCGGTGTGGTGTTGAGTGAAGTCGCGGCTGAGCCACACGCCAAGCTTTGCACTAAACTGTATCGGATCAAAGCGCGGCTAAGCCCGAAGAATGCTCCGCGAGCTCGACCTCCAACATCCCTTTTTGGTCAGCTCACCATCAGCACCAGCCTCAACACCTTTTTCTTCTCGCTGACCTTTTAGATGGACATTCAGAATGCCACTTTTCCTGATTCGCGCCCGGGAACTCAACTTTCCGAACACTCATCACCGCATCTACCTCGAATTCCTCCAACACCGCCAACATCAGAGTAACATGGCAGCTGAACGAGCCCAATGTCATGCTACTATTACCGTCATTATCGCACGGATTTCCCGGTCATACGGTCCGCATCATGGATTTTGCGGCCCTATAGTGACTGTTGTCCGACCGTTGTTCACCTGCGCACGTTCGTTTCACTCCGGGGGCCAATCGCGCGCTTTCCTAGCCAATTTTCCGACCGTATTTGTGGCTTGATAGCTCTGGTGAGCAGCCTCAATCTCATCCTAGCCCTAGAGATCGACCGGGTCGCGCAGTTTCTCCAGCCATTTAGAGGCCATTGATGCCTCCCTGCTTGCTTGGCCGCTCTCATTCTCACTCTTTTTGACAGGCGGGAGATCCGCAGCTCCCAGATTAAGCTAACATTCTGGTCCTTGATAGAGAGATATGTGACTCTTAGCGCGCTTCTTGTGCGTAAAAGAGCGTCTAGGGTGGGATAGGGTTGATATCTCCGATCTTATACCTTGTCAAAATCTCACTATCTCTTTCCTTAATTCTTTCTTGGGACTGCATCTTTCCTGGTTTCATCCCCTCCTATCCGTATTCTGGAAAAGCTCCACTACACTGTGGCTTCGGAGCTTTGACTGTTCCTGTGGCTCAGTCATAAACTGATATGGGTCTACTGACCTGAGGTGGAACGCAGTGTTCTATTCATTCTTGGCAATGACACCAAAGCTACATCCTCTTAACGTTACTGAATCTCCATCGACTAATCTTAAGTACGTATAAAGGGTGCTAGCCCTTCTGCTCTACCATGGATTCATCAAAGCCAGACGACCTTCCTCAATCCTCACCAGAATCTTCTCAAGCTTCTTTAACTCGTTTGAGCATACTGCCATCCAGCTACTTAACTGTTCCTAGCACGAGACCCACGGGTTCAAGATTTATTTTACCAGGTCCAGCCGCTCTCGATCAGGAGCAGCCAGACTCTCCAGCTACCCTTTCACAATTAGGATCAGCCCTAAACCCGCCACCTCGAATCCTCGAGCTCGTTCATCGCAGTACATCCAGATCACCACGAGCATCGCAATCTCACTATCCAGAACCGACGTGTATGTCTGTGTGCTCTGCTGCTTCGGGTGATTCTGAATACAGCGAGTGCAGCAACCCCCCGGCGCGTGCATACCGTCTTCCATCCTTTCAAAACATGTCTGGACCAAGGAAAGTTTCTGTGGTATGTGAAATTCCCTATTTGGAATTATTGGGTTCAATTGTTACTGGTTTCATTGGTGCTGACTATTGGTAGGCGGAGAAGGATCAAATGATTCAGGCGCTGCAATCTCATCACGTCAACACGCTTGTGGAGTTGCGGCGTATCGAGAAGGCTTTCGCAGTGCTAGGTTCCCCAGACGTTACCGAACCCATGACAGCGGCTTGTATGTAGTTCCGTCGAGTCGGTGCCGACGTGTGGCTGACAGATGATGCCTAGGGTCCTATTACGTCAATTCTCACAGCTTGCTTACTGAACTGCGGAGCCTGACCAAGAACTATCCATTCAGGTAATTTAAGGAAATTGAGCCTCTCGCGAAGTTGCGATCCTTTGCTGACCGTTTCAAATAGTTCTGAATGTCTTGAAGAAGCCAAACGACGCGTATACTCTGACCCTGGGAGCAACCGCAGTTGGAACTTCTGCTGGCTAGTTCTCACCAAGGTCCAAAATGAGTACGTTATCATGAGTAACAGTGCAGACGATGCTTCGAATTGTCTCTAACTTTATTTAGTCAACTCATTCCATACTACGCCCATTATCAGGCTTCGCAACCAGAGATGTGGGGAGGCCGAGCACCATCTGCTGAAGGAGTAACCCAACTCTCCAACGCCTTTGTCGCAGAATGGAACTGGGCTGTGGGCCAAATGCTCCGGCACTGGGACCAGCCACCAAGCCGCTGAGTTTAGGTCATATCGTGGGGATGGTCCCGCTTATCTGATCCACGATTTCAACAGGATATTAGTATCACGACGGGCGCGTATGATTTCGTTTCATGTTTCTCTTTTCATTACTTTCTTCTACTTTTCCATTCTCACATTTCCCATCATTGTTGTTTGCTAGCTATCCGTATATATTTTCCTTATTTCGAATTCCGCGTTGGGCTAGACTCAAATTGTGCTTTTTTTTTTTTTTTCCCATTGATCGTGGTTGTCAGCGTTCCATCAGCGTCAGCGATACCCACGATCTCAACTGAAACATCTTGTTCCTGTCTTCTATTTTCATTTTTTGATTCACTGGTGGAGAGTTTCCAATTCGTATTCGCTCTTTTTCTCGGTAGCTGTTTCTTAATCCACGTCAGCCTAAACCTCGACAGTTTCGCGACATTATTGCTTCATGTTTTGTGCAGCGTAAAAGTCAAGTCATCGCGTCAAAGTTCGAGATGCTTTCCGGAACTAGTTTGATTTTTTCCAATTAAATTTGCCAGAAAGAATATAAATCTTCCGCAAGGGGATCCCATCCGAGGGTATCCTAATTAATAAACCAAAACGACTAATATACTCTTGACAGGGCAAACCAATATGCCAATGTCCAGAACAGCACCAAATATGTTCTGCGCGATCTTATCCTCTCCATCGACGGCGCGGAAGAAGTTATTGGATCTCCAGTAGTGTTCGTACGCCTGTTAGGTTGCCTAAGGATTACGTTAGCAACCAAATCCTGCTGATTCTGAGTTTGTGCAACTTACATCACTTCCAACGAATCATAACACGCATATCTTTGTCGCGACTTCTCCGGGCCTTCCTGCAGCTGATCGTTCGCCAACACCGCCGCTTCACTGTCAAATTCTAAAACTGGCCTATTGGGGTAGAAGCCCTTCTTCTCTATAACGTACTGCGCCTGCGCATACAATGCATAGTTCTCCGGATTGTTAGGAGCATCGTAAGGTTCCTGAGTTGAAAGCACTGCAATCAACTTTGCTCGGGTTGCGCCGTACGCATACTTCAGGGCCTTTATATTATTGGGCTGGTCGGGATTGGGGTTTTCGTACGCGACTCCAGCTAAGAATGATGTTTGCATGGGACCGTCGTACATCTCTGTCATCCAGGAGTTACTGTTGTTCAACTGCGCGCCTGACACCACCTTCTCCATGACCGCTGTGCCTATGGCAGAGATATGCATGATCTCTCTGACCCAAACAGTTGCTATTCTGCGTCAGCCTAACAGTCTCCCAAATTGGCCTAGTGCATACCTCGATTATAGTAAGCCATTATCTCCATACGCATATTCTCATGCTTTGCCGCATCTTCTACCGTCTCGTCCAATGCATTCAACCCGAAATAGCGCCGACAAAAGTTGATATGCGGTTCGTTCCCAATATTATATGCGATATGTCGTCCCTCTTTTCGACTACAGGAGTTGCATCTCCTGCTCGGGTCATCACAGCGAATATGGATGTCGGGGTTGTGGGTTGCGTTGCCCTTGGGGGTAGAGTATAGTGACGCACGACGGAGGTTCGATTCGATCATCATGGTATAATTGTTCACTCTCTCCGCCTTTCCGAAGAACTCTCTCGCGGCATCGCCTTCCCAGTTCACTGGCACCACGGCTTGGAGCAACTCGTTCATCTCGTAGAATCCTTCTCTTATCGCCTTTAGTTCGTTTTCATTGCACTTCTCGCCTCCAGTTAGCGAGGCCGCCAAATCTTTGTACACACTATCCTCTTTTAAACCGATCAAGCCCTCCGGTCTCGCGAGCGCATGGGCGATGAGTGTTGTTGATAGAAATACGGGTAGCGAGAGAAGCGATTGTAGCGTGAGCATGGTGGTTGACCTTGTTATGACCAGAAGTCGGAAAGCGTGTTCGAGTGGTCGTAAAGCTTTGGCCGCGGAATGAGCGAATGAAATGGTGAGACGAAAGCTAAATCATGCTCCAGATTCACGTCGGAATAAGAAATGTCTAAACATCGGAAAAGAATAAGGAAAGCTCATGTAGGTGAAAGGTTAGCATCGACTTCGCCGTAGGTCTTGTCGGTTTCTCGTCGGTTCAACAGGAAGTCCGTCAAACAGGTAGTCGCACACGCCCCCACAAATATGGCCCTCTCGAGCGGCGGCAGCTCGCGCCATGATTATTCTTATGGAAATATCTGAAACCCTTGGTCGGGGCGGGAAGGGGACGACATGATGTCCAGAAACATGGTGGGGTACTGACGGCGGTCTGTGGGATGCCTATGGTGATGCACGACAGGAGCCACCAGTATGGGGCGTGTGGCGCAAAGCAGAGTGTTAAAGAGACGGACGCGCCTCCAGTCTCAGATTCGATTTCAAGTGCGGTTTGAATTTTTCCTGAACAGTCAGAACGCACTTTAGCAGACGGTCCAAGCTATGTCTCATGCCTTGGATTTTCATGCTCCTGGGTTCGCTCTTGAGAGGTTGGAAATGGTCATGGAGGGGATACAAAGATCTTGTTATCGCGTGACCTTATCTTATGCCTTTTCTTTCGCTTTCTGTCTCATGTTGACGACAGCGAAAAAGGTAGCTGGTTATTGGATGGGGCGCGTGGCTCTCCTCAGGTTTTGGCATACCAAACCCGGCAGATCAGAAACATGTTCGGATCGGTGGGGAGAACTTGCATATTCAAACCGGCTATTTCTTATTGGAACCTCAATGCTCACCTCGAGTCTTTTGAAGTGGAAGCGCTTGGCGTGTCTCTCTTTCCAACCTAAAACACGGACCAGACACATCCCTACACAGAAATTCCCTCAGGAGTCCTGCATGAGAGCACACTTCGGGAAAGTCCTCAGCTATGTGTTTGTAGGAAAGGGAAATGTATATGAAAACTCTTTTTGCACATTAAGACGAAGTAAGCTCATTTTCTTAGTAGTTCTGCATCGTGAATGTTAAATGTTGTGAGGTGCAACGCCTCGCGATGTTATTGGTTCGGTTGACTTGCCTCCATTTTTAAGGTACTCAGGCTAAGTCCGGGTACCTGAATTCCGGAGAACTTTGCAGTTTCCGAACCCATATATTTTGAAGCGTTGCTTCACGTACCGTAGGATGTTACTGACTTGTGGTGTCTGTATTGGAGCTCAATATAGCCTCACTACCTTCCTCTCCTCTATCTTTTTGCGATCGAAGAATGCTACCGGGATTAGTGCTTGTGGAGAGATTAAGAGACTGAACAGGATTGCATTGAGGACTCGAGAATCTAAAGAGGGAGCAGAGGCTATATACTGCAGAGAAATGCCAAGCCGGCCAATTGTATGTCCGACTAGCAGGAGGTCGCTCTTACGGCAACAAAGAATATCCTCTCAGAGCTCGTATGGTGGATCTCACATTCAGTATTTCCGTTTCGTAAACCTATAATGAGATACTCTTGAACACAGCTCCCGACTTGTACGCGCTTAAGAAATCCAAAATTATTGGCCATGCAACATCGTCATGCTCTAGTCCTGGCTCTACTGCCTTTCTAGGGGAAAGCAAGGGGTTGGCTCGTCGAATACCTGCTGAAATGAGTTCGAATAAAGTATCATCTCAAAAAGGGGGTGGTTGCAACAGTTCTCGGGGAACAGGGAGCGGTCGGCTTCTATCTATCAGGTTCCAAAGGCGCAATTCTTTAAGATCTTTGATCGTACGAGATTTCCACTGTTCGAAGCCCATGGAGGATTTGGTTATCGAAACGGTGCCATCGGAGAATGCGCAGTGTACGGAGGAATCGGATTCTTCTTTCACAACTCCCCATAGCAGTGATCGAGTTGAGATATCTGAATCGGTGCAATCATCGTTCGGATGACAGGAGAAGAATGAAGGAATTCACCTTCATATAATCTAGCCACTCCGCTTCGTGCTACGCGGCTCCACGGATGTTGACCAGTAGTACTCATAGGCATCAGTGGATGCATAGCCAAGAGGGGCCTCTCCCCAACTGAAGAACAGTGAGTGGTCCTGGACGCACGCAAGCAATTGCCCATTTGGACTACGTTACCGTGCCGCGCGAAAGGGTTCATGTTGACTGGCAGACAGAGAGAGGGAGATATTTCTCAGTCTGGAGATAGCTGCGTGTTCCGGTGAAGACTCCTTTTCCCTGGAGAAAGCTGCAGTCTTTGGGTGTTTGTTGGCGTCGTTCTGAGCTTCATTTAATATGATTGACCGAGTGTGGATGAACTATAAGGAGAAGAGAGATCATATCGAATATTCAGAAGAGCTATCATGTGATATTCGTCACATGTACCTTCTTGAATATTTTGATCCACTGGGATCTACTCCCTCGCTCTTCCCCCCGCGTCGTTCCTTCATGCTTCTCACAATGGTTTGCTATCGAAGGTGTTTAAATCGCTTAGCGTCAGATAAATTGTGGTCCATCCAATTAGCGTCCACTTCACCATGTGCCTATTTGGACCCCAATGCCAAGAATGAGGCTTGGAGCGCCTAAAATTGGCGAATCTCAACTCTTGTGCTCTTTGTCGCAACTCAAGCGTGGGCGTTGAAGAGCAGGAAAAAGTGCGTATGAAGCCATGAACAGCAAAGAAAAGGCTAGTATTTTATTCTTGGGACAAGGAGCAAGGAATTTCGAAGGAGAGGAATGTGCAATTAAGCCTCACTAGTCTTTGGGGGCAGATGTGCAACAGGCGAATACGCCTTTGACCACATGGTGGTGGAGCACATTACCGGATCACGGGTGGCCTGAGCGGTAACTCGGCATCCTTATCGGCGCTCAGCCATGACGAAATCGGAGTGAGTCGAGCGCTCTGAGCGAAATCGTTCCTTTGGCGAACAGGTCTGAATTTACAAAGAAGGTTCAACAGTCTGTTCCAAAGTAATAAAAATAATAACGGAGTGAATTCGAAAAGCGATGATGCCATCATGATAGATGAGAAACCCTACGCTGGATTTGTGGCTCACATTTGGGATGCCTTGTTGGATCGATTACTTGGCAGCGAACAACATAATCTCGGAGTGAGCGATGAGTTTTCTTAACTGGCTCATTCCCACAGGTTTCAGAATTCCTTTTGCCTCTCCATCACACGCAGACAACCCGTTCAAGATTCCTCATGAATTGCTCTGGGACTCCGCCGCCTTTATATATATATATATCAACGAAAACGATTCTCCAATCGGAGCGTATTTCCACCGGAAACTGAGCGCTGTGGCACGTGTGTGGTTCCAGTCCCTTGGCAACAGCTCAGCACTAGCCTGAACTAACCCAACTGAGGGTGTTTAGCGACGTGATGATCGTATTCTAGAGCTGTGGTTGGCTATCCCCGTCCGTATTCCTTGTTTTCCTCTCCGCTGCTGGCCCCCTCCTTAATTTGTGGTCGCGGTCGTACACTCTGGCTATGCTGCTAGCTGAACAACTTCAACACCAACTGTCGCCCTTCAGCTTTGCAGGTCCTTTTGATACTCTTCACGATAACACTCGAACTTCTAGAGCCTGCTTCTTGAGTTCGATACAGCCGATAAGATTATAATCCTATAAAATCGCATCCGCCAGACCTCGTATGCGACAGCCTTAAAAAGACATTCTCTGACTTTCGAGGAGTTGCGTGTCGCAGGTTCCCTCGTCTAGCATACATCCTCACCATGGCACAGGACCGAAACCGCGGGACGCGATTACTTCTCCCATTCCTCGCATTCTCCCTCTTTACTTCGACGAATGCAGCGACGACTGCAGCTTCCGCAGCGATGCCTCTGATTACCGATTCCGACTTCATCGGCTACACTTCCGATGGTAGCACATGTGCGTAGACCCGGATATGGCTTCATGAAAAAGTTAAAGTTGACCAGAGGTTAGGGTCCGCAAATTACTGTCCAAAGAGCAGCGCCTGGTATCAGACCGAAACCTGGGGTCGATGCTGTCCGACAACGACGACGAACGCAGCATGCGGTATCTGGACAACCTGTTTAGACAGATCTATAATTATTGAAAGTGGTGGGCGAAATGCGACATGGTGAGTTCGCCCTCTTCTCCTCCAATGCGACCTGCTCACAGTACTCATAGTTCCGGACAGAATGCAGTGTGCAGAACCGCGTTTTTGTCTCAGGACGGCAATGACAAAAACCCTTTCCTCTATGTTGGCTGCGGAACCGCGAACTGGACTGCCTTCCGCACACCTCCCGCCGCCGTCATCAAGACCCTCACATCCATCGCTACCAATACCGAAGGTGGCAACATACCCACCACGTCCGCAGCTTCGGGAGCGACAGCCACCAATCCCGGTCCAACTCCGACCCGAATAAATGATTCTGACCAAGGTGGATCATCGAGCAAGGCCTGGATCGCGGGCGCGGTAGTTGGCCCCATCGCACTAGCAGTCATCGCCGGCCTACTGTTCTACATCTGGCGACTGAAGAAGTCGAAGAAGGAGGATCCCAGTGCAGTGCCTATGATGGGTCCAGCAATGGCATACAACCCGCAAGCAAGTCCATATGGATATCAGCAACCGTTCGAACAACAACACACGGAATACTACGGCGGAGCGGCGAAGATGCCTTCTTATTCGGATCAGGGAATAGCAGGGACACCGAATGCGCCAGTCGAGATTGGTGGAAGTAATCAGATACAGCGGGCACCGGTTGAGGTTCCTGCGGAGCCAGTGGGGCCGAAGAATCCCGGGGAGGCTGCAGGTGCGAGGTGATGAGCGAGAGTGGTGTTATGAAGTTGGGATACTCGACATATAAAAGGATTGACCTATGGGAAGGATTTCTGAGAGGATTAAGAAGGAGCGTGGCGTACACGTTGTTCAGCGCAACTTGATATTTCTGGCGTTAGTATAACCCTCCCGACTCTCCATGCAGTGAAGGTTGCCGCCGTTTATTGTCAACAAAGGTTGGAGGACGCAAGCAAGATGTGTGGAGTTGAAGGGCGAAGAAGAGTCCAGGAAAGATACCCATTGTTCTTGTCTATATATCTCTGCGGTGTCACATTCTTAGCAGAGCATTGTGTACTTTGCCGTTTCTAGATAATGTATGACCTTGTCGTAATTCACTACCCGAACGGACTTTCAAAAGTGAGATGGTGATGCAAGAAGCTAGTACTCTGTGCAAAAATGCCGTCTTCCACTACATTGAAATTCCAGAGGGTGCAATGACTCAATAAGATCCGTAAATTCGCCATCCTCCCCAACCCATCACGTGTCCTCGCAAAATTCCCTTTCTAACCGCCATTATCCCCGTCCATATCTCCAACTCTCCCACCAACCATCTCAACCTCTATGCATCCAACAGTCGCATCAATCATCCTTTCCAAATCCGATGTCACTAGAGCTGCCTTCCTAGGCCGAAACCCACATTTTACACGACCTTGAGACTTCCAATCGCACCCTCCAAGATCTCTAGAACATGAAAAGATCTGGTTCGCTGACAACCAACTTACCGGGGATAGAAGGTGATATAGATGCGGGAACAAGGATCCTGGCACGCGACAATTGCTGTCGCGAAGCTTTTTTGCCTCGGTGCGCTAGGATATACGAGTGTCGTATTTAGGTAGGGCTGTGCTGCGTCTTGATTGGTTTCGAGCTTGTATTTTGCGTCTTTTGCCGCGAGAAAAGGACTCATGGTAGAGTTGAGCATCTAGGAGTGAGAAGATGAGTACCGCGACGATGGGTCTATATATTGCCCATCCTTTTGCCACGGTCCTACTCTCCACATTTTCGTAAAGAAGCTCATACAAGAAGCATTAGCGCCCGCTAGATGTCACCGAACTTCTCCACGTTTACTCCCACACTTGTTTCGCCTCTAAACTGCATTAAATCTACATTCCCACGAACGGTCGAACTCCACAGCTGCGCTCTTGTAGACGTGCACTCAACTCCACATGACCTGCACACAACTCTCTCCTCCATCCATACCATCAAGACCCACCCCTCCAACGCCCTATACTTAATCCCCGCTTCCACGTTTGTTATACCACATCATAGAGATCAAAGACAAAGCCGCAATTGGTCTCGGCGTGCCCCTCGGCGTGATTCTCGTTTTCATCATTGCTGGCATCATATGGGCGAACATGGCGAAGAGGAAGCGAGCAAGAGGCGAGGTGGTGGAGGTGGAGATGGAGAAGCCAGGAGAGGAGCAGAATGCGCCACAGCCGAAACAGATCAAGTGGAATCCCTACGGTTGATAAATGGGAGACGGGGGGAAGAGGATGTGGTGATTGGTATGGCATCGAAAAAGTAAAAAACCGACCCAAGATTGGATGATTTCGAATCTGGCGTTGCGGCTCTACGGACAGGTGTTAGGAAGCTATTTGATACTAATCTAATCAGATTATAACGAGATCCATGGTCACACCATATGCATTTCGCATATTTCCTTCGAAATTTTATATTGGAAGATTACTAGGATGGTATGTCTCTCTCGAAAATATCCATTCGCAAAACCCCAAAACTCTCCGCAATCAAGAAAAGTGAAGTCTATTCAGAAAGAAAAGAGAGGGCGAACTGATGTCACCACCGGCTGCATGCGAGATAAGAACCCGCTCTTCCTCCATCTAGAAGGACAAAGCAAAAAAAAAAAAAAAAGTATAATACAAGAAGAAAAGAGATTCCCCTCCCATCAAGGCTCAGATCTCTCCACTTTTCACTCTACGCCGAAACGTCCCAGATCTTGGCGAATGGATCCTCAGTGGAATTGCGCCAGCGAACGTATTCGCTAGACGCGGAAACATAGTTGGCGACCTCCTCGCCGTAGACATGTGCGACCCAGGCGTATGTGAGATCGATACCTGCGGAGATGCCGGATGAGGACCAGATGTTGCCGTCTTGCACCCAGCGAGCGGTGGGAACCCAGTCGACCTTGGGGCCGGTAGACGTTGCCTTCAGATTTCATTAGCATACGTGTTCAGACCCGGCAGGATAAAGTCAATCACGTACCCATTTCCAGGATCGCTTGTTAGTGGTCGCCTTGCGTCCATCCAGAATTCCAGCGCGAGACAGTATCGTTGCGCCCGTACAGACACTGAGGATATATTTGACCTACGGTATCATCAGTCTTCATATGTCACATGTGGAAGAGAGATGACGAATTCCTACCTTAGGGTACGTCTGCTTCACGAAATCAATCTCCTCCAATCGCGGCTCACGGGTTCCGCCTCCACCAGGCACAATCAACACCTCTATATCACCCTTATCCGTTCCGTTCATAGAATGTCCGCCATGACCGGCTGTGCGCTCGGGACACGATCCGCTCTTTGCAAGCACCTCCTTGAACGTGTTGGTGGGCACGATAGACTCGCCGAAATCGCCGTGCGTCATGTTCATCCTAGGAGTTCGCTGCGGAACGGTGGTCACGGGATCCATGGTTGCGCTCAGAACGGAGAGATGCATGGTGGTGTTGAAGAGCATGGCGAGGGTGTTTAGGACGTCGAGAGGTCCGAAGACGTCGAGGGCCTGGAAGGTTGGGAAGACAAGGATGGCGTAGTGTTTTGGGAGGGCGGTGGTGTTGGTAATGTTTGGCATTGTGAGAGTGGCGTATGTGGAGTGGAGCGCTGCGAGAAGCGGCATGAGGGTTGAGACGCGCATTTTGGTGATTGAGGAAGAGAAGGATTCGAAGTGTGGATTGTCAAGACGAATCTCTGAGGAATTGACTCGAGAGGGAAGAAGATCTCGCAGAGACCAGAACTTAGCCAACGCTGTCGAAGCGAAAGAGGAAAGAGTAGAATTGAGAAGTTAGATGTAGACCTGCTTGCTGAAACCATTCATGGTCACTGCGACAGACATTTTATACTTTCACAAACGAAGACACTGGTATTCACGTCGCGATCCACAGAGACCTTCAATTTCCGGGGTGGACCTCACGGTCCAAGATCCAGGTTTGAATTTAATATGCTTTGTCCGGCTTCACTGGCAACAGTTCATCTAATGTTTCCACAAGGAGTTCTAATATGCGCGTGGGAACTGTCGAGTGACTTTGAAACAAAACATTGTCGTGGCGGTCAGCACGGTCAAGCTTCTTGGTGAATCCTTCAATCGGAGTCAGGAGATTTGATAGGGTGCGGCGTGTCTGAGGCAGTTTGCGCGAGTTTTGCGGTTAAGTATTAATATGTATTACTATGTAGGTGAAGAGGAAAATGATATTTGCTATGTATCAGGTGCGCCAGAAAGTGCGTTCGTGAGCTAAATAAATGAGTTTGAGGGTACTAAATGAGATGCATATTAGCCTGCGCAGGTCTAGTAGGACACTTTGGGCAATTCCGGGGTTTGAGGCGTCCAACAGGGCGGTTGATCTACTTCTATTCCGACTTCATGCGTTGGTTTGGGAGACGAATTGCTGTCCGAATGCATCAGTATGCTTGACCGCTTCCAGTCCGCACCCTGAAGTTCCGGTAAACGCGGTCATGTGGCGGTTATCTTGACGTGCGTGCTCACGCGCGAGAATGACTACAATCCCTTGCTTACAGGAAGATCAGTATTGGCAGTCTCAATTGAAGTCTTGAAGTTAGGTCTTGAAGTCCAGGTCTTGATATTTGACGGCATTGGCAGGTCTGGAGGATCGGGCTCGGCGTTTGAAGGCATTGGGCATCCCCTCGAAAGCCTGCAGTGTGGGATAGCAACAAATCACTTGATGGAAGATCAGTTCAGGCCGGCAGCCGTTCTCTCAGCGCGTTATTGACTGAAAAGACAATAGGCCACAGAAAGGAGGCCAAGGTGAGAGGTGAGGAAAACATTGAAACAAGGCACGTGCTTGCTGACCGTTTTAGCGCCATGAATTGGGACTCAGTTGATTGGCTGAAGCTTCTTCGAGAGGTCACGGCCAAAATATTCGGACGGAGAAGTGGAAGGCGTTTTTGATAGGGACACAATAGTAGAAGAAGTGTTTCAATATGCTATTCCCAAAGCTGACCATGTATGAGATGCCGTCGAATCAGGAGCCTGTGATTGGAAATGGCGCTTGCATAGTTCCATCGCCAAGCTCGTTCGTACCTGTGACGCAAGTGGACCAATCCAACGACCATTTGCTAACTGTGAACTTTTCAACACTACGACAAGAACTCCCATCTCACACCCATTCACCGCCCTCCACCTTCACTACTTCTCCATGGGCGTGAGATTTGAAGCTAACATTACTGCCTCAACGAGGTAGACCCGAACACCCGGACACGCCCACTTTCTCCTTTAATCACCCCGCCATGCGCCTCACCACAAAGCCGCCGATTGAGCCCAGACGAAAGTCCTCGGCATTGCATTACCAGACCTTTCCGACGAAACCACCGAGCTCACGCGGCAGACCACTATCCTCATCTCCCTCCGCGCGTCGTGGCGATAACAATGGCTCTGACGAAGCCCACCTTGAGTCGCCTCTCCCGAAGAAGCAGCTCGCAATCCTCGCCGTGATAGCGCTAGCCGAACAGACCGCCCTGAATTCAATAAGCCCATACCTACCAGAAATGACATCGTCGTTCCCTGAGGTGAAAGAGGGGCAGGTTGGCTTATATGTGGGCTTGATCGCGTCGTCGTTCGCTCTAGCACAATTCGCGACCAACTTCTTCTGGGGCTGGATATCGGATCGGATCGGCAGGAAGCCTGTGATACTGATAGGCACTCTGTTGACACTAGCGTGTTTTATGGCTTTTGGGTTCTGCAAGACGCTATGGCAGGCAGTCATCGTGCAGATGTTGATGGGCTTGGTCAATGGGAACGCGGGTGTGGTTTCGACATGTCTGGGCGAGATTACAGATCGAAGTAATCAGTCAAGAGCGTTTACCTACCTCCCTGTGGTGTATGGGATTGGTGGTATCACGGGCCCGGTCGTGGGTGGGGTGCTGGTGTTTTACACGAATCCCTTCAACCACAGTAAGCCGAACCCGTACCCATACCTTCTCCCGAACCTGTTCTCTGCCGGCGTTCTCGCTATAGATCTTGTTGTATCCATGCTGTTCTTAGAGGAGAGCTTGGAGGAGGCGAGAGATCTACCTCCCCTAGGGAAGAGGGTAGAGAATCTTTTTGTGTGGTTATGGCAATTCACGACCTCCACTCGACCTACATACATCCGCCGTCTCATGAGGAGGAAGAAAAGCGATGATCATCACCACCTGGATGGCGTTCAGGAAGAGGATGAAGACGCCCCAGACGCGGAATTGGAAATGTCCGTCCCAGAACTCCTCCCTCATACCTCCGGCGAGCACCTCGCAAAGAAAGAGATCTTCAACCGCGATACCATTTTGCTTCTTGTAACGTACTTCATCTTTCAACTTGCGAACATTTCTTACAATTCACTTTATCCCATCTTCGGCGAAGAACAGCCTCCAGCCGGTCGTGGTCTTTCTCCAGAAGAAATTGGACTCTCGTTAGGGTTCGCTGGTGTAGTGACGATAATCTTCCAGATAGGCATATACGGCAAACTGAGGGATAAAATCGGCAATAAGACAACATACAGGGTCAGCCTCGGAGCCTTCGTAGTCGCATTCCTCCTTATGCCGTGGGTTGGCTACAAAGACAGCGATGTTGGGATGGGGATCGGCAGTGGAAAGGGCTGGCTTTGGACAGAATTAGGTGTGATTCTGTTTGTGAAGACAGTCGCGAGTGTTGGTGGCTTGACCTCTGCGCTGCTCCTGGTACGTAATATCTCCTTCCTTTCAAGTGATTGGAACTGCATGCTAATGACTTTGCATAGATCACCAATTCAGCACCCAACCACTCCGTCCTCGGCACTCTCAACGGGCTCGCCCAAACTCTATCTGCTGCTGGACGCGCCGTAGGACCTTTCATCTCTGGATCTCTCTTCACAGCTTCCACACGCTTCAACCCGAAAGGCGAAGCCATCGCATTCGGAATTTTCGCAGGTGTAACTTCCCTGGGCTTTTTGCTAAGTTTTGGAATTCGTGGAGAGGGCTTGGAGGCTGAAGGGTGGTCATCGGAAGAAGAGCACGAAGATGAGGAAGAGGAGGTAGATGGAGATGAAGATGCGCATGGAGAGGGTGAGAATGAGAGATCGGGGTTGCTGGGGAGGTAAAAAAGAGAGGGATAGGAATGAGAGGTTTATTTGTTGCATTGGTTTGTACGATTAAGCGCGGTGTCATGGTGTTATGCATTCTATGATTATAGATATATATATATCTTGACAGAAGGATGCCGGGGTTGGGGTGGGTGGTACGTGTACAAGGCACTTCATACATATATATAGAGTGCTTAAGACTTTTCCCACAAAAAGAAAATATTGGCTTGTTAACAATTGAAATTTATGTATATCTATGTTGTAAAATACCATTTACAGTCTTGCCGAAGTGATTCCTCAGTGCTGCAATGAACAATTCTGCGCTTGCCCTGAAACCTGCCAGATACCACCCATGATCAGACCCTCATGTATCCCGAATTCTTGCGTGCCTTCGTACAAGTAATTTGTTAGATTCGCTCCAGTAGGTCTTTTTTGGAGCCCGAAATGCGTTTCCCCGAGCGTGGTAGGCGCTTTCCCAGATAAGTTATTCGGCAACATCGGCGTGGCGACTCGAAGCGGGTTATCAGCAGTCGAGTACAAGACTTGCATCTCGTTGTCGTCGTAGTTCAGATAGATACCGAAGTTGTGCCAGATATCCTCAGTAAACGGTGTCAGAAAGAAGGTTTTGGACTGGTTGAGCCCATTTGTAGCCCTGTAGGTATAGGACTTTGCCTTCTTCTTTCCATGGCCCTATATCTGTGGCTTGATTAAAGATGATCTCACCATAAGAACCTTCCATAGGCTTTCCGGTTTTTAGCGAGTAGAAATCGGCCTGGAAGTCTTGCGCTTCGTGGAAGACGAGAAGGTGTTCGTGATTGTAGTTTAGTGGGTTTGAGGAGCTGGTGCGGAGGGATGTGAACCAGGTTTTCTTGCCGGAGACGGTGAGGGGCTTGTTGTTGACGAGGAGCTCGGTGCGGCGGAGAGCGGTTTCGGCACCTTCGAAGGAGGAGGCGAAGATGGATTATCACTGAGAAGGGTCAATAGATTGCATGGATTAAGTGAATTGGTGAGATATAGGAAAGGTAGGAAGGAAAAAGTAGCGTGAGATTTGTGCTTCCCAATGCTCCTGGGAAGCTTGGAGGGGTCTGGAAGTCAGACGGAATGAAAGTGTATTACTCGATTACTACTTCGATTGGTTTGGCGTGGACTGAGGCATCGAACTGGAGTTTTCAGGCAAGTCGAGATGGTTGGAGGGAGATTCATACGATCGATGGCTCAATGTCTGGGAAAGATATCACTTGATCCTAGGTAACATCTATATGGAAAACGTTCAGCGGTTTGCCTACTTAGTGCGTGTTGTCCACTTGATAAAGCCATACTTTGACCTAGTACATATCTTGGATTGAAAGGACTCTGCACTGATTTGAAGAGAGACTTTGTGGCATTTTGTGGAATACGACCGTCGAATGTGATCGGATATTGCGTCTCTGCAATCGTATAGGCGGACCAGATGAAGAGGTGAAGAAATAGCAGATGGTTTATGAAGAGAGGCATCATGATTGGGTGGGAGATAGGAAAAGGTAGTTCAATGGAAACTTGACGTGAAATTGAATCCCGCCTACAATCTGACCTTATAGTTTAAGTCTTTACCCCTTCAAGTCCTCGTTTGGAAGGGAAATTGATTGATGCGGGGTCTTTGCAGATATTGATATTAGCAATCGGCAACCGGGAGAAGCATGCTAAGCTATGATGCATCCTGGCTTCGCTCGCGAGCGACTTGTGCAAACACTTTTGAAAGAGAATGGCCCGCGATTACGGAGCGATGTGTTGGTAGATCTACTCGCTGTGTTGAGGGGGCAGTACATGGAAAGAAAAAAAATGGAAGAGTCTTATTAAACAGCTCCATTGCTGTGCTTGCGGCGACCGTACTTCAGCGAACGTACGCAATTGTCAATATTGAAGGTCGTCAGAAGAGTTGCGGTGGGATTGAAGAGTAGGTGTTGGCGTATAGAGATTCCAGTTTAGGTAAGTGCCAGAGGCTGAGTAAGGTACGTAAGGCAGCGAACCCCTGCCCCATTTTCCATCCCCATCTCAACACTCCCCAACAACGATCCGCAGGGAACAATGACACTGCCACAGATATTTCGTGTCTTCGCAGAGCCGGCCCTTTTCCACTTCGCGCCGAACCCATACTAGGCTATCCTTCATTCTGCGTTAGCCGATATTGGTCGACGGGATTGGATTGGAGCGTGTTCCAGTATACCAGACCTCCGCCAAGATGCAATCGCTCTTCAAGCTCACCAACACGCGTCAATTCATCGTGCAGCTTTCGCCATCACACGATAGATTTACTGAGTTTTCAGTATGAGGCTGCACACAAGTCACGACCGAGCGCCTCGAATTGCTGGAAACACACCATGCCACAAATGTGTTGATATAAGATCGACGAAGCTTTCCGCCAAGCTTACGGATCCCTTAGGTTGGGACCCAAATGTATCTGTGCGCAGACACGTTTCCCAGGTATCCAATCAACTGGCTCTGCTTTCTCTCCTTTAGCACCCTGCTGATTGGGGCATTTGGTTGCGGCAGTACGTCAGACTTCCGTTCAGCCCGTACCATGGCCCAAAACCTCTTTGCTTCTGAGCTTCTCGGTTTCCATTATGCTGAGCCTGGCTCTAGCTAGAAGAGGCTATGGGCTACGAGAGCACGGGTAAAATGCAAGCCACACCCTGTTCCTATTGGTATTCGCCGACACGCAATCAATGACTGCAAGAAAAACACGTGACTATACTTCACATGGAAGTCGTGCGAGAGGGGTAGAACTATATTAGAGCTGAACACCTTCATTCCCTCATCATCGAAGCTCATCTTTTTCTTCTACTCAATACTTCTTGAATCACTTCTACCGTATCTGCAAAACTTCCTCGGTTCGATTGGGCTTCGTGCAATGGGCTTCTCTGTTCAAGGTCATAAATGGGAGGCGTAAGTTCGCCGAATCATGTCCAATTTGTGGAGTCCCGTTAACGCAACACATTCCAGCGATTCCCGGAAAGACTTCAAACGGTTGCACAAAACAGTACCGTACATTGAGTCCCAACTTTCAGGTGCCGATCCCGAAAGCTTGGTCTTCTCCCAGCGTCATGAGGCAAGCACCATCGAGCTATTCTTTGATTTATTCTTTGTGGCCAACGTGGCGACATTTACTGCATACCATTCTGTTACGGATTCCTCATACCTGCTAGCCTACATCGGTTTCTTCGGCATTCTGTGGTCATGTTGGTTTCAGGTCACTCTACACGATGTCCGCTTCGCCCGAGACTCGATCTACGAACGAGCATGCAAAACTATCCAGTTTATTGTGTTCGTTGGTTTGGCTCTTGTAGGATCGTCATTCAATCCTAATCTTAAAAAAGGAAAAGAAGGCAACAATACTGTATGTGCAAAAACAGGCGACTCGCGAACTACGCTAAGTACCTTAGAACTTCCGAATCCTCTGCTATGTCTTGGTTATCAGCAGGATGTTGCTGGCCACCCAATACACCGTCGTGCTAGCCTATACCATGGTCGCTCGCTACCGCAAACTATATATCCCGCTCGGCTTGATTATAGCCGTATATGCTGCCGCCGCAGTCGTCTTTGCCGCGATGACCCCAGCATTCCGGACTGTAGAACAAAGCCATCGACATATCTACCTTGTGTGGTATGTTGTAATGCTCCTTGAGGCTATCAGCATTATAGCTATATCGTGCTGCCGGAGGATGTTGAGTTTCAAGAGAACCCATTTGATGGAACGTATGAGTCTTCTCACACTCATTGTTATTGGTGAAGGTGCTATTGGAGTCACAAAAACTGTATCAAGAATGATGGGAAAGAGTGGTCTGGACGTTGAAAGCTGTTTCTTGGTTATGTGCATTATCCTTATCCTAGTAAGCTCTACTGAACTTCATATTTCGATGGTCGCTAACTACCCGTCATCCATAGGTATTGCTCTGGGCTCTATACTTTGATAACTTTCCTCATGGCCACTATGGTACTATCCGCCAACAGATATGGTCTCTGCTGCATTTCCCATTCCAACTGGCCGTCGTCGGCGTCGTTGAAGGATCTCAGCAGGTTGCCCTAGCACGATACGTGTTGAAGAACTACACAAAATTTTACGTTTATATAATGCAATACTGCATGGTAGACAATTTGGACGGACAACAGTTGCAAGATGCTCTGGGTCAGGCGGTTGATTACTTCCAATTCGATTCAAGACTAGAGACTCGGATGTACCTCGACGGCATTCAATCTAGCCTCGAGCTGATAGGCAATTCAACCGACATCTGCTCACCCACCAATACAAGTGCGATGGCAAATTACCTAGATTGGCCTGAAGACTTCCATACCTTGGTCTACCAAGTGTTCGATGCCCTTTACCAAAGCCTCGGAATGAAACTGCCAGTTGATAAAGGGCCAACAGCTGTAGCTATAAGGAGCTGGAAAACGGTGTACATTTACTACTGGTCATCATTTTGCCTTCTCATGGCCTGCTCAATTGTCTTCTTGTTCCTCATTCGGAGACATAAAGCCGATTTATTCGACTTTGTGTCAGTCATCGTCCGAATCCTCGCCCTCAGTATCGGAGGTATTCTAATCGCTTTGGTTGCGAATGAGCTGGGTCTATATAACTTCATCAGTTCTCCCGCTGTGCTACCAACCTGTCTCTCCCTTCTACTCCTCGTTCTCTTCTTCGATAGGACGAGCGCTGCGATCGCAAATTGGAGGCTTCGCAGGAGCGGACAACCCTATACTCGGGAAGACGCAGACGAACACCATCACGGGAACCATGGCTGTTCCCAAGAGCACGACCACGACACTCATCATAACAATCACAAGTCAATCGCGATGAGTACTTTCTCTGCGGACACGACTCCGTTGATCAAAAACGCCGCGTATCATGGTGCAAACCAAGGGTATGTCACGAGTGCAATGAGTCCACCCGCCACAAGTCCTACCCCATCCGGACACGCCCATGGCGGGTACATGCCCGTCAATTCTGGGTAGCGTTACGGAGCATGAGTGAATTTCTGGTGGAACGTCGAAGAATATAAAAAGGCTGCTGATTTACATATTTGATACCACCTCTTCTTGGCCCGTTCAGCACTGTGGGAGCAGGAAAACACTCTGCATTAATGATTATGACACATTGAAGACTTTAATGCCCCTTATTTGACTCGAGAACCTTGGGTAAGCTTAAATAGATCTCCATTTCTAGATATAACTTGTTTTCAAACCCTATCCCTAAACTGCAGTTAAGCTTCTGTCGATTTCTTCACATCTTACTCGACCTGCGCTAAACCTCTTTCGATCCGGCTCATTCATCTGGACCCCGGCCCGGTCCACCGTCCCTGCATTTCCCCGCAAATTCCGGATCTTAGATTTCACGATTCACTTTCTTATCTCTTCCGAACTCGATACAAAAAACTGTATCTTCATGAGCGTATAATTATAAAGAAAGGAGGTAGCGATTCCAGGCAGGGTTCGTCAAGATGTTTCAAGAGCTAATATCGACGAGATATGCGAAATTGTGGGACGGCAGGGGATCGAATCTAGGGATGGAAGAATTGAAGAACGCGTGACGCGACGACCTGGAAAAATTGGATGAACAGTAAATTGCTGTCTAGGACTAAACATGAGTCCGGTCGGTCATATAAAATCTGTCCTAGGAACACTTCCCGCCAGGGTCTCAACTGCCAAACCGGGTACATTCGAACCCCAAAATCCACGTTTCGACTCTCACCCTTCGGTGGCTTGATAAAGCTCACCATGTTGGCGTCCTTTGCACCTCTATTGCTGCTTCTGCAAGGCGCACTTTCGGCACCCATTGAAAACGCTGCCGCCGCAACTGTAGGAAAGATTCGCGGAGTTCAGAGCCCGGTTTACCATTTGTATCTGCAAGCAAACTCGAAGAATAGTATGCGCTCCTGCCTTCTCACTTTTGTACCACATCACTAACGCTGTCAAGAAACCATACCCGTCCTTGGGCCCGAAGGCAGTGCCGAAGACTTCACTATCGGCTCCACCATCCAATCGAAGCAGACGTCTCAGTACCTGAATATTCTCACTGCCACCACATCCTACAAACCAGTCGCTTTCTCATCAACAGCGGAAACAACAGCGTGGGGCCTTGAGGGTGATACTATTATTACTACTACGGGAAGTAGTTTTGGGCGTCGTAAGTTTGAATCCGTTTCGTTATTCGGAGCAACTAGAGACATGACTGATGATCGAACCTCACAGAACTGAATTTCCTTGCCTGCAAATCTACGGACGACGGATACTACGATTTGTACCTGCAGACGGGTAGTGAGAGTCCAAGTGGGAAGACTTGTAGTAATTACCAGACATTGCACTTGCCTTGCTTGTGTTAGGAGAGAGACAACTACTTTTTGTGGCCCTGTATCGGAATGGAGGATCATTTTCCTATCTGGTTTTCACTGTCACTCTCGGTCTTGCAACTGTATCGTCTTCCAAACACACTTAATCCTTTTTGAATTCCCGCGACGCATGGCACTTGTTCGAAATATGTGGCCGCAGCTAACTGGTGCAGCCTTGTTGACAGCTTGTGCGGCACTGAAAGGTTTTAGCGCCGAATCGCTCTTGGTAATGGCTTTTAACTGTTTAGCCCTTTCCAGTTTGTTAGTCTTCTGATACGTCGCAGTTTCAAGGAGATGATAGCTGGGTGCACCGCGAAGAGACGAGCGAATATTTATATCACCTCACCAGAGCACCACGAGATGCAAAAGGTGAGATCGGAGTCCTTAATTTTTCCTAGGCATTTTCCTTCTTCAAACCCGAACCCGCTTTTGCCATTCCGCCACCGGCTTTCCCCTTCGACTCTGCTTATAGCATTATCAATTTACCTCACAAGCTTCCTGCCTACCCCAAAGCAGCCATACCCTGCGCATTCTGCGTAACACCCAAGCTCTCCAAGCTAAAATGCTGTACCATCCTTCCCGTCCTCGCATGCACAACCGTCACACTCGGCACCGTCTTCCCATTCCCAGGACTCAGCGCGTATAAATACTCTCCGGCCGCCCTAATATCTAAAAGCCCAGGGTCTCCATTCGCGCTGAGGTCAAAGATTGAGATTATGCTCCCATCCCTCACATTGATCTCCACAAGACGATTGACACCTCCATCGGCAACAAACGCACTTCCAGTGGCGGGCGAAATAGCGGACCAGCATGTCGCCATCTGGCCTGGGATATTGATCGCTTTCATCGTAGACACTTTGCAGTCCTTAGTGTTGAGGTCGAGAATCGCGGCGCCGATGGAGGGGTCGGTGACAAGGTACTTGTTCGTGTTTGGGATCTGGTCGAAGCCGAAGAGGATGGCGGTTCCGTTGGGCGACGAACGCGTCTCTTCTCGAGAGAGCTTGTCACCGTTGACTTGGAACACGGATACGAATCCGGGTTTTTGATTCGGTGGACCTGCTTTCACTGTAACGATGAATAAATTCTCGTCTTCGGTGAAGGCGGCCTGGGAGACCGTATTTGGCGGGCCGGTTGGTGGAGTGGATTGTGTCAAACCGAGAGGGCGTAGTGCGTCGAATTCAGAGATACCGTGTCGGTGGTCGAAGTTTGCACACGATACGCCGTTGGAGTGACCAGTGGTGGCGACACAGACGAGCTTGTGTTTGAGCGAGGCAGCAACAGTGTTGGGAAAGGAGCCATTGATGGAAGAGGTGCCAAGGCGGAAGAGATCTGTGGCATTTCTGGCGTTGATGCGGTACATGACTGCGGAATTAGACATTGCATTTACCGCAAAGAGGAGCTGATCAGCTCTATTAGTTGACAGAAGATATAGGCGTCGGAGTATACTTACATTGCCAACAACAGCCACCGAGGACTGCGATAGGAGCGCATCCGGGGGTGCAGGCTTTAGAGTGTTTGCGTCGACATGGTTCCAACCTTTGCCGAGCGTGGTATGAACAACTCCGGCTCCGAGGGTACCGTCATATTGAATAGGGGCTGCGACAATGCTATTGCCATGTCTTTCGTTTGTCTGCAAGTATATGGCTTTCCCAACGGGTAAGCTTCTCTCTGCCGGCACAGCCTGGCCTAAGGAAAGAAAGAGGGCTGACAATAAGACAAGCGTATGAGTTAAGTAAAACATGCTGCGAATAAGGGAGAAGATTCAGAATCAGCTATGAATTGAACGTGTATGAACCAAACTACGGAGTAATGCAGACCTGATTCACAATCTCTGACGGATTGTTGCACCAAAACGTTCAAGATTCTCACCCTCGGAAAGCCATTGGTTTCCTCTTATACTTTCACTTTTCTATTCTATTTAAACAGATTTTGCCATCTCTTCTGTTATCCAAATTAATACGGACACACTTTCCTCGTTGAAGAAGCAATGATTGTTGCAGAAATTCGGCATCTTCAAATGAATCTGCACTCTGAGGAATCGGTGGTTTACCAGAAGTCGGCAAAGGTGGAGCTGAGAAAGGAAAGCTGGTGAGAGAAGAATTGTGGGGAAGCCAGCTGTGCCTTGCGTTAGCCATATTCGGTAATGTAGATTATGGAATCATTTAAGAACGCCGGGATCCACCTCTACCTTTGTTTTCTCGATTGAATTATAATATTGGAACATGCAAAGACCGAGCTTTGATCATGAGAGATGACTGCTTGAATTAAATAAAATTACGTCAAGGAACTATTCCAAATACATCTGGAGATAGCAGGTGACACAATGAGGAAGATTGATTGACCAACGACAGTCACGTGATGCTCATCAACATATACCTCGAGTTGGTACTACTCTAGCAGATAATGGAACTTTTGAGTAGCTTTCCTGTGAAATATGAAGTTCTAGGAACGAAGCGTACCTCGATTAACCTTCGCATATGCGTATGTTGTGTTCTCCAGGTCCACAAGAGCACCAATGACGTTATCTGTGGACCCTTAAATACTGCAACCTCAATCCCATACATCGTCTTCCCAACAACATCCGCACATTTGATATACAATACTTGAGCATTTTCAGTAACAGCTGGAACTGTCAAACCAACATGGATAAAGTAAAAAAGGTCCTGCACGTCCGCAGCAAATCCAAAGTCGAAACCGAGTCAAGTCATGAGCCAGGTATGACGCAATACACTCTAGCACTTGAGACTGAACACTTTCCGCACGACTTTTGTACTCTTTTGTATGTTACACGGAATTGACGAAATATCGCAGATCCTCGCGGAAGCGTAGACGAGGAAGTCGCCGCTATGTCTCCGGAAGAAAGAGCTCAGTATCTTAAGGAATTTGAGGAAGCGGAGAGGACTGGGGGGCCTAAGAAAGGAAGCTTACTGGACAAATTAATTGAGCGTGGGAACAGGCGGACGCAGGAGCAGCTAGCCCAGGAGGCTAGAGACCGAGAGGCAAAGGATGGGGTCATCCGTTAATCAGGTTCAACATCCCTGTAATTTTGAACGTCTTTCGATCTTCGATTTGGGAAGAGAATCGTCTCGAGTGGGAAGCGGAGGAGGATTCAACGGGAAAAAACTGAAATGTCTAAAATTTTTTGGCCCCGGTACCTATCTCGTATTCTTCACTTCCTGATCTACCCATATGTGGCTCCCAATCACTCCCGTCCCAGATCTAAGCCGTACCCTGCGCCCCAAACCCTTCAAACCCAAAGTCAAATCCACTACTAGGAAAAAAATTCCTAACCAAGTTCTCAAAAGTCTCGGTATCGATGACAGCGCCGAACCTACCACAATTAACTGCAAGATTCTCAATAGAAAGGAAATGAATAATCATCGTACCCATAACACTTTATGTGCTTCAACATATCTTCCGTCAATCTTCTTAAATTTGATACTTCTATAGACTCGAAATCGGGGTGCGAGCGTATCTGGTGCCAGGCTTGCACGGGCGTGAGTTCGTCCTCGAGCTCGAAGTTTGAGGAGAGCGAGAGGAGTTTCTCCAGGCCTAGATTGGAAGCTGTCCATTCGGAAGTTTTTGGAGAGGTTGTATTGACTGGCTGGGAAGGGGACTGGAAGAGCAACGGGGCCGATGCGGTAAGCGCATGCCCGGTCGGTGCATGGTGCTCTCCCGGATTGCCCTGGGTGTGGTGGAGACAAGGAGCTTCGAGGCTGTGTATTACTGTTAGATGGATCTGTGATGTCGTCTGCAGAACTCTTACGTTAATACAAATTCCATTCCGATATTGGTTTGGTCCATATCGCGTAGTCCCAGGTTGCTAGGAGAGACAGAGGGTTGAGCAGAAACGTCTGCGGTCGAAGGAGCTTGCCCCGAAGCTGATTGATATAATTAGCGCGGATAACCTGGGGGAAAATGGCATGGTTTCTTACTGCTGCTGTCCTCATTGGACTCCGACCCCGAATGGCCTCTGCCTCTGAAGAAAGAGAGTTTCCGACGAAGACCCTTGCTAGGTCCAGCAGGTGGACTCCCGTCGCTTTCAGAAAGATAGAACTCCCTAGCGCCTTGCAGCGGTCGTCGAGAATCACGAACGTGCAACTGTTGTTTGTGGTGGGGGTTCGGGAGAATACTAATAGATGATACGCTGGGATGACTTGAGCTGTCCGACGGCTGAGAAGGGAGAGCCTGTAGAGGGTGGCCTTGCGGAAGGCCATGAGGTATGCCATGCTGGTCGAGCAGTGCCTTAAGCCGACCGATCTCGGCGTAGAGACTTCGGGTTTCCTGAAGGATCTTGGATTCGTTGGTGCGGAGTTGAAGTACTTCGTTTTCGAGCGATTTTATGTAGGCTTCTTTTCGGTCTCGATGAGTGCTATGCAGGATATGTCAACATCGGAGGGTCTCATAGTTAGTTGGAGAATAGTTCAATCTACCGTTGAGCCCGCCGAACCTGCTCCCTTCGTTTCTGATAGGCGGCATTGTCTCTGTCTTTGGGATCATTCGAAGACTCCTTCGGATCTACCATTTCGTCAAATCAAGCAAAGACGGAAGTGTGAAGGTGCTATTCGCCTTGGTGGTGGAGATATGAATACGTAGATGTTTGAATTATATTCTGTTAGTGAAAATTCGGAATCATATTTCTACCGTTTAAGTAAAATTCCAGAATATGCTTGTGAGGTGGCGAAAGTGCTGCAATGAAATATAAAGGTACCTTCTTTTGGAGGTCGCCGATACTGCCGGAATGTGAAATTCTTCATGCTTGCACTTAAAGACTACTGTTAAGTGCTGTAAATGGCTGGTCCTTTACTGTGAAAAATGGAATCCCAATGTTAGATAAGCAAGGCTGGTCTAAATCGAGAGGACGTAGCTAGCATCGGAGGTGCTTCGAAATCGACGAGATTGATGAATAGGGCTGAAGACACCTACAATTATCGTTATCCAATTCTTGCGCACCCTTCGTCTAGATGAACAGAGGTGGATACCCCGTCCAATTGAGTAATGGCGCTTACGTATACTGGCTCAGCTGATTGCTTACTGAGAAGGCCGCTCGGGCTTATAACCGTCGCAATTGGTTGTTTACGGTTGATCAGTGATCAGAAAATATCTTATGCGGAAGCAGGAAAGCGGAGGTCTGAATGGTTGGGGCAGAAGGATGATGCTATTCACATAATAGAGTCAGTCAGCCTAACGCTCGGGCCCACCTAACGCCCACTTTTTAGAAATAAAATAAAATACCTAATTTAATAAAATCTCTCAAAAGCTTTAATTATACAAATATTATATTTAATATAATAGTATTTAAATTTTTATAAAATAATACATATTTGTAATATAACTTTAATATTTAAAAGTTTATTAAATTTAATAAAATTTTATTTTTAAACAAAATCCTTTTTCTAAAATTTTTTAGTAGGGTTTTGCATTAACTAATATATTATAATATTTAATTATTACTTTACTCTATGTAATTAACATATAGAATATTTTATAAAAACTTCAACTTATATTTTCTATACATATAACTAGAGTAGAATAAAATTTTAACTTAATATCTTACTTTGCTGTTAAGCTATTTAAGAGTAAACTTTGAGTGGACGCTAGATGATCCCCAGTGTTAGGCCATAACTAACTCTTTAAATGTTTATTGTTTATAGGGCACGAGAGAGCATTCCGACTCGTCGCACGTCAGCCAGACAATTATTTTTCACTGTCATTATATCTGGTAATCCACATTCTCATTATTCTAATACTAGACTCATGGGGACAAACAACCACGCATAGTATCAAGCAAAATAGAGGATCGAGCACGCGTTCTCGGCGGCTTGTGGAGAGGCGTTGCTGTTGGCACATGACAGTTGAGAGTAAGATGACGGCGGCTAGAGGAAGAGATTGCGGTGCGATTTATTAAAGCGGATATGCAGCTGTGAGTTAGTTGAATTGCGTGTTACGTTGTTAGACAGGAGGTTGGTATGTGGTGGCGGGGCTGAAGGATGAGAATCGCACTAGCACGGACCTCGACGAATCACAAATGACCATTTTTATTGACCAATTAAAACGTTCCAATAGGTTAAGTTGCCACAAACGAACCAGATCAGTATCATGCAGGTGAGCATGTGCTCATTAGACTCAGGTTCTAAGGCAAAGGGGGTGTGAGGTTCAAGATCCTTCGTATATGCACGCAGTTACAAATCAGGTACATCCACATGCTTGATACACGCGTATATCCTGTCACCTGTAAGCCGAAAGTCCTTTGTATATGTGCCCCCTAGGCAGGACGATTACAAGTCGCAGCTTGAGAATGTCGGCATCCACTTCAGCATCAGAGGATCAGGGTAGCGTTCAACAAGCCGTAAGTAAACATGAAACGACAACCAAAAAGCTTAATGCAAGACGCGTCGAGAAGTCTAACAGCTGATGGTTGCAGGGCGCCGCATCTGATTCAGATGGATGATATGGATGAACTTCTCCGAGTCGGAACAACATGATTTCTATGAAGCCGGACTCTGTGGACTGAATTGGCCATGAGCTTTTGAATCATCCCACGAAAATTGGAACGCTTCCTTTTTTCTGGGAAACGACTGGACAGCAGTAAGGAGTCAACACCTCTATGGGCATCAATCTTCCCACCGTTCAGCACACATACGCTACCTTAAGAACATTGCGCCCGGTAGCATTGCTTAAAAGAGACCTGATGACTCACTGGTACGAGGCCACCCTCGATGTCGATAATGGTAGTCCACAGGACCTGGACCAATTTTCGGGCCTTAGCGTCAGTTTGTGTACGGGGAGTGCCGAACAGGTCCCTTTGTGGGTACTGTTAGCTAGTCCGGAAGCAATCCGAGGTCTCCGCTCTTTAATCCTTTCCGCGGCCTCTGTGACTGGTATGCAGGTGTTTGTAACTCTCGCCGGGACTATTCACTCCTCTCATTATGGCGCTAAAGCGACGCCAATTCTCGGCGGACGATAAAGGTCATGATCAGAGCTCTGTTATGCAAGCTCGCGGATACAGGCTGCTGTTATGGTGGCGACAAGAAAATGCTATTGATGTGGAATTCTCATGGTTCCAACAACGGACAGAATGGGTTCGAGATGAAACCTAAGTGGGTGACATGTCTGGCTGAAGGGTCAGAGAGTGCTTATTTCGTCATCGCAACGAAGATTTGCTTGCAGCACGCACCTTATGGGAAACGCTTGAAGAAGAATGGCAAAGGTCGAGGCTGTAATTGCAAAGTTCCTACAAGGTTCGCGCACACGATTCTGTGCAGCAATCACTGTCGAGCAAACCAGCTCTGTCGGAGGGCCCGAGCAAAACCCATTCATTAAGTTTTTGCATGATATCTGCGAAATGTCAGTAGTTCCGTGCCCCTTTTATGGCAGTAGTGTTACGGTCCCATCTCTTTGGAGCGAGTTGCTGATCTTCTCCAGGCTTACCCGGCCGATCTTTACGGCAGACTCGATTCAGTTTTCGGACCGCTATAAAGTTCCGATTAAACATGGCTGGTTTGACCCCTCGATTGGCAATACAAGCTATAGCCAACAACAGTTTTGCCCATCCAATTCTGTTGGCACGGTCGGTACGCGGGACCTTGGAGCAGTTGGCGCGCGTACATGCAGGGGTCAAGCGCAGCTATGAAGGCGTTCTAGATGAGCTCCGGCACCCAACCCCTAGAATTCGAAGCATTTGCGTTTGTATCAAAGGATAGGTGAATCAATAACATCGATTCTTGTAAGATCGTGCGCCGGTTCAGATCCTCCTTCCACTCCCTCGCACTTCTGCGTCAAACACCCAACACCGTTCACTCCCCCGCTGTATAAAAACGTCTTGACACTAGCACATCTCGGTCTCGAAACTCCAGTTATCAATTCGTCAGTATCTGGTAGGGGTATCGAGAATCGAATGAGAGGGTCGCGCGGGGGTGGGCGATGACTCGTAGGGAGTTGGAGTTGAATTACGGAACGCCAGTAGAAAGCAAGGCGACTGCGGCCTGAGGAAAGATTACGCTGCAGTTTGCGAGGTCGAGCTGGAATTGAAACTGTGGGTCAGTTGAATTACGCGTTGCATCGTTAGCCAGAGGTTGAGATGCGAGGAGGGTGGATGGATGGCTGAACGAAGCTGAGTGTGACGCGCAACTGGGGGCTCGGACATCAGCCGAAACGCACGTGACCAATTGCCTGATTGGGATCTTAGCTGCGGAGTGCCTTAAAGACTGATTCGAAGAGCTTTAAGAGCTTTGAAGGTGTTGGTTTATATCTACGTGACATGCCAGCTAATTTACACTACCTAGTTACCGACCTTCAGAATTCCTAGAGAACACACCATCATACGCCCATATCCATCCCATGATTTTAACGTCCGCCATGCTAGCCAGCCATTTGCCCCATTATTTCAGCCCGTTATCCCAATCCAAGATACCTAAACGCCATAATATATGCCAAAATATACCATTAGATAATCATTCCCACGTCATTGTCACAAAAGCATCAACAGCCATCCAGCTATCCCTATTACCACACCCTCAGCCCACTTATCCAGTCCTCCAACTCTTATAGCATCGCCCTTCTTACTTGTGATTCCAATCCCACTGGCAATAAAGTTTCCAGCATCTCGTGCACTCGTCGTAGACCTTGAACTACTTCTACTTGAGCTTCTACTCGTACTTTCACTCATCGAACCGGATCCGGTGGTGGTAGCGCTATTGCTAGCTGGCGTCTTCGGAATCGAACTCGTCTTCCCATTGATGATGAGGGCTGTTCCTTTTGGATCAAGGGAGTACGTTGTTCCGTCAATTGTGATCGCTTCCCCGGGTTTCAGCGTCGTTCCTGGGCCAAGTATGTACTGTGTGGTACCGTCGACGACGGTAGCAGAGTATGTCTTTCCGTTGATGGTGAGTGCGGGCGCGGCGGTGATGGGGCCTTGACCAAGCGTACTTGTTACGCCGTTGATGACAACTACAGAACCCGATGCGGTTGCCGGCATGGAGAACGTAGTCCCAGAAACGACAATGACCCCTCCAGGTGTAAGTGTCTGGCCTGGGCCAACGACCCACATTGTGGTTCCTCCCACGACGGTAGCAGGTATCAAAGACTGTCCGTTGAGCGTTAGGACCGGGAGCCCGAAGGCATTATTTAAAGTCTGCGTTACGCCATTCACTACAATGGTAGAGCCGGATCCATCATCTGGCATTGAGTACGTTGTCCCGCCCACCACAATTACACCACCGGGTGTCAATGTTTGACCGGGTCCGACAACAAATTGAGTAACTCCGTTCCGAACCGTTGCGGGTATGATTTGCCCATTGATTGTCAGGGCTGGTGGTCCAGTGATGAATGGAGCGTTTGCAAGAGTCTGCGTTACTCCGTTGACGACTGCTATTGTTCCCGAGGGACCTAAACTCAATGTGCTTCCATCAACAATGATCGCGGGCCCTCCTGGGGTGAGAGTTTGACTTCCGACAACAAATTGTCCTTGCGGATTAGCTGTGATCGTATTTCCCCCGACGGTAAGCACTGCAGGCCCAGTCGGAGCTGCCGGGTTCACACCGATTGTAGTACCACCAACCACCACGCTTGGGCCACCGCCATTCGGGACGGATACCACGACTCCGTTGATAGTAGTCGCTTGGCCAGGGGCGAGTGTCTGGGATCCAATCACAATCCCTGGATTTTGAGGATTTTGCTGATTCTGAGGGTTCTGCGGGTTTTGGGGATTTTGGATAACAGGATGGACTGGAACAACAGTATTGCCGATAGCGATCGATTGTTCTGGATTATTAGGTGGTGGCTGGGGTGCAGGGGTAAATTTCGGATCATTAAGGATGGAAGCGATAACTGCTGGAATATCTGGTGACTGCGGAGGATTTGGAGGGTTTGGAGGTGAATTTGGACCTGGCCCAGGCGAAGGCTCGGGATTAGGCTTTGGAGTTCTCAAATATCCGGGTCTGGTAATATGCATTGATGAGGAAGCATAGCTTGAACTCACGTACGTGCTTGTAGGTTTGGGTGTATCGAAGGGTGCAGACCTGTCGGGTGCAGACGATTCGGGTGGGAATTGGATTGATGCAGGTTGAGATGGACGTGGAGGTGGTTTGGTTCCGATAGTTTGGAAGACTGAAGTCAATTCAGTGGAGATCGAAGTAGTGAGAGTAGGCCGTTGCGTGCAGGTTGCAATGTCCGATCCATTGAAAACGCTCTGAATTTCGGGATGTTTGCTGAGATATTGGATGGCAGCAGGTGGCAGTGATACGGGTGAGTCCCCAGAATTGCCAGGCGCATTTGTATATGTCTGAATAAAAAGGCTATACTCTTCCGCAGCCCCTGGCCAAACGTAGAGAAAGGATACATCAGCTTCACAAGTTGGCTCTGGGTCGCTGATATCCAGAGTTCCGGTCATGACTGGAGCCTCGCTGTCTGTTGGAGTCGGTTGGAAGTCGAGTCCTCCGTAAAGTCTTGTGTATGCCACGTAAGTTGAGCCAGGCTCGCTGTATGCCATGTTAGCTGAAGCGGCCTCTCGAGAGGAAGAAACGTACAATGTTAAGGTGACACTAGGAGTTGGCACCCATGTAAAGAATTGAGAGGAAAACAAATTGGTCTGATCAGCAATCACGCTGATCGTTTTCGTCTCGTTGACGGTAACAAATTCCTGCATGCAGGTAGTCAGCGTATGTGCAATCGGGGCAAGTTGGTAGAATCTCACGGTTGTGACGCCTCCGTCCCCTTCATAAGTAATGATCTGAGTGATGATAGTTCCAACTGGGACTACCGTGCTTGTCCATAAAGTAGATTGTGATTTGGGAAACGTGATCGTATAAGGGCTCAATGCCTCTAGTACACATCCTGTACACTCTGTAGGCGCCGGTGTAGAGGTATTCGATGCAGTCCGAGGTGTTGAGTTTGATGTAGTCAGTGAACTTGAGCTACTGAGCGATATTGTGTTGCTCGACGTCGAGGAGATGGAGCCCGATGAGGACTTTGAACTGGAACTAAGTGAGGAACGGGATGATGTCGGAGATACAGTTGAGGTTGAAGACGTGCTGCTTGATGAGCTACTGGACGAGAGTTGTGATGAGCTACTAGATGAGAGCTGTGATGAGCTACTAGATGAGAGCTGTGATGAGCTACTAGATGAGAGCTGTGATGAGCTACTAGATGAGAGCTGTGATGAGCTACTGGATGAGAGCTGCGATGAGCTCTTCAATGTTGAAGAGCTGGAGTAGTGGGATGAGGCGCTCGTTGAGGATGTTGAAACGAAGGATGATGAGTTGGCTGAGCTTGGTTAATATACTATATCCATTGTGACTGCTGAGAAGTTTGGGTCTTTTGGTGATAGATAGGGACGTACCTATTGGCAGAGGTTCTAAATCCTGTTAGCTGATGTGTAGAGTCAACAAGTGTTGTGAACGCTTACGTCTGATGCTCAGATGCGGATTGGCAGCGGAGAAGCCTGCCAAAAGGACAGAGCTGAAAAAGATGGAGCTCCGCATTGTGGAGCGACTGGTTTGTTGCTACCTGGACATGAAAGAAGGATGTCTGTTTAAGCAGCAAGAATATCAGACGTGGAGCAGCAGCAGAATTCAACGAAAGTCGCAAAAGAAAGATCGGTCCAGAAACGGTAAGAAATGGCCAGAGTATTTGAACGGCCCGGCCGACGTGTGGATGTGCCTTGGGTGGGCGTCCCTATGAATAGAAGACCCCTGTGCACATCATGCTGGTGCAGACTGCAGACTGCAAAAAGCCAGCCCCTCTATTCGCAGTACTACTTCTCACATGGGCAGGGGTGTCACCAATAGGCGAACAAAACGATCGCAGTGGCCCAACCAAAATGTGGCCGTGCCGGTCGGCTGAGAGGGGAACGGCAAAACTCACCACAATCGCTGAGACCAACTGCGATTCTTTTGGCGAAAGAACCGTCGATTTCAGAGGCTCTGTTTGCGTTAGCTTCCAGGCCTTTCTGCTTTGCCCGTCATGGCGGCTCTGTTGGTACTGGTATCATGATCGCCCAGAGATCTAGGGGCTGCAGAAACTCTTTTTGGGTACGGTACCACGTCCCACGTCTTCGTCCACATTTTACTTCTTTCGGGCGAAGTGGTTATTGGTTGGTGGAGAGTACCAGATGCACAAGGACCAGTAATCCGGTGAAGTAAATAGCCCGACCACGGAATGACATTCGCTGGGGTAAGATGAAGCTTGATAGTTGACGTTTCATCCGGGTTGCTTCGCAATGAAGAGGGCTGCTGACACTGCGTGCAGGCATGAGGATGTTGCTTGCCTGCAGCTTGCGGTGGTGAGAGATGGGTCTGCTGCCGGGTGGACGTGATGGCGAGCGATGGGAGAACCCCGGTGCTCTACTAGGAGGCGGAGCGCGTCCCAGCTCATCGGGGGTCGCGTCGCTAGTGCCACAATGCCCTCTATATGAACCACACATATCGTATCGACAAGTCTCAAACCCAAGCCATGGCTGTCAGCCCACTATCGAACCTCGTATTCAGCTGGCAATCCCACATGCAACCTAGAGCCACCCCTCGCCGTTGCTGAATCACCCCTCGTCTCTGACAGGTCCGCTTTCTTGCCATGACCATACTGATTCAGGGTTGGTCCCAGCCATCGAGCAACAAAGCTACAAACCTTCCCGCGAATCCTGCTGCATCTAAATTGATCTCCTCCCCATTTCTCAATCCATGCTTCCCAGGTGGAACAGCGTGCATCCGCTCCCAAAAGCTTGGCCTGAAGAGTTTCATCTGACGAATCTACCTCCCTTTCCACTTCTTAACCTTCATTTGACGTCTGGTACACCATAACTATGGGCTTTTAATTACCTTTCCTTTATTAGCTTTGAATTGCGCATTTTTGATACCCCCAAAATCAGGTTTCATAGACGGATTTCATTCCCGCGGCCTTTCTGCAAAGATGCCAATTGCACCTCGAGCCACGCCCTTTACGACCCCCGCGCCATACGTAGTTCCTCCAACGCAGGATTTCGATGGCAATGATGGAAGCTGGTCCACATTCAAGGTCAACGTGGGAACTCCTGGACAAGATTTCCGGGTCCTAGCCTCCACGAAGAGTGGAGAAACATATGTGATAGTCCCAGAGGGATGCTTTCCCGAAGATGGCGCCGACTGCCCCAGTCTGCGCGGGGCCGAGCAATTTAACAGCGCGCAAAGTCCTGGATTTCAACTGAATATGTCTTCAACTTGGTCGACAATAGGACAATACAGTCTGGATTTGGAGGCGAAGCTCAATTACTCTGGGCAGGGAATATACGGATACGACAGGGTTGCTTTAGGTCCCGCTTCAGAAAGTTCGTCGCTATCGCTGGACAAGCTGGTTGTTGCTGGAGTTGCGGAGTTGAGCTATTGGTAGGCTGTTCCCTTTTGCGTTAAATATGTCTTGCCTTCGAGATCCTGAGTTGGCGCAACTTTCTAGAGAGCTGTGAAAACTCAAGCTAATATCAGCGCAGGATGGGCCATATCCCACTGGGTATTCAATCCTCAAGTTTCTCAAGCTTAAGTCAACCAGCCGATTCGTTCCTCGTACAAATGCGAAATCAATCTAAGATCCCAAGTCTCTCGTATTCCTATACTGCTGGGGCCAAGTACAGTAGGTCTGCGATCATGCAAAGCAAGACGCAAACTGACGTTTTGAAGGGTCCAAAGGGGTCTTTGGCAGTCTTGTTCTTGGTGGCTATGATTCTACTCGATTTAAATCAAACACCGAACAATTCTCGTATTCTTTCGCCTCAGATGCTTCTAGACTTCTCACAGTCGCAGTACTATCAATGACCGCAACGAACACATTAGGAGGAACGATGGCCTTGTCATCTGGCGGTCATTTATCCCTTATCGACTCGACGGTTCCACATCTATGGCTTCCGCGATCCATATGTGACAATTTTGAGCTATCGTTCGGGCTCACATACGACCCGACCACAGATCTCTACACCATCAACTCAACAATGCACGAAAAAATCAAATCTCTCAATCCTTCCGTGACCATCAAACTGGCCAACTCAATATCCGACACGGGCACAAACTACTCAAATATCGTTCTCCCCTATGCCGCATTCGATCTCCAGGCATCACACCCTCACTATCCGAACGCCACCAACTACTTCCCCATCCGCCGCGCCGCAAACGATACCCAATACGTCCTTGGTCGAACACTGCTCCAAGAAGCCTACCTGATCGTCGACTACGAGCGCTCCAACTTCACAATCGCACAAGCTACCTTCCCAGATCCCTTACCTGCTCAACGCATAGTAACCATCAATCCCCCTTTAAACTCCACCTCCCCTAAGGACGACAATTCTTCATCAAAGCCTCCGTTGAGCACGGGCGCCATAGCCGGAATAGCAGCAGGTGGCGCCATCCTCATCCTCCTCATCATCGCCGGTGCCATAGCGTTCCACCGAAAACGCAAAGGCAAAAAGAAAAAATATGAACTCGCAAACACGCAGATATCAGAAGCTGGCTCTGCAGGCGGTCTAGCGGCCCACAAGGATTCCGCTGACGGCCACGATCCACAAGAACTCGGTGGTACACCGCTTACCGAACTTGCTACGCCGCATCGCGAGTATGCAGGTGATAATAAGACGTTCGTATCGCCACAGTCTGAACCACAGGAACTTCCCACGTCATTTGGTGGCCCGGGGTGGCGGGGACGAACGCACTATCATGAGATGGATGGGGAGTCGACCGGAGTGCCAAGTCAGGTGCATAGTAGGGCGCCGAGTGAGGATTCGAGGTATATATCGCCTATAACGCCGAGGTATTGAAGCCAGGCTTTACCAATTTGGAATTTGTGTATATGATTGGAGATATACTGTATATACTGGACACTAATAATTTTGGTATAATGAAGCATTCTTGGAATGAGGTGCTCGTAGGTACATCCTTGAGGGCCGAGTATCTAACGCGCTAGAGATCCTTCGAGTTGATGATCCTTACGAAGCCCGTTTAGCTGAAATAGAAATTTTGATGAATTGTCGAAAGAAGCGCTTGGGTATTAATGAATCCTAGACCTTGACAACGCTGTTTTGCTCTCATTTTCATCTTTCTTTGGGGTTAATTTCAATTGATTCGTTTCCTTGCCCTTCGCCTTTAATCTTTTCTTTTTTCTTGGAAACTCACAGCAATAGACGAATTTTTCTTATCGCTTACGTCCTCGCTCAAAAACTTAGAATCCTATTATTCCAGCGGGAATCTCAACTACTAGGTGAAAAGAACCCCATAAAAATTTTTTTATGAGAAACGTGTACTGATACTTCGTGAAAAGGCATAAACATCGACGCTTCACCCTCAGACGAGAACCAGTTCGACCGTTGAGCGGCGTAGATATCATGAACGCAACGAATTCTTGACGTAGTATTATCGACATTTTGCCAAAGAAATGTCACTTAGCGAACTAGTTTCCTGATCTGAATTCGTCTTTATATGAATGGGGTTTGTCTTTAAACTAGTCACATTAACGCGGCTAGGACTACGCAACTACAAGCCTCTTCTCCAAGGTATGCACAAACATAATCATCGGGCCTAACAACCCAAACCTAGGCCGTCAAACAGGGAGATCTTTCCTCCGATTGAGAAGCATACTCGTCAATAGACAACATGCACCCTGGCATCATTCGCAACTCACCCCTCAATCGTCCTGCACGCACAGTTATTATAGGATATCTTGTCACTTTCATCCGAACTGCTTAACCGCTGTATCCTTAGCCAACGTAGAGAACAGCGCTTTTGAGCTAGATTTAAGACAGAAGATATGGGAAGGAGACGGGGGAAGGGGGATATAAAAACACACAGGAGCGATGTTGAGGATATGAAGTAAAGAGTGAGAAGTTGGTCGCACTGCAATCTCTTCAAAGGCACCATGTTTTCAGAGAGAGTAAAATTCTCTTCATTGCTCCAACTAAATTTCCAGACCAACCCATTAAAGGCTCCCCCACCCCCACAGGACGCCAAGAAAAGAAATCATTTACGCCGCATCTGATACTGTTCTCATCCAGCCTTCAGACCAAACATATTATCACCATCATGCTCACGCAACTCTACTCTTTCTTCCCCTCCGCCTTCTCCGCCTCCTTCTCCTTCATCTTCTTCATCGCCTCCTCAAGTCCCCCCATATAACTTATCTCCCAAACATGTCCATCCACATCCTCCAAGCTCCTCCCATACATCCCCTCCATCTCGGGCAGGACCGTAGGATCCTTTTTCCCACCCATCTGCTCCCCCTTCTCCAGAATCTCATCCACCATCTCTTTCTTCTCAACACTAATACAAAGAAGCGCTTCAGTGCCGTTGCGGCCAGAGATGAGGTCTTTGGAGGAAGGCATGAACCCTTTGAATCGCTCGTGCGTCATGATCATGACGGAGATGTGTTCGGAGAGGACCATACAGGAGGTTGTATGGTCGGCGTAGAGCGGGTTGAATGTGAAGCCGATGGCGGTGTAGAAGGCTTGGGCTTTCTGGAGGTCGGCGACGGGGAGGTTTATGAAGATTTGGGGTTGGAAGGGTGCCATTTTGTCGACTCTAGTCGTATTGACAAACTTGGAGTCGTGATGCGGTGGTTACCAAGACAGGTCAAGTAAAGGTGAGGCCCAATCGGTTGATTGGGTTGTTGATTGAGTCGAATTGATTGATTTTTGAAGAGATTGAGGAGATGAAAGGCGAGCAATTGCGCTTTATATATTTGTGATCTCTTTTGTTTTGTTGTATTTTGGTGACACTGCCACGGCTGCCAAGGGAGGATCTAAGGCATCAACGCGACTCTGATGTATGATTACTCAACGAAACGGGGGCGCGAAGTCACGTGTAGTGTGTCGATGCCTGGAATACGAGGAATGCGTGAATGCGGGACGAATTGACTGGCTTGTAGATCTCTTGGCGCAGAAAGTTGACGATGAAACTCTTCTTTTAGAAGTCCATGCGAGATGAGGCGCAGCGACTTGAAGGTGAAACTCATTCTTAAAGAAGGTGATGCGATATGCATATCTTGGACCGTCAAAAACTCAATGAAGATGGGTAGATTGACTTGATGAGAACGAAGAATGCGAGTGTCATGCCTACCGAGTCAGGTGATCTGCAAACTCTCAATCAAAGGGTGAAAGACTGTTCGCTGAAGAATAGTTCCGATTCGAAAAAGAGCCATATACCCTCTTACGACATGACCGTTCAATCGTCAAACTGTTCCAGATTTTGTTCAATCTTCCATTGTGAAACATGTTTTTCTGCTTCAGTGGGCAGCTATTTACGTCGCAGCGTGATGGAATGGTCAACTCTTCCCAATCCATCTCTCATACCTACATGCTCCCTACCCCACACATGCAGGAGTCTTCCTAATATCCGTCAACTTCACCATTAACGGGCTCTTCTCCCACGTGTTATACGCTCTCAGCCCCTTGAACTCATCCTCAGGATTCCACAGAGGAGCGCCGTCAGCAAACTCGACGTCGAAATTCCAGAGCAGTGCTCCTAAGATAAGTCTGAGCTCAACATAGGTAAGATTGCGGCCAATGCAGCCTCGAGGGCCGAGCGAGAAGGGTTGCGCAGCTTTCTTAATGTCGTTTCCGTATTTCGACCTTGAGGATGGGTCGTTGAGCCAGCGCTCAGGAATGAAGGCGTCAGGGTTGTAGAAGTTATCTGGCGAATGCGCGGCAGCCCAGGAGGCGACACATACAGAAGTCTAAGGGATAATCAATATACCTCTTTACACCGATTTCGACTTCACGTAATACTTACATTCTCTGGGACTCTGTGGCTATCAATTTCAGATCCGCCCTTTGGCACTGTGCGCAGTAGGCCGATGGGAACCGGGGGAAAGATACGCAGACCCTCCTCAATGCAGGCATTCATCCAGGGCAGGTTGCCGAGAATGTCCATATTAAAGTCTGCTTCGCTCTTGACAGCGCCGCGAATCTCATCTTTTAAGCGCTGGAAGATTGCGGGGTTGCGGAGAAGGTAGTTGAGGAGACCGCAGAGCTCGGTGGCGGTGGTTTCGCTTCCGGCAACGCTGTAATGTATCAGTATTTCATACCTTTAAGGAGCGCTAAAATGGAAGCGAACCCACATAAACAATGCCGCGTTCATGATAACCTCGTCATCTGAAACTTCGTTCTTCTTCTCCCTCTGCTTAAGGATGTACCAGATGAAGTCCCTATGCTCCGTCTTCGTGTTCATTCTTCGAAGAGTCTTCTCGGTAGAGTTGCGCAAGTGCCTAAACCGTCGTTTCCGGATGATGGAGGGTATGCACCACAGCAGGAAGAGCTGTGCCCATGAACCAGGTGTCGCGAAACGTCGGGTGGCCTGCTCCAGTGCTCCGGCTTTGATAGATTCGTAGATAAGAATGACCCAATTAGCTGATTCGCTGCCCTCGCCTAGAGAAGTGGTTAGCCGTCGCCCTAAGAGGGGCATGTGTTTGCGATGAGAAACTTACCCTCTTCCAAGCATCCAAAAGGCTCCCCAAAACTCAAGTCACCAATAATATCAAACGTACAGAAGTTAAACCAAGAAACCATATTCGCTGCCTCTCCCCTGTGAGCCATTTCCCTCAATCTCCTTACGAACAAGTCCACATAACCCCTCAAGATCGGCTCCTGCTCAAGCAATGCCTGCTTACTGAACGCATGTGCCAGCGCCCGCCTTTGCCTCGCGTGATGCATATCCGGTGCCATTGTCAAATTTGTTGCGCCAGGAATTGCCTCGACTGCACCGACGTGGATAGGATCTTTGTCCATGTTTGGTAAGCCGATGCGGTGTCCGTAGATGTCTTCCCATGCCTTCGCAGTGTTGAAAGAGAGCTCATTGGGCATAACGCGCACAACTGGCCCGTATTTATCATGGATGAGCTTGTAATCGAAGGAGATACGTCCGCGCAGAAGCGAGATACACGATGGGATTGGAGAGATGCGCCAGAGGATGGGTCCGGGATATCTGGCAAGTGGATGGAGAGTTAGGCGATAGATTGCGAGGAGAACGAAATAGACAACGATCTAAATGGGGCACTTCGTCAGCGCGGGATAAGGAGGTAGGGTTTGCGAGTACTCACAGCAATTGGCGTCCAGATGGCGATCTGACGGACGCGTTCTTCATCGAAGAGCCCCATGGTGGGGAAGTTTTGTGCTGGTTTCTACTATTTAGCCCAAAAGAAGGAAAATAATAAAGGGAGAAGGAACGGTTGAGGGTAGCAAGTTTTGTGCTCTGGCAGAATAATCAAGTCGCATCTCGGCGTAGTTATAGACATTGAAAAGGGTCACAGGGACGAGCAGCGCTAATGATGCTAGAGCACAATGGAATATTGGCATCATGATGCTGTTCGAGAATAGGGTGTGACGGATATGCTTTGGCGAAATATTGCCGCGACCCAGGTGTGCTGATCAAAAATGAAGTGTCCATAATTCGTCTTTAAAATGACGCTGACAAAAGATTTAAGTATGCTTTTGGCTTCCATAACGAAAGAAGGGTCTCCAGTAACATTCACCTGTAGAAGGATGAAAAGGCAGATAAAGAGAAGTTAGGTCACGTTGATAGATGGTGGATAGTCTCGATGGTGAGGTACTGTAGCGTGGTGGAGTGTACAGAAACCCCGCAATTCCCCAGGCGTCGTGGATGGGGGAAGGAAGGAGCTCCACAAGTGAGGAGATCGCTTATGAGAACCCTGAATCATGTGAATGACCAAACATTCCCAATTCGAGTCATTGCTCTGTCCACCTCCAAGCTTCCCTTCTCCATCCACGACGATATCTATCTGCAAAGACGTTTATAGTCATCATATGTGTTTGTAATTTTTCGCTGATAGGTCGAATATTGGACAGGGAGATAGAGAATAGCATACTATGAGTACAGCCCCGGCGCATACAAGAATACAACTTGGACATCAACATGCACAAAATACTAAATTACAAGCCGAATTTAACACCCTTCTATTCAGGTGTCTAGATATAACCTTAAAAGGCTTTCTGTAGCCATACCTGCAGGCACCGTAAAGACAGAGGATGTGTATGGAGGTGACATAGTTTGCGGTGGCCCGCCGGAGCTGGAAGGTCGCCGCAGAACCATGACGACTTCTCCAGATAACCTTTCGGATTAGTTCTAGGAATACAGCAGTCAACTACAAAACCCCGAATATCCTAACGCCCTACATGCACCTAAAGTTTGGCCGCAAATGCACCCCAGATGCGAAAACCCATCTGCCGGGCAACCGATCATCCAATACCTTACAACTCAACACCAAGAAAAACCCGGAATGTATATCTAGAAGCATGGGGTTACTTTTGCGCCCAACTTGGATTCGAGCCAACAGGTAGGGTGATAAGACTCTCTGCTGCAACCTTAATCCCTTCGAACCAAACATCTCCCATATGCGCGTACCCAGCAGTGGTTCTGCGTCCACTCATTAGTTTTCCTCTGGAAATATCTTTCAGTATGGCAGACTTACGGATGCAACCCATCAACCAGCTCATCCACTCCAACAACACTCTGATCTACAACAGCGACCTTCTGTCCCTGATCAGCCCTCTGCTTCACCGCACCCGGCACAGCTTCATTAAACGTCTTAATCCTAGCCTCCGTATCCGCATTCTTCGCATTGATAATCTTCGCAACTAGGACTACAGCACCTGGACACTTCTCTAGAACTTCATCTATTAAACTGCCCAACCTCCTTGGCGCCTCGCTCCACGGTTCCTCAGCAGTTTCTGCTCTATTCAAATCATTTGTCCCAGTATGCAGCAAAATGACGTTTGGTCTTTGCTCCAGCGCCGGACCCATCGCGCCCGCGATTTGGGATGTCGTGTAGCCGGGATGTCCTTCGTTGTAGTTGTCTGCCATCTGGCCAGAGCGCTGGGTGCCAACAAAGAGGAACTCAGAGCCGGAGAGGTGGTTGGAGAGTTCGAGACGGTAGCCATCAGTGCCACTGGTACCGTTCCAGCCGAAGGTTATGGAGTCGCCGAGAGGGAGAATGCGGAGTTTAGTTCCTAGAGCGATGACATCGCGAGGAAGTGAGGTACGGATAGGCTCGTGATTAGAGGAACGACTGTGGAAATTAGTGAGTGCGAAGGAATTTAGAAATATAGCGAGATCCAGAACTCGGGCGTTGCAATACTAAAGACGAACACACTTACGGAAAGCTAGCATAGCGACTGGCTCAACCAGCCTCGCGAAATACGATATCATTTTCAATAAATTTTCTTCTTAAAATATAGTACCATAAAGAAATTTATATGAAGACCAGAGAGCTTCACGATACTTAAGGCTTTTCCCAGTATCCAGGCTACCCGACTTTTCGTTACAGCCATAGAATACGGCCCTCAGAAAACCTAGCCTTACGGCCCATAAAATATCATCATGCGAGACTCCGAGTACTGTAATTCGTTGAGATGGTTTATGAAACATGCTTCGCCAGACACAGCCAGGAACTAGGAGGAAGGTTGTCATACGTCATAGCCTCGGACCATCACACGTCTGGGGGCCTTATGGCTAAAAATAGATGTTCGGAAACCAACAAAAAGATGGGGCCGAGAGAGGGCGAAGAAACTGGGAGAGATGAATTCGCCTTCTTATTGAAAGGAAGTCCTGAAGGGTCGGAGATCTTTGAAGGTATAGCTGATTTCCCTAAAACGCGCTATCCGAGTTAGGTAGCGATGAATTGCAGTGCGCCTCTTGAACACTAAAAGTTCTGGATATTGCTTGCAACTTCGCAATCCCTCGAGAAATAAGTCAATTGAAAGGAATTGAAAAATTTCATGGAATGACCCTCGCCTTCCTCATACGGTCGAATGCAATCTTCCATGTCTCCGGCGTCCTGATCTCCTCTGTGTAGCCAACCTTATGCGACGCTTCCATGCTCATTTGGCGGTCGAAATCGAACATCGTCATGATGTAGTACTGAAATGTGTTAACCTTCAAGCACAGGTTAATGCGATGGCAAGCATACCTGGAACCCAGGATGTAGCGATGCATAGATCGAGAAATTTGCGACCATATCTTGCGGAGACTCATTGTACTTGTTCACCCAAGACTGCTCAGTTCCCGGAAATGGGCACTTTGCGCCCTCGCCTTCAATTGCGCGGTAGAGCGAAAGATACAGTGCGAGTGTTTGGGCAAGGCAGTATGCATTGTTGTTCGGTACGAAACCAATGATGTTATCGGGCCGCACCTCACACCAGTTCCAGCTCTTGCCTTTTGAGATGCGCTTCAGGCAGTCGATCTGGTTGTAGTAGAAGAGTTGCGAGAGATACGGTTCTGGGATTGGAGGAAGAGTCTCTTTCAAGGGTAAGTCGTTTGAGAAGGGGAACTTGTCAAGCATCTGACAACCGTAGATCTTTGTCCCGGAAGGTAGAACGACGTAGGAAAGTTTTGGAGAGAGGTGTTCGATTGCAGTGACGGCTCGCTCGAGCATAGCTTCGTTGGTACGGCACTCGCGGTCATTGTCATCGTGTTGTTTGTATGCTGTCGATCTAATCAGAACCCTGTCTTCCTTTCCCTCGACCAAATCCCAAGTAAAGGGTTCTTACAGTAGAAGTACACCTGCGTCACAGTCTCCACATCCGGAACGTTCTCCTTGATCTTCTGGTTCAATTCTTCCTGACTGCCTTTTAGAAGATCAATTCCGGAGACAATTCGCAATCTTGGGTCATCAGGCCAAAGTGCCATTTCCCTCGTCAGCGGCCTATTCACCAGCGCCGAGACCTTTGAGAAGCTGTCTTTGGAGGGGTAGCCATTGAGAATCGCGTTGACGATGGCCCAACCAGTGATTCCTGACGCGCCGTAGACAAGCGCATGGTTTCCAGTCGGTGTCATTCTTAGCGCTAATCAAGATCAACGGAAATTAGATGAACTCAAGTGCAGAAGCTGCTCTCAGCGCAAAACGGCAGTCCCTGGATTTTGTACAACCAAACCCTCCCCTCCACGCAGGAACAGCATCCGCTCACATAACCCCCCTCGTAATCTAGCCCTTTCCATGGTCTAGTATGACAGTCCTAGTCCGTAAGTCTTAGCTCTTCGGTGCTTTTCGCGGAAGATATTTTCCAAAGTCGCAAATGACTGAGGCTTCCCCGCACTTCTGCCCCACCATGACTCGTATATCGCTGTTCCGGGTAGAGTGCAGGGCCAGCTTGGTAAGCAGAGGGTGTGGGGTTGGAAGGATGACTGCAACATCGACCCTGATGTTAGAGCACTTATAAGACACTACTACATCCATGTCAACATACAAGGGAAAACATGTCGAGTACTCAGAGTACTGGGCGGAAGACGGGATTCTCATCATTCCAAATGGAAAAGGGTTCCGCGGACGAGATGGTACAAGTCACCTACCAAAAGTCATTGGCCACTTAACCGAATTCTGGGCAAGCCATCACAACCCTAACTATTTCAATTGCCCATAACTCAGTCAAATACACTCTGATTCATACAATTAATATGCCAAATTAAACGTCACGAAAAGAGCTTTCAGAATCCACTGTTAATACAATATGGCAATTCCACGTCTACAAAATAACTGGCGGCAAGATTGCTAAGCATCTTGGCCTTTCCTGATCCACAGTAAACGCTGTCATTCGACGTCTGCGAAAACAGCTCCTGCCAGTGTATATCAAAGGCCTTTGAACAGGAAGGCCTCCAAAGCTTGACGAACGCGCGGAAAGACACCTTATTTAATACATGGGCCAGAATTCGTTCCAAAAAATTAAGACACTGAGCACGCCGTCAAAGGCTAGATGCAAGATCTATGCTAGTACTATAAGGAGGTACCTTGCAAAACACGAAGTCTACGCCTTTAGGCCTTGAAGGAAGCCTTGGCTCTCTCTAATATATAAGAAAAACAAGCTTCGATTTGCTCATATCCATCAATATTAGGAGGAGGAAGATATAGCTTGTATAAGCTTTTGCAATAAGGTAACATTTGATGTTGGATTGGATAGTACACCTTCTTAGGTGCGCTGACGACCCGGTCACGCATATGAAAGCCGATATTTAAAGCCAACCTTCAAATCTGGTCGCACAAAAATCAATGTTTTTGAGGTTATATTTCTTAATTCAAGTTAGAACTCTACATTAATGAAAAGGGCCACAGAAACAATGCACAGTGTTATATTAAGATTTTATGTAACCAAGTGCTAGCCTCTTAGGTAACTCTATTACTTATATACTAAATTCTTCTGTTAATCCTTCTAAAGATCGTCTCCTAATAATCTTCTCCTAATAATCTTCTCCTAATAATCTTCTCCTAATAATCTTCTCCTAATAATCTTCTCCTAATAATCTTCTCCTGAAGATCGTCTCCTAACGATCCCCCCTATCAACATTATAAGCACATATTTAAGTAGGATAGCCATCTATAGTTTTCAATTCATAAAGTTGCTCTATATCTTTATCCTGCATCTGGTTAGAGTTATGAGCCCGGATCACGCTACTAAGGTAATCTTTAATCCTCTACGTTAATAGCTCACCAACGCTTGGCACCTTATCACTATTATCAATTTTTTACATCCTTTCTCAGCACTTCTTTTAATTTATCTCTTATTATTACCATGACTTCATCTCTTTCACCTGGTGATTAGATGATCCATAAGACTACCATCATTCTTATCACCTCAAAAGACTACCATAATTAGTTGTTTCTTGTTAAGGTTACGGCAATGAAGATTGGAGTGTAGTCTTACATTAATTCTAATCTTACTAGAGATAAGCTGTTAAAGAATAATCCCCTAAAGAAGTCTTTATCTAAAGAGATCCAGCCAGCACAGCTAGATGCTAATTGTTACGGACGGTAACAGTAAGGCAGCTGTACCCGAGGAGCTGAGGGAACTGGCGGCAACAGCCAATGAAGCGCTAGAATGGAAACGTATGTTCGAGCTGGAAAGGAAGAACTGCAAGCGGGCACGGGATGCGTTGGCACAAGCCAAGGTACGGGCCAAGAAGCGAGGACAGAAATACGGAACCATGCCAGCAGATTGGGAGCAGTCGCGCACGTGACAAGCGGGAGGCTTGGCAAGCAGAGGACGAGCAAGGAAGATAGAGATCGGGCGAGCTCGCTCAAGCTCTAGCACCCTCTAGCATCCTCTAGCGGTATCCAATATACTGCCGACAGGTATACAATGTACGCACGAAGGATTTCCTATAAATATGAGACATGGAACGGCTTGGGGATATTTTGAATTCTTTATAGTTACTCTAAAATCGAAATCTTCTTTCTAAGTTGAGACCTGACCTTAAGTGAAATAGTTTGATATTATTTTATTAAGTCTATTATACACTCTCTTTCTACCTTGTGATAAAGACTAAACTCTATTTTATTAAACCTAGAGTTATCTATTCTAGATATAAAAAGAGCTAAGAACTATTAAGTAATTAATTAGAGTAAAGTTACTAGCGTAAAATATACCATTAAGTTAAGACAACTTATAATATTATAACTATCCTTTTAAAAGTGTAGAAGAGAATGTTGGTGTTATAAATTACTTTAATTTAATAATATATTTTATATTAGTAACTCTGTTTTAACTAATTACTTAATAAGTTTTTAGCTCTTTCCGTATCTGGAATAGATAGCTCTAAGTTTAGCAGAATAGAGTTTATGCTTTATTATAAGATAGAAAGAGAGTATATAATAGATTTAATAAAATAATATTAAACTATTTCACTTAAGTTTAAGTCTTAACTTAGAGAGAAGATCTTGATTTTAGAGTAACTATAAAGAATCTAAAATATCTCAAAGCTAGTCCACGCCTTATATTTATAGAAAATTCTTTATACGTATATTATATATCTGTCAGCAGTATATTAGATACTACTAGAGAAAATAGTAAAAATAAAAGTCTCTATTTTTTCTATCTCTTTTATCTGCTAAGCTTCTAGCTTAATTACGTATACTACTACTTCTAATTTACTAGTATAATTCTATATTTCTATCTGTATTTCTTGGCTTGTACTTTAGTTTATACTAAAGCGTTTTATGTTTATTTATAATTCTTTCTTTCTAACTTAAACATATGTTTCTATTCTAGAGTTTTATTAACTATTATAGCTAGTTCCTTTAGCTTCTTAAGTATAGCTATCTTATTATTACCGTTTATAATATTATCTCCTTCTTTTAAGTCTTCGTCCCGGAAGATAGTTTTTTTTTTTATAAGTAGTATAAAGACAGCAGGTCCTCTAGCCTGTACTTTAAACTATAAAATTCTTAGCTTCTTTTCTATTTTATTTAGCTTTCTAATAATAATATATTCTGAGTTATCTCTAATACGTGTGTGCTGTTTAGTTTTCCGGATTTATAATAAACCCCGTCACATATTAATACTCTATTTAAACTATTTTTATTAAGGTAATAACTACCTTATAAACCTCACATTAGGCTGCTGCTTAGTATGTAATAATTATAATACAAAATATAATTTAGTTATTTTATAATTAGAATAAGATTATCTTAATTATAATAAGAAGAAGCTCCGTTATTAGCTTAAAAAAGCTAAAGAGGATTTATCTAAGTCTTATTATATTAAGAAAGAGCGTTAATTCTATGTCTATTACCTTTATCACTAACTTACTCAGCTTAATTTAAAGAAGAAGGAGATATTTAATTAAGAAATAGCTTTAATTCATAAAGTCCAAGCTCTTAAAGAGAAAGAAACTTATTTTTATAATTAAGAAGTTTATATACTATAATCTATAGTGTCTAGCGCCGCTTCGCCTTCCTTCTCTAGTTTTAAATAAAATATTTTATATTCTTTTTATACTTTAGACTTAGCTCTAGAGTAAGCCTTTACTACTTTTTCTAGTAATACTAGTTAATTAACTTTAAACTATTCTTTAAGTTTCTAATTAGTTCCCACGTGTTGTCTTTAGGTCTGTATTTTTTTTATCTAACTAGGTACTTTTACTAATATCTAAATTATTAATAGTCCAAAACTTACTAGACCTTATACTTGGTAGTGTTTTTCTTAAGTTTAAGTTTTATTTATATCCTAGCATCCCGTGGTGCTGGTTCTAGTTTGGAGATATAAAAAATTAAATAAATTCTTATATCCTTAGGTAATTATAGTTTGTAATTTACAGATTCTGTTTATTATTTAATCTTAAATAGTCCTAATTTAACGTGATCTAATTTTCGTGATGGTTGTTTTATTTCTAAATTTTTCTTTTTTAAGAAAACCTTATCCCTCTCTCTAAAGATTAGTTTCTTAATCTTAGATTTATCTTTAACTTATTTACTAAAATTACCTTTACAGGTGATTTTCTATGCGATTTCTTTATATAATATCTATAAGTCTTTAACTTTTCTTTTTATAGACTTTAATACTTTATCTAATATTTATGGTTCTTAATAAGCCGTAGGCTCATAACTATAGTTTACATAGAATAGTAATTTTCCTGTTATTAATAACTTTACAGAGTTATATATAAACTCAGCTATTAGTAGTAAGTTAATCTAATTATCTTATAATTTATTAACATATATTTATAAGTATTATTCTAATATTTAATTTGTCTATTCTGTTTGTCTATCTGTTTGTGGGTAAAATACTATTAAGAGATAGTATTTAGCCTCTAGCTATTCTATAAATGTTCTCTAGAATATTAATATAAATAACTTATCTTAGTTTATAATAAATTCTCATAGTATCCTGTGTTATATAATTAGTGTTTTAATTAGTAATAACGCCAGTTCATCTACTTTTATTTCTATATAGATTAGTTTAAAGTAAGCGTATTTTATTAGTCTATTAATAATAACTAGTATTATGTCATACTATTAATCTGTTAAGGTAGTAATTATTAATATTCCTATAATAAAATCTATTATAACTAATTCCTATAGTCTGTTTAGTGAAGGTATTAATTGCATAAGTCTATACTTTTTATATTTTAATACTTTATTCTTTTTGTATTTAATGTATTCTAAAAGAATATTCCTAACCTTACTTTAAACTCCTGGAATCTAGAAGTGTCTGTTAATCTATTCTATAGTCTTCTTAACTCCCTAATATCTATATATTTTAGCTAAATGTTGGTCTTTAATTAGCTTTGTTTATAATTTATCTAGTATATAAATTATTTCTTAGTCCAAATTCTAAAGTAGCTGTCTATTATTAAATTTTCTTATTTATTTTTTCTAGGTGTTTTCGATAATAACTACTGATTTAATATTTATTTATAAGTTTCCTAGAGATCTGTCTTATCTTTACTTAAGTATTATGTTATATATTTTCGGTATATTCCTTATATGGTTTGCTTATTAACTAAGTGTGTCAGCCACAGTGTTTTCTTTTCCTAATTTATAAAGTATCTAAAAATCGAAAGTTAATAGTATCTTCTACTATCTGACTTATTATTAATTCAACTTCTTTATTATTATAAATGCTGTTAGATTCTTGTAATTTGAATATATAACAATCTATTACTTAGCTCCTTCTAAGTAATATTTCTATTTTTTAAATACTTAAACTATTGCCAATAATTTCTTATTATAAATATCATAGTTTAACTTAGCAGTTATAAGTTTATGAGATAGAAAGTCTACTAAATACTTATATTTATTATCTTGTATTTATAAGAGAATAGCTTCTATAGCTCTGTCTAATATATCTATATATATCTCTATTTAAAGTCCTAAATCGAATATTTTTAATATCAGTGGTTCCTTAAATTTCTCTTTTAACTTTTTAAAGGATTTGTTCTCTTTTCTTGTCTACTTAAATTATTAATCTTTCTTAAGCAATTCTGTTAAAGGTGCCGTAATTCTTAAATAGCTCTTAATAAATTATCTATAAAATCCTATAAATTTAAGGAAAGAATAAACTTCTTTTGTATTTATTAGTATTAGTTATAATAGAACATCTTTAGCTTTATCCGGGTTAACTACTATTCTATTTCTAAATACTATATATTCTAGAAACTTAATTTTCTTCCTATAGAACATATATTTTCCTGTCTAAATATATAAGTTATATTCCTTAAGCTTCCGTAATATCTTCTTAGTATACTTAATATATTCATCTAGCGTCCTATTTATATATACTAAGATATTATCAAAATATGCTAGTATAAAAACGTCTAGATATTTCCTTAGAACATAATTAATAATAGCTTAGAATATTACTAGTGCGTTAGTAAGTCCTATAAGCATGACTATATATTTATATAATCTATAACTTATTTTAAAAGCTATTAGCCATTCATGCCCTTTAGTTATTTATATTTAATAATATTTATTTTTAATATTAAATAGGCTAAACCACCTAGCTCCTTAGAGTTTATATATAAGTTCTAATATTAAGGGTATTAGATAGTAATTTTTAATTATTATTTTATTCAATTATTAGTAGTCTATGCAGAGTCGTAATTTTCCATTTTTCTTTAGTATAAATAGTACTAGTAATGTAACTTCGCTTTTACTTTCTTATAAATATCCCTTTTTAATATTATTATTTAGGTATTATCGTAACTCTTCTTATTACTTAATAGATATTTAGTATAATAGTGCTGGTTTTAGTTTCTCTCCTTTCTTAAGTATAATTTTATAATCCTAATCCTTGTGTTCCGGTATCTGGTTTTCTTGTTCTTTTATAAACTATTTCCTAAATTCCTTCTGGTATTCGTTTAGTATAATAAACGTAGTATTATAAAGAGTTACTTTCTTTATTTATATTATAGCTTTTATTTATCTATAGTAGTTTTTCCTAGGTCCTATAAACTTTATTCTCTAATTAATTAGTAGGTTCTATTATACTAGCTAGTCCTATCCTAGTATAAGATCCTTACTACCTAGATTTATAATCTTAATATAATAGTTATCTGTGTAACCTGCTGCTTTAATAGTTACATTCTCTATTTTAAAATTAATTAGACTTTTTTTAAATATTGCTGGACTATCGTCTACGCGTACTACTCTTACAGGTTTATTTAAAACTCTAGTTAAAATATAGTATCTTTATATCTACTTATTTAATATAAGTGTTTTACTAGCTCTACTGTTTATAAGTGCTTGCGTTTAAAAGCTATTAATATATACGTCTATATATAGCTTGTTTTCGTGTTTCTATTTAAGTCATGTATAGTTAAGTGCTAACTCTTATGTTTTAACCTTAAATTAACTCTCTAGCAGCATAGTTATTACTTGCTAGCCTTCTAATTTTTTATCTATAGTATAATTCTAACTATTAATTACTTCTTTAGTGTTTTTTTTTTAAGTTTATGGATAGAGCATCACTAGAGTTAGCATTCTTTCTTTAATAATAATTTATATTCTTTTCTAGTTTCTTCTCTATAATCTTAGCACTTTTATCTTAAGAAATATTCCTTTATCATTAATTTAGCATGTAATTTTGTGGTTATCTATTTATTTTAGTGGTATTTAGCTTAGTGATATTAGCATTCTAGTTAGCACTTATCTTAATCTAACTATTTATATTTCTCTGTCTTTAGGTCTTAAAGTTTTTCTTTAGAATTTATATAGATTAGCTCTTGTTCTGTGTTAAGCTCCTATTTTTATATTATTTATTTTAATACTTATTTTATTTTTAGTCTCTTAACCCTTATTATGTGAGCTGCTTATCTATAGTTTTATCTAGTATATATCTTTTCTCTATATATCTAGTACTTTTTTTACGTAGATCTTTCAGCAGCATCGTTATCCTATATTTATAATATCAGTAAAGTAAATTTCTTATTAGATTTCTTATTTTAATTTTATTCTAGTTTAGGATGTCCTACAGGGTGATAATAAGTTACATAGCTTATAAATAGTATTAGTTCTTATCTATAAATCTTATTTATCTATATAGTTAACTTCTGCCTATTAAGTTTTTTATGTTGCTTATTATTAGCTGCCTGTAATACTTATTAGCACTTATATATCCTATCTCCTAGAGTAATTTTCTAGTGTTTAGTAATATAATATTCTCTTATATAGTGTTTTAATCTATAGATCCAGTAATGTCCCTAGCTTACTTACTATTAGATTATAGTAGATATTAATTTCTTATTTTCTATAGTCTCTAGATTTTGTTACTATCTGAATTTCTAGTTCTCTGCCTTAAAGAGTCCTCCCCTTTACTAAATTATCTCATAGAATTAATTAACTTCTTCTAAGGAGTAGGCTTAGTGTTGTTTAATAATAGCTCCTTATATAGTAGTAATTATATTACTAGCTGGTATTACTAGATAATTCTTAACCTACTAATATGGTAATTTGTATTCTTGTTTGAGATATATATGGCTCCCATAAATCCAGCATCATTCCTTCTAAATTCGTTATATTATAGTCTCTATTGTTATTCGGTTCTTGGCCGGGTCTATTTGAACTATGGTAATCTTAATCTCTATTAGTGCTTTGGTCTAGACATAAGCTTTTTTAACGTCCACTATTTGTTATTTGTACTCTTTGATAAAATGTTCTTGCTTTCTGTATCCAAGACATGCCTTGCGCGCATATCAGTCTATTCGTTTCTTAGTACATTTATCCTGTTTTCTTTTATCAATCCATGCGTTCTTAATTAATACATGATTAATTTCCATTGCATTATAAGTTCACGTATCCTTCCCATTCTGTTATAGTGCATGGATTACTAGCCTAGCGTTGTTCTTCTTTTCTTACTCCCTCTAGTACTAATAGTTGTCAATTATCACCGCTTGTTCGATGATTCCCAGAAGCGTGCTAGGTCGTTTTCCTTGTGAAATCTCATCCTTAATTCTATCCTTCAGTCCCGCATAGTACATCATTACCAATGGTTGGTCTGCCCAATCAAGTCGTGATTGGATTTGCTTGAACTCTGCCGTGTAGTTGGCTGCCAACGTTCGTTGCTTAAGTCGTTAAAGCTTCTAGATTGCCTCTGTTTCTTCGTCAATTTCGCTGAAGACTACAATCAACTCTTTCTTGAACGTTTCATAGTTCTCAAAAGTTCTTTTGACATTGTCGTTACAGTTCGCGAGTCCCGCCGATCCCATGTTAGGGTCTCCTTTAGCCAAGTAGTTCTTTGCAAGTGGTTTAAACCATTTCATAGCCCTTCCTATCATGTTCATGCTGGCTGCCAGGATTCGATCTTAGTCAGTCGTGAATGAGGCTTGATTGAACCGACAATATAGGTCCATTACGGCCATAAACGTCTTGAGCTTGTCCCGATTTCTGTTGAATTTAGAAGGCGGTTGGATTTTCACAGTCCCCCCTCTCTTGTTCTTTGCTGCTTTGACTTGTTGCTGTATGCTAATTATGGCATCACGTAATTCCATGATAGCTGCTTTTTGTTCCTGGATAATCTGTTGCGCGCTCTTAGTCCCTCCTGATGTACTTCCAGTAATAGATAAAGATCCTGCTATGACTTCTTCTTCGCTGCTACTGTCGCTTGATGAGTAAAGTTCTTATTCATCCTTATAGTGGGTTGTTATAGACTGTAATCAGAGATTCATTTGTTGGAATCAATCCAACGTCCTCTTCTACACTTTTGAAAGGGTAGTTATAATGTTATGAGTTGCTTTAACTTAATAGTACGTTTCGCGTTAGCAACTCCGCCCTGACTGATTACTTAATAAGTTCTTAGCCCTTTCCGTATCTGGAATAGATAGCTCTAGGTTTAACAGAATAGAGTTTGTGCTTTATCGCAAGGTAGAAAGAGAGTATATAATAGATTCAACAAAATAGTGTCAAACTATTTCACTTAAGTTCAAGTCTCAACTTAGAGAGAAGATCTTGATTTTAGAGTAACTACAAAGAATCCAAAATATCTCGGAGCCAGTCCATGCCTTATATTTATAGGAAATCCTTCGTGCGTACATTATATACCTGTCGGCAGTATATTGGATACTGCTAGAGAAGATAGTAAAGATAGAAGCCTCTATCTTTTCTATCTCTTCTATCTACTAAGCTTCTAGCTTGATTATGTGTACTACTGCTCCCAATCTACTGGCATAGTTCCGTATTTCTGTCCGCGTTTCTTGGCTTGTACTTTAGCCTGTGCTAAAGCGTCCCGTGCTCGCTTACAATTCTTTCTTTCCAACTCGAATATACGTTTCTATTCTAGAGCTTTATTAGCTATTATAGCTAGTTCCCTTAGCTCCTTAGGTACAGCTGCCTTACTATTACCGTCCGTAACAGTTAGATTAATTCTAATAATAAATTTCTAATTATAGTCTATAATAATCTATTATAAGGATGAATAAGAACTTTACTTATTAAGTAATAGTAGTAGTAAAGAAGAAGTTATAATAGGACTTTTATTTACTACTAGAAGTATATTAGGAGAAACTAAAAGCATATAGTAAGTTATCTAGAAACAAGAAATAGCTATCATAAAGTTACGTAATACCATAATCAATATATAATAATAAGTTAAAGTAGTAAAAAATAAGAGAGAAAAGATCGTAAAGATCTAACTACTTTTTAAATTTAATAGAAATTAAAATAAACTCAAAACATTTATAGCCGTAATAGACTTATACTATTAATTTAATTAAGCTTTATTTACTACTAATTAAGATTAAATCTTAGTAGTAGATATAAATATAATAAGAAAAGCTATAAAGTAGTTTAAACTGCTAGTAAAGAATTATCTAGTAAAAAAAAACTTTAATCTAGAACCGGCAGGACTTATAAACTGTAATAATAATATTAAAAGAACCTTTAAAAATTATAAGAGCTTTAAGAAGGAATTGATTATAGTCTTTAATAAAATTAATAAAGAAATAGAAATAATTTAGAAGCTTTAATAACTTAAGTAATAAATATTAGCAGCTAACTATATAGTAGAGTTTAAGTAAATCTAATTATAACTTAATTAAACAGACTAGCTATTAGTCATAATATACTATACAGGACTAAAGAATAGAATTAAGAATAAAATTTTATAAAGAAAATAATCTAGTATACTTTTAGAAATTATTAAATAGGTAGTGACCATTAATAATTATCAGTACTAAAGAGAATAAAAAAAGAAAAATAATACTAGGCTAGTAATCTATATACTATAAAGAAATAAAAAAGATACTTAAATTTATAATATAATAGAAATCAATCACGTATTAGTTAAGAATATATAGATTAATAAAAGAAAATAAGATAAATATATTAGAGAATAAATGGACTAATATGCGCATAAGGCATGTCTATTATAGATAGTAATAATAAAATAACTATATCTAAAGAGCTAAAAGAACTAGTAATAATAGCTAATAAGGCTTTAAAATAGAAACGTATATTTAAGCTAGAAAGAAAGAATTATAAGTATATACGGGATGCTTTAGCATAGGCTAAAGTATAAGCTAAGAAGTAAGAATAGAAATATAGAACTATACTAGTAAATTAGAAGCAGTTATATACGTGATTAAGATAGGATCTTAGCAGATAAAATAGATAAAGTAAATAAGAAACTTATTACTCTTATTTTCTTTAGCAGTATTTAATATACAGCTAATAAGTATATAATATACGTATAAAGGGTTTTCTATAAATATGAGACATAAAACGGCTTAGGGATATTTTAGATTCTTTATAGTTACTCTAAAATCAAAATTTTCTCTCTAAGTTAAGACTTGACCTTAAGTAAAATAGTTTGATATTATCTTATTAAATCTATTATACACCCTTCTCTTACCTTGCGATAAGACTAAACTCTATTCTGTTAAACCTAGAGTTATCTATTCTAGATACGGAAAGAGCTAAAAACTTATTAAGTAATTAGTTAAAATAAAGTTACTAACGTAAAATGTATTATTAAGTTAAGGCAACTCATAACATTATAACTACCCTTTTAAAGTATAGGAGAGAACGTTGGATTAATTTTAATAACAAATTTCTAATTATAGTCTATAATAACTTACTATAAAAATGAATAAGAACTTTACTTATTAAGTGATAGTAGCAGCGAAGAAGAAGTCATAGCAGGACCTTTATTTATTACTAGAAGTATATTAGAAGAAACTAAGAGCGTATAGTAGGTTATCTAGAAACAAGAAATAGCTATTATAAAATTACGCGATACTATAATCAGTATATAACAACAAGTTAAAGTAGTAAAAAATAAGAGAAAAGAGATTATAAAGATCTAACTACTTTCTAAATTCAACGGAAATTAGGACGATCTTAAGACGTTTATGGCCGTAATAGACCTATACTATTAGTTTAATTAATTTTTATTTATAACTAACTAAGATTAGATCTTGGTAGCTAGTATGAATATAATAGGAAAGACTATAAAATAGTTTAAACCGCTTATAAAAAACTACCTAGTAAAAGAAGACCCTAACCTAGGATCAGCGGGACTTATAAACTGTAGTAATAATATTAAGAGAACCTTCAAAAATTATAAGAGCTTTAAGAAGGAATTAGTTATAGTTTTTAGTAAAATTAATAAAGAAATAAAGGTAATTTTAAAGCTTTAATAACTTAAGTAGTAAACATTAGTAGCTAATTATATAATAGAGTTTAAGTAAATCTAATTATAACTTAATTAAATAAACTAGCTATTAGTTATGATGTACTATACAGGACTAAAGGATAGAATTAAGGATAAAATTTTATAAGAAAAGTAACCTAGCATACTTCTAGAAACCATTAAATAAGTAGTAACTATTAACAACTATTAGTACTAGAGGAAATAAGAAAAGAAAAATAATACTAGGCTAATAATCCATATACTATAAAAAAATAAAAAGGATACTTAAACTTATAACATAATAGAAATTAATCATGTCTTAGTTAAGAATGCATGGATTAATAAAAAGAAATAAGATAAATATATTAAGGAATAAATGAATTAATATATATATAAGATATACCTTAAATGCAGAAAACAAGGACACTTTATTAAAGAATATAAATAATAAATAGTGGATGTTAAATAGGCTTATGTCTAGACTAGGGTACTAAAAGAAATTAAGATTACTATAGTCTAAGTAGAATTAGTTAAAGACTAGATAACTAAAGAGACTATTATATAATAAATCTAAAAGAAATAATACTAAATTTATAGAAGCTATATACATCTTAGGTAAGAATATAAAATACTATATTAATAAATTAAGAATTATTTAGTAGAACAGGCTAATAATATGATTACTATTATATAAAGAGTAGCTATTAAGTAATACTAAGCTAGCTTTATAAAAAAAGTTAACTAATTCTATAAGATTATCTAACAAGAAGGAGGACCCTTTAAGAAGGAAGACTAGAAATTTAGATAAAAACAGAATTAAAAAACACTAGAAGAAAAAGAGCTAATATTTATAATAATTAGATAATAAGTAAACTAGAGATATTACTAGATCTATAGATTAGAACATTATATAGGGAAATATTATATCACTAAATACTAGAAAGTTACCTTAAAAGATGGGATGTATAAGTGCTAATAAGTACTATAAATAGTAGGTAATAAGTAATATAAAAGACTTAGTAGACAGAAATTAACCACGTAGATAAATAAGATTTATAGATAAGAACTAATATTATTTATAAATTATATGACTTACTACCATCCCGTAGAGCACTCTAAACTAGGATAAGATTAAAATAAGAAATCTAATAAAAAACCTACTCTATTAATACTATAAATATAGGATAACGACGCTGCCGAAAAATCTATATAAAAGAAGTACTAAATATACGGAGAAAAAACGTATATAGGATAAAAATATAAATAAACAGTTCATACTATATAAGTTAAAGAACTAATAATAAAATAAGTACTAAAATAGATAGCATAGAAATAAGAACTTAATACATAGTAAGAACTGATTTACATGGATTCTAAGGAAGAACTTCAGGATTTAAAGACAGAGAAATATAAACAGTTAGACTAGAATAAGTGCTAACTAGGATACTAATATTATTAGACTAAATACTACTAAGATAAATAGTTAGCTACAGAATTACATGCTAGATTAATAACTAAGGAATGTTTCTTAAAATAGAAGTACTAAAATTACGGAGAAGAGATAAGAAAAGAGTATGAAATACTATAATAAGAATAATATTAACTCTAATAATACCCTATTCACGGACCTAAGGAAGAAACACTAAAGAAATAACTACTACTTAAAAGTTAATAACTAATAAAAAACTAGAAGACCAGTAAGTAATAACTATACTGTTAAAAAGCTAATTTAAGATTAAAATATAAGAGTTAACACTTAACTATACACGACTTAAATAAAAACATGAAAATAAGCTATATATAAATATATATATTAATAGCTTTTAGATACAAGCACTTATAGATAGTAGAGCTAGTAAAACACTTATATTAAATAAGTAGATATAGAGATACTATATCTTAACTAAAGTTTTTAAAAAACCTGTAAGAGTAGTACGCGTAGATAATAATCTAGTAATATTTAAAAAAAATTTAATTAATTTCGAAATAAAGAATATAACTATTAGAGTAACAGGTTATACAGATAACCATTATATTAAAATTATGGATTTAGATAGTAAGGATTTTATATTAGGATAGGACTAGCTAGCATAATAAAATCTACTAATTAACTAGAGAATAAAGTCTGTAGGAACTAGGAAGAACTATTATAAATAAATAAAAGCTATAATATAGATAAAGAAAGTAACTCTTTATAATACTACGTTTATTATACTAGATAAATACTAGAAGGAATTTAGGAAATAGTTTACGGAAGAACAAGAAAACCAAATACCAGAATATAAAGATTAGGATTATAAAATTATACTTAAGAAAGAAGAAAAACCAAAACCAGCACTATTATATTAAATATCTATTAAATAACAAGAGAAATTACGACGATATCTGAACGAAAATATTAGAAAGAGATATCTATAGGAAAGTAAAAATAAAGTTACATCACTAGCATTATTTATACTAAAGAAAAATAGAAAACTATAACTCTATATAGACTATTAATAATTAAATAAAGTAATAGTTAAAAATTACTATCTAATACCTTTAATATTAGAACTTATATATAAACTCAGAGGGGCCAAATGGTTCAGTTTATTTAACATTAAAAATAAATACTATTAAATATGAATAGCTAACGGACATGAATGGCTAACAGCTTTTAAAATAAATTATAAATTATATAAATATATAGTTATGCTTATAGGACTTACTAATGCACTAGCAACATTCCAAGCCATTATTAATTATATTCTAAGGGAATATCTAGATGTCTTTATACTAGTATATCTTAATAATATCTTAGTATACACGAATAGGATACTAGAAGAACATATTAAATATACTAAAAAGGTATTATAAAAGCTTAAGAAATATAACTTATATATATAGACAGGAAAATGTGTGTTCTATAGGAAGAAAGTTAAGTTTCTAGAATATATTATATCTAGAGATAAGATAGTAGTTAATCTAGATAAAGCTAAAAATATTTTATCATAACTAATACTAATAAATACAAAAGAAGTTTATTCTTTTCTTAGATTTATAGGATTTTATAGGTAATTTATTAAAAACTATTTAAGAATTACAGCACCCTTAACAGAATTGCTTAAAAAAGATTAATAATTTAAGTAGATAAATAAAAAGAATATAGCTTTTATAAAGTTATAGAAAAAATTTAAAGAACCACTAATATTAAAAATATTTAATTTAGGATTTTAAGTAGAGATACATGCAGACGCATTAGACAGAGCTATAGAAACTATTCTTTTATAAATATAAAATAATAAATAAAAACACCTGGTAGATTTCTTATCTCATAAACTTATAACTACTAAGTTAAACTATAATATTTATAATAAGAAACTGTTGATAATAGTTTAAGCATTTAAAAAATAGAAATATTACTTAGAAGGAGCTAAGTATCAGATTATTATATATTTAAATTACAAGAATCTAACAGTATTTATAATAATAAAGAAGTTAAATTAACGACAAGTCAGATAATAGGAATTATTATTAACTTTTAATTTCTAAATACTTTATAAATTTGGAAAAGAGAATATAGCGGCTGATGCACTCAGTTAATAAGCAGATTATATAAAGAATATACCGGAAATACATAACATAATACTTAAGTAAAGATAAGACGGATCTTTAGGAAGCTTATAAATAAATATTAAATCAATAGTCATTATTAAAAACACTTAGAAAAAATAAATAAAAGAATTTAATAATAGACGACTATTTTAGAACCTAGACTAAGGGATAATCTATGTACTAGATAAACTATAAATAGAACTAATTAAGAACTAACATTTAGCTGAAATGTATAAATATTAAGGAGTTAAGAAGACTATAGAATAGATTAACAGACACTTCTAGATTCTAGGAATTTAGAGTAAGGTTAGGAATATTCTTTTAGAATATATTAAATACAAAAAGAATAAAGTATTAAGATATAAGGAGTATAGACTTATATAACTAATACCTTTATCAAACAGACTATAGAAATTAGTTATAATAGACTTTATTATAGGAATACTAATAATTACTACCTTAATAGATTAATAGTATGACATGATACTGGTTATTATTAATAGACTAATAAAGTACACTTACTTTAAACTAACCTATACGGAAGTAAAAGCAGATAAATTAGCGTTATTACTAATTAAAATTTTAATTACATAACACAGAATGCCATGAGAATTTATTATAAACAGAGATAAATTATTTATATTAATATTCTAAAAAATGTTTATAGGATAGCTAGGGGCAGAATATCGCCTCTTAATAATATTTTACTTATAAATAGATAGATAAACAGAATGGATAAATCAGACATTAGAATAATACTTATAAATATATATTAATAAACTATAGGATAACTAGATTAACTTATTACTAATAACTAAGTTTATATATAACTCTATAAAGTTATTAATAATAGGAAAATCACTATTCTATATGAACTATGGTTATAAGCCGACGGCTTATCAAAAACCACAGAAATTAGATAAAGTATTAGAGTTAGTAAGAAGAAAAGTTAAAGACTTATAAATACTATATAAAGAAATTGCACAGAAAATCACCTATAAAGGTAATCTTAGTAAGTAAATTAAAGATAAATCTAAGGTTAAGAGACTAACCTTCAGAGAAGGGAATAAAGTTTTCTTAAAAAAGGAAAATTTAGAAATAAAACAACTATCACGAAAACTAGATCACGTAAAATTGGGACTATTCAAAATTAAACAATAAATAGAACCTGTAAATTATAAACTATAACTATTTAAGAACATAAGAATTTACCTAGTTTTTTATATCTCTAAATTAGAATCAGCACCACAGGATGCTAAACTATAGATAAGACTTAAACTTAAGAAAGATATTACTAAGTATAAAGTCTAATAAGTTTTAGACTACTAATAGTTTAGGTGTTAGTGGAAATATTTAGTTAAGTAAAAAGACTACAAACCTAAAAACAACACCTGGGAACTAATTAGAAACTTAAAGAATAGTTTAAAGCTAATTAACTAGTATTACTAGAAAGAGTAGTAAAGGCTTACTCTAAAAATAAATTTAAAGCATAAAAAGAATACAGAACATTCTACTTAAAACCTAAGAAGAAAGGTAAAGTGATATTAGATACTATAAATAGTAGTATACTAAATTAACTCTAACAGTTTTACTCTTTTTTCTCTATTATATAAACTTCGTTAATTGAGGTAAGCTTACGCTGGAATATTTTCTTCTCTTAAGAATCTATTTAAGCTAGCTACTAATAAAGGCGTAATTTATAAGAATAAGTAGCTATTATTTCCTCCTAAGTATAGTAAAGTTACTTCTATAATTTCTTTTTATTATAATTAAAATAGTTTTACTTAGGCTGTGTTATAATAAAATTATACTTTACATTATAGTTAATATATTTAGAATAATAGCCGGAAGCTGGATTTACTAGGTATTAAAATCTATTATTACGACAGCAAGAACACGGTAATAGTATGTAATAGGGTTTATTATAAATTCAAGAAACTAAACAGCAAGCACGTATTAGAGATGACTTAGAATATATTATTATTAAAACACTAAGTAAAATAAAAAGGAAGTTAAGAATCTTATAGTTTAGAGCATAAGCCAGAGGACTTATTGCCTTTATACTATTTATAAAAGAAAAAAACTATCTTCTAAGACAAAGACTTAAAAAAAGGGGATAGTGTTATAGACAGTAATAGTAAGATAACTATATCTAAAGAGCTAAAGAAACTAGTAATAATAGCTAATAAGGCTTTAAAATAAAAACGTATATTTAAGCTAGAAAGAAAAAACTATAAGTGTATATAGAACACTTTAGTACAGGCTAAAGTACAAGCTAAAAAGTAAGAATAAAAATATAGAATTATACTAGTAGATTAGAAGCAGTCACGTACGTGACTAAGACAGAATCTTAATAGATAAAATAAATAAAATAAATAAGAGACTTATTACTTTTATTTTCTCTAGTAGTATTTAATATATAGCTAATAAGTATATAATATACGCATGAAGGGTTTTTTATAAATATAAGACATAAAACAGCTTAGGGATATTTTGGATTCTTTATAGTTACTCTAAAATCAAAATCTTCTCTCTAAGTTAAGACTTAATCTTAAGTGAAATAGTTTAATACTATTTTATTAAATTTATTATACACTCTTCTCTTACCTTGTGATAAGACTAAACTCTATTCTATTAAATCTAAAGCTATCTATTCCAGATATAAAAAGGATTAAGAACTTATTAAGTAATTAATTAGGGCAGAGTTACTAACGTAAAACATATTATTAAGTTAAAGTAACTTATAATAATATCTTAGATACAGAAAATAAGAACACTTTATTAAGAAATATAAATAGTAAATAGTAGATATTAAATAGGCTTATATTTAGACTAAGGCACTAATTAAGATTACTATAATCTAAATAAAATAAGCTAAAGACTAAATAACCTAAAAGGCTATTATATAATAAATTTAGAAGAAGTAATACTAGATCTATAGGAGCCACATATATTTTAAATAAGAATATAAAATACTATATTAGTAGGTTAAGGATTATCTAGTAACACTAGCTAGTAATATAATTACTATTATATAAAAAGCTATTATCAGATAATACTAAGCCAGCTCTATAGAAAAAGCTAATTAGTTTTATAAGATAATATAATAAAAGAAAGGACCTTTTAGAGCAGAGAATTAGAAATTCAGATAATAACAGGATTAAAAAGTAATAGAAAATAAAAAGCTAATATTTATAATAATTAAACAGTAAGTAAGCTAGGGACACTACTAGATTTATAAATTAGAATATTATATAAGAGAATATTATATCACTAAGTACTAGGAAGTTATTTTAAGAGATAGAATATATAAGTATTAATAAGCACTATAGGTAATAAGTAATAAGTAATATAAAGAACTTAGTAAATAAAAACTAGCTATATAAATAAATAAGATTTATAAATAAGAACTAATATTACTTATAAGTTATATAACTTATTACCACCCTGTAGGACACCCTAAACTAGAATAGAATTAGAATAAGAAATCTAATAAGGAACTTATTTTATTAATACTATAAATATAAGATAATAATACTGCTGAAAGATCTATATAAAAGAAGTACTAGATATATAGGAAAAAGACGTATATTAAATAAGAATATAAATAGGCAGCTCATACTATATGAGTTAAAAAACTAATAATAAAATAAGTATTAAAATAAATAATATAGAAATAAGAACTTAATATATAGTAAGAACTGATCTACACGGATTCCGAAGAGGAACTTTAGAACTAAAAAACTAAGAAATATAAATAGTTAAACTAGAATAAGTATTAACTAGGATACTAGTATTATTAAATTAAATACTACTAAAATAAATAGTTAGCCATAAAATTACATACTAAACTAATAACTAAAAAATGTTTCTTAGAATGGAAGTGCTGAAATTATAGAAAAGAAATAAAAAAAAAGCATAAAATACTACTATAAGAATAATATTAACTTTAATAATATTCTATTTATAAGTCTAAAGAAGAAGCACTAAGGAAATAACTGCTATTTAAAAATTAATAACTAATAAAAAACTAGAAAGTTAGTAAGTAATAATTATGTTATTAGAGAATTAATTTAAAATTAAAATATAAAAGTTAGCACTTAACTATACACGACTTAAATAAAAATACGAAAATAAGCTATATATAGATGTATATATTAATAGCTTTTAGATATAAGCGCTTGTAGATAGTAGGACTAGTAAAACACTTATATTAAATAAGTAAATATAAAGATACTATATCTTAACTAGAGTTCTAGAAAAACCTATAAGAGTAATATATATAGATAATAATCCAGCAACATTTAGAAAAGGTCTAATTAATTTTAAAATAGAGAATATAACTATTAAGGTAGTAAATTACACAAATAACTACCGCATTAAGATTATAAATCTAGGTAGTAAGAATTTTATATTAGGATAGAACTAGCTAGTATAATAGAATTTACTAATTAACTAGAAAATAAAGTCTATAGAAATTAGAAAGAACTACTATAGATAAATAAAAGCTATAATATAGATAAAGAAAATAACTTTTTATAATACTACGTTTATTATACCGAGCGAATACTAGAAGGAATTTAGGAAATAGTTTATAAAAAAATAAGAAAACTAGATACCAGAATATAAGAATTAGGACTATAAGATTATACTTAAGGAAAAAGAGAAACTAAAACCAGCACTATTATATTAAATATCTATTAAATAATAAAAGAAGTTACGATAATATTTGAATAATAATATTAGAAAAGGATATCTATGAGAAAGTAAAAGTAAGATTACGTCACCAGTATTATTCATATCAAAAAAAAATAGGAAACTATAACTTTATATGGACTATTAATAATTAAATAAAGTAATAATCAAGAATCACTATCTAATACCCTTAATATTAGAACTTATATATAAACTCAGAGGGGCTAAATAGTTTAGTCTGTTTAATATTAAAAATAGATATTATTAAATATAAATAGTAAGCGGGTATGAGTGGCTGACAGCTTTTAAAATAAGCTATAGATTATATAAATATATAATTATGCCTATAGGACTTACTAACGCACCAGTAACATTTTAAGCTATTATTAATTATATTCTAAGAGAATATCTAGATGTCTTTATACTAGTATATTTTAATAATATCTTAGTATACACGAACAGGATACTAGAAGAATATATTAAGTATACTAAAAAAATATTACAAAAGCTTAAGAAACATAACTTATATATATAAACAGGAAAATGTGTGTTCTATAGGAAAGAAATTAAGTTTCTAGAATATATTATATCTAGAAATAAAATAGCAGTTAACCTAGATAAAGCTAAAGATATTCTATTATAGCCAACACTAATAAATACAAAAGAAGTTTATTTTTTTTTTAGATTTACGGGATTTTATAGATAATTTATTAAGGGCTACTTAAGAATTACAGCACCTTTAACAGAATTACTTAAAAAAAATTAATAATTTAAGTAGATAACTAAAAAGGATATGGCTTTTATAAAGTTAAAGTAAAGATTTAAAGAACCACTAATATTAAAAATATTTAATCTAGGACTTTAAGTAGAGATATATATAGACGTATTAAATAAAGCTATAAAAGCTATTCTATTATAAGTATAAAATAATAAGCGTAAATATCTAGTAGACTTTTTATCTTATAAACTTATAACTACTAAGTTAAACTATGATATTTATAATAAGAAACTATTAGTAATAGTTTAAGTATTTAAAAAATAGAAATATTACTTAGAAGGAGCTAAGCATTAGATTATTATATATTTAAATTATAAGAATCTAACGGCATTTATAATAATAAAGAAGTTAAATTAATGACAAGTTAGATAGTAAGAGTTACTATTAACTTTTAATTTCTAAATACTTTATAAATTTAGAAAAGAAAATATAGTGGCTAACGTACTTAGTTAATAAGTAAACTATATAAGAAATATACCGGAAATATATAATATAATACTTAAGTAAAGATAAGACGGATTCCTGGGAAGCTTATAAATAGATATTAAATCAATAGTCATTATTAAAAACACTTAGAAAAAATGAATAAGAGAATTCAATAATAGATAACTACTTTAGAATCTAGACTAAGAAATGATTTATGTACTAGATGAATTATAAATAAAGCTAATTAAAAACTAACATTCAGCTAAAATGCACGGATATTAAGGAGTTAAGAAAACTATAGAATGGATTAACAAACACTTCTAGATTCTAGGAATTTAGAATAAGATTAGGAATATCCTTTTAGAATACATTAAATATAAAAAGAATAAAATATTAAGATATAAAGAGTATAGACTTATGTAACTAATACCTTTACTAAACGGACTATAGAAATTAGTTATAATAGACTTTATTACAGAAATACTGATAATTACTACCTTAATAGGTTAATAGTATAATATGATACTAGTTATTATTAATAAACTAACGAAGTACGCTTACTTTAAATTAACTTATATAAAAATAAAAGCGGATAAACTGGCGTTATTACTAATTAAAATATTAATTACATAATACAAAATACCATGAGAATTTATTACAGACTAAGATAAGTTATTTACGTTAATATTCTAAAAAATGTTTATAAAACGGCTAGGGGCTAAATATTATCTCTTAACAGTATTTTATCCATAAATAGATAGATAAACAGAATAGACAAATCAGATATTAGAATAATACTTATAAATATATGTTAATAAGCTATAGGATAACTAGACTGACTTACTACTAATAGCCAAGTTTATATACAACTCTATAAAGTTATTAATAACGGGAAAATTACTATTCTATGTAAACTATAGTTATGAGCCGACGGCTTATTAAGAACTAAAGATACTAAACAAAATATCAGAGTCTGCAAGGATAAAAGTTGAGGAACTATAATAACTTCATTAAAAAATCGCATGGAAAATCACCCATAAAGGCAATCTTAGCAGATAAGTTAAAGATAAGTCTAAGGTTAAGGAACTAACCTTTGAGAAAAGGGATAAGGTTTTCTTAAAAAAGGAAAATTTAGAAATAAAAAGACTATCACGGAAACTGGATCACGTAAAATTAGGACCATTCAAGGTTAAATGATAAATAGGACCTGTGAATTACGAACTATAACTGCCTAAAAACACAAGAATCTATCCAGTTTTCCATGTCTCCAAATTAGAACCAGCACCACAGGATGCCAAACTATAGATAAGACTCAAACTTAAAGAAAACATTACCGAGTATAAAGTCCAGCAGATTCTGGACTACTAACGGTTTAGGCGTCAGTGGAAATACCTAGTTAAATAGAAAGAATACAAACCTAAAGACGATACCTGGAAACCAATTAGGAACTTAAAGAACAGTTCAGAGCTGATTGACCAGTACCATCAGGTAGGGCAGTAAAGGCTTGCTCCAGAGACACATCCAAGGCATAAGAAGAGTACAAGACATTCCATTCGAAACCAGAGAAGGAAGGCAAAGCAGCACCAGACACTACGGGTTACAGTGTGCGAACTTCTCAACCGCAAGAACGAGCTTCTTCCTCCTCAAGAGCCTGAACTTCACGAATTAAGGCCATCTCTCAATCAAACATCTCTTTCTCTTTGGAATCCACTTTTACTAACTCATGACAGAGTCGCAACTCGCGGGCACGAAGCTCAGAACGCTGATCTTCAAGAGAATCAAGTTAACAACAAAGCTTTTCCTTATCGCAATTAATACGATCCCACTCGGGTTATAATACAATTAGATCACACTTTACATTACGACCAGCACAAGCTAAGCAATGACTGGAACTTAGGTTCATAAAGCAGTCATCGCCTCAATAGGAACAGTTTAAATAGGGTGTTAGCATGTAACGGGGTTTGCTACAGATCCGAGAAGCTAAACAGCGCGCGCGTATTAGAGATAACGCAGGACGTATTATTATCAGAAAGCTAGGCAGGAAGAAAAGAAAGCTGAGGGTCTTATAGCTTAGAACACCAGGCAAAAGACCTACTGCCTTTATACTACTTATAGAAGAGAGAAACTATCTTCCGGGACGAAGACTTAGAAGAGGGGGATAGTGTTACGGACAGTAACAGTAAGATAGCTATACCTAAAGAGCTGAGGGAACTAGCGGCAATAGCTAATAAAGCGCTAGAATAGAAACGTATGTTCGAGCTAGAAAGAAAGAACTGTAAGTAGACACAGGATGTATTGGCATAAGCCAAGATACAGGCTAAGAAGTAAGGATAGAAATACGGAACCATGCCAGCAGATTAGGAGCAGTCGTGTACGTGACAAGCGGGAGGCTTAGCAAGCAGAGGACAAGTAAGGAAAATAGAGGTTAGGCAAGCTCACTCAAGCTCTAGCACCCTCTAGTATCTTCTAGCGGTATCCAATATACTGCCGACAGGTATACAATATACGCATGAAGGATTTCCTATAAATATGAGACATAGAACGGCTCAGGGATATTTTGAATTCTTTGTAGTTACTCTAAAATTAAGATCTTCTCTCTAAGTTAAGACCTGACCTTAAGTGAAATAGTTTAATACTATCTTATTAAATCTATTATACACTCTCTTCCTACCTTGTGATAAAGACTAAATTCTATTCTATTAAACTTAAGGCTATCTATTCTAGATACGGAAAGAGCTAAAAACTATTAAGTAATTAGTTAGAATAAAGTTACTAGTATAAAATATACTATTAAGTTAAGATAACTCATAACACTAATAAGATAGTTTAATGTAATATAGTTATATTAGTAAGGGACTTAGATAGAAATTATCTAGCTATTTACAGCACAGAGTTTTCAATCTATTATAATAATTTATAGGAGTTTAATTAAATCAGAAAAGCCCTTATAAATATTACTATATATATTACCAGAATAATTAATAAACACTATATCTTAATTATTTAAGATTTTATTAAGCTGTATAACTAACTAAAGGCCCTTATAAAGCAGCTCTATCTAATAAATATAAGTTATAAATAGAAAGTTACTACTAAGTATAACTAAGTTAGGCTCTAGAAAGAAAGATAGAATATAAATAAATAGCTTAAAGAGTAGTAAAATGCCTATATCCTAGTAAAAAAGCTAGACCTACTAAAGGTTTATAAGAATTAAGTATAAAAAAACTTTATATAAGCTATTAAGACTATACACTCTAAGTTTAGTAAAGCTTTTAAAGTTTATTTATTAGAACTAAAGCTAAAAAATAAAATCTCTTCTATAGTTAAAGATCTTTAAACTCGTTTTATTAACTTCTATTATAAAACTAGAGAATCTAAGACGGTTATTTTTAGCTATTTAGCTTATATTATACTAAATAGTTAATTACTATTTATATCTACACCTAGTAATAATTTAAAGCTACATAAACCTTATCTATATAGTAATAACTATTAATTCCGAGATTACTTATATCTCTTTATTTAAAATTAATTAAAAGACTGGAAACCAGACGCTTAGAAGGAAAAGAAAATAAAAAATAAGCTTTAAAAAAACTAAAGACTAAAAGTAACTATAAATAATATTAAAAAGTAATAAAAATAGAAAAAAAAGAAGTAATATAATTCTATAGTAACGCTACTATAGAAACTTATTAATATAAGTTCTTCTTTAAAAATAACTCTACTTATATTATTTATAGTTTTATATAGATTGATTTTTTCTAGCACTTATTTAAAGACGACGTATTCTCTTAAAAATAGCTGGATTTTAGATCCTAGAGTAGACATACATGTATATAATAATAATACTAATTTCAGAATTATAAAACCTACCGTTTTTAATAAAGATGTCTTAATTACTAGTAGTAGTTAATTATAGATTAAGGTATAAGAAGATATTATTATTAAAATTAACACACTATCTAGCCTCTAACTTATAAACTTATATAATATTATACTTATTAGATTATTCTTTACCAACGTCATGGCCCTTTCTAAAGTAATTAAAAATAATATTTATTTTAATTTAAGTTATAACCTACTATATAACGGCAGCTTAGACACTATTATATATACTATTAAGTATATTAATAAATACTAGTATTTAATATATTATCTAATTACCTCTAAAACTTATAAAGCATTAATTAATAACTCTTATGAAATAATTTAGATCTTTGTAACTACATGGCCTTATTTATATCTATAGAAACTACTAATTAATAAACGACTAATTAGAAATACTTATTAGTATTTTCATAAAATTCTTAGCTATTCTAGTAAGCAGGCTATTAATTATCTGTTTACTAAAACTTAAAATATAATTCTTACTAATAGAGAGCAAGCACCAGCTATAAATAAATATAATATATATATAAAGATAAAACTATATTAGATAGTGTCTTAAAGTATTAATTATAAATTCTTAGTAGTAAAGCTATTTAAAAGAATTACTATTAATATTATAAAGCTCTTATATAAAGCTTATAATAGCTACTATTATATTCTATATTTATACGACACTATTAGTAAATATAACTAAGTTCTTATATTAGTATATATAGATAAAGCTACTATTATACTAGCTGTTAAATCTTTAGTAGTAGAGATAAAACATGAATTTAGTATTAACATTATTTAGCTCTAGACTAATAATAAGCAAGGATATAGCAGAATAGGTAACTATATAAAAAAATAGTATAAAGAAAAAGAAATTAAGTTAGAACTCAGGTCTCTATATACCCTTAAGTAAAATAGTACTATTAAGTGTTTAAATAAAATATTAATTTAGTATACTAAAGTAATATAGCTTAAGACTTAATTACCAGCTAAATTAGCTCTAGAGATATTTCTTTATATAGCTTATTTTCTAAACTAAACGCCTAATAAGTAGCTTAACTAGAGTATACTTTATAAAATAGTTTATAGCAGGCTTCTACTTATAAAATATCTAAAATTATAAGGATATAAGGTATATACTCTAAATAAGAAAATTCTAAAGAATAAGAAGCTAGATTCCTAAGCATTTATTAGCTATTTAGTTGGCTATAACTTAATAAACATCTATCACATCTAGATTCCAGAGAAAGGTGAGGTAATTCGTATAAGAAATATTATATTCCATAAAAATAACTATTATAATACTAATCTATAAATTCTAGGCCTTCTAGTTAGAGATGCTTTTAAAGACATAATTTAAGTTATTAAGCAGCTAATTCTAGTGCCTGAAATGGTTATTAATTATAAAACTAGCTATTATATTATAAATTTGAACCTGGAAGAATTAAGCTCTTTACCAAGCTCTCTACTAGCTATACTAGTAAAAAATAAAGTAAATTAGTAATTACTTATTCTAGATATATCTAGAAGCCGCTTGTATAAATTACTGTTAAATAATAGTAACACTTTAGAGAGTTATTTAGCTAGAGATAAAATACTAATACAAGAAACTACTACTATAAAACCTAAAGAAAAAGAAAAAGAAGAAGAATATATTCCAGATAGGCATGAAAATAATGCGCTAAAAAGAATAAAATCTTAGTAACTTTTTTTAATAAGTATATATTACTAGAAGAATTTTAATATATAGATAAATTAGCATATATAACCTTTCTAGGATATTTAAATCTTAAAGACTTAACTAGCTACTATTTAGTCTTTACCACTAGAATACTAAAAGATTTAAAAAACTATTTAACTAGAAAACTTCATCATAACTAGCTGCTACTACTGCTAAAGAATTAAAAGAAAATACTAAAGTATTTCTACTCTACTATTATAAGTTGCCTTTACTTAATAGTACGTTTTACATTAATGACTTTACCCTAACTAATATTCTAATAGAACTTTAGTTCTTTCTATATTTAGAATAGATAGCCTTAAGTTTAATAGGTAAGAGTTTATGCTTTATTACAAAATAAAAAAAGAGATATATAATAAATTTAATAAGATAATATTAAACTATTTCACTTAAGTTCAAGTCTTAACATAGAGATAAGATTTTAATTTTAGAGTAACTATAAAGAATTAAAAGTAACTATAGACTGTCTAATGCTTTATACTTATAGTGGATCCTCCATGCGTATATTATATACCTATTAACAGTATGTTAGATACTACTAGAGGCTGCTAGAGCTGCTAGAGGTTCTGTTACCTTACTCTACCTCTGTTAGCTAAGCCTTGGCTTAGTCACATGAGCTACCGCTCCCAATCCACTGGCATGGTTCCGTATTTCTGTTCTTACTTCTTGGCCCGTACTTTAGCCTGCGCCAAAGCGTCCCGCGCCTGTTTACAATTCTTTCTTTCCAATTCAAACATACGTTTCCATTCTAGGGCTTTATTAGCTATTATCGCTAATTCCCTCAGCTCCTTAGGTATAACTGCCTTACTATTACTGTCTGTAACATTATCCCCCTCTTTTAAGTCTTCGTCTCGGAAGATAGTTTCTTTCTTTTATAAGCAGTATAAAGGCAGCTGGTCTTCTGCCCTGTGTTCTAGACTATAAGACCCTTAACTTCCTTTCTTCCCTACCTAGCTCCTTAACGATGACACGTCCTGAGTCGTCTCTAATACGTGCTCGCTATTTAGCTTCTCAGATCCGTAACGAACCCCGTCACATGCCGACACCCTGCTCGAACTGTTCCTGTCGAGGCGATAACTGCCTTGTGAATCTGAGCTCCGGTCACTGTTCAGCCTGCGCCAATTGTAACGTGAAGTGCGACTTGATTGTCTCACAGCCGGAATGGGATTGTATTAATCGCGATAAGGAAAAACTCTGTTGTTAGCTTGACTCCCTTGAAGATCAGCGCCTTAAGCTCTGTGCTCGAGAGTTGCGACTCCGTCGTGAGCTTGCGAAGGTAGATTCCAAAGAGAAGAAAATGTTTGATCAAGAGATGGCCTCCATTCGCGAGGTTCAAGCTCTTGAGGAGGTAGAAGCTCGTTCTTAGGGTCAAGAAGCTCGCACGCTGTAATCTGTAGTGGTAGCCTCTTCCCAACCTGCTTTGCTCTTCTTCTCAGGTTTTAAGTGGAACATCTTGCACTCTCCTTATCCCTTGGATTTGGCTTTTGAGTAAGCCTTTGCTGCTCCTGATGGTACTAGTTAATCAGCTCTAAACTATTCCTTAGGTTCCTAATTAGCTCCTAGGTATCATCCTTAGGTCTGTATCCTTCCTATCTAACTAAGTACTTCCACTAACGACTAAACCGTTGGTAGTCCAAAATCTACTGGACTTCATACTCGGTACAATCTTCCTTAAGTTTGAGTTTTGTCTAAAGTTTAGCGTTATGTGGTGCTGGTTCTAATTTAGAGACATAAAAAACTAGGTAAATCCTTATGTCCTTAGGTAACTATAGTTCGTAATTTACAGGTCCTATTTGTCGTTTAACCCTGAATGGTCCTAATTTGACGTGATCCAGTTTTCGTGATGGTTGTTTTATTTCTAAATTTTTCTTTTTTAAGAAAATCTTATCCCCCTCCTCAAAGGTTGGTCCCTTAACCTTAGATTTGTTCTTGATTTATTTGCTAAGATTGCCTTTATAGGTGATTTTCTGTGTAATTTCCTTATAAAGTAGTCGTAATTCTTTAGCCTTTCTTCTTACGGATTCTAATACTTTGTCTAGTTTCTATGGTTCTTAGTAAGCTATGGGCTCATAACTATAGTTTATATAGAATAGTAATCTTCCTGTTATTAATAACTTTACAGAGTTGTATATAAACTTAGCTATTAGTAATAAGTCAATCTAATTGTCTTATAGTTTGTTAATATATATTCGTAAGTATTATTCTAATATTTAGTTTATCCGTTTTATTTATCTATCTGTTTATAGATAAAATGCTATTAAGAGATGATGCTTAGCCTCTAGCTGTTTTATAAATATTTTTTAGAATATTAACATAAACAACTTGTCTCTGTTTATAATAAATTCTTATAGTATTTTATATTATGTAATTAGTATTTTAATTAGTAATAATGCCAGTTCATCTGCTTTTATTTCTATATAGGTTAGTTTAAAATAGGCGTACTTTATTAGTCTATTAATAATAACTAGTATCATGTTATACTATTAACCTGTTAGGGTAGTAATTATTAGTATTTCTATAATAAAGTCTATTATAACTAATTTCTATAGTCCGTTTAGTAAAAGTATTAGTTATATAAGTCTGTACTTCTTATATCTTAATGCTTTATTCTTTCTATATTTAATGTATTCTAAAAGAATATTCCTAACCTTACTTTAAATTTCTGGAATTTAGAAGTGTCTGTTAATCCGTTCTATAGTTTTTTTAACTCCTTAATATTTATATATTTTAGCTAAATATTAGTCCTTAATTAGCTCTACCTATAATTTATTTGGTATATAAATTATTCTTTAATCTAGATTTTAGAGTAGTTATCTATTATTAAATTCTTTTATTTATTTTTCTTAAGTGTTTTTGATAATGACTATTGCTTTAATATTTATTTATAAGCTTCCTAGAAATCCGTCTTATTTTTACTTAAGTATTATATTATGTATTTTTAGTATGTTTTTTATATAGTTTACTTATTAACTAAGTACGTCAGCCACAGTGTTTTCTTTTCCTAATTTATAAAGTATTTAGAAATTAAAAGTTAATAGTAATTCCTATTATCTGACTTATTATTAATTTAACTTCTTTATTATTATAAATGCTATTAGATTCTTGTAATTTAAATATATAATAATCTAATACTTAGCTTCTTCTAAGTAATGTTTCTATTTTTCAAATGCTTAAACTATTACTAATAACTTCTTATTATAAATATCATAATTTAACTTAGTAGTTATAAGTTTATGAGATAAAAAGTCTACTAAGTGTTTTTATTTATTATTTTATGTTTATAAGAGAATAGCTTTTATAGCTCTATTTAATACGTCTGCATATATCTCTACTTAAAGTCCTAAATTAAATATTTTTAATATTAGTAGTTTCTTAAATCTTTACTTTAACTCTATAAAAGCTATATTTTTTTTATTTATCTACTTAAATTATTAATCTTTCTTAAGTAATTCTGTTAAGGGTATTGTAATTTTTAAATAGCCCTTAATAAATTACCTGTAGAATCCTATAAATCTAAGGAAAGAATAAACTTCTTTTATATTTATTAGTATTAGCTATAATAAAATATCTTTAGCTTTATCCAAGTTAACTGCTATTCTATTTCTAGATATAATATATCCTAAAAACTTAACTTTCTTCCTGTGGAACACATATTTTTCTGTTTAAATATATAAGTTATGTTCCTTAAGTTTTTATAATATCTTTCTAGTATGCTTAATATGTTCTTCTAGTGTCCTATTTATATATACTAAGATATTATTAAGATATATTAGTATAAAGACATCTAGATATTTCTTTAGAATATAATTAATAATAGCTTGGAATGTTACTAGTGCGTTAGTAAGTCTTATAGGCATGACTATATATTTATATAATCTATAACTTATCTTAAAAGCTGTTAGCTATTCATGCCCTTTAGTTATTTATATTTAATAATATCTATTTTTAATATTAAATAAACTAAACTATTTAGCCCCTCTGAGTTTATACATGAGTTCTAATATTAAGAGTATTAGATAATAATTTTTAACTATTATTTTATTTAATTATTAATAGTCTATGTAAAGTTATAGTTTTCTGTTTTTCTTTAGTATAAATAATACTGGTGATGTAACTTCGCTTTTACTTTCTTATAAATATCTCTTTTTAATATTATTATTCAGATATTATCGTAACTCCTCTTATTATTTAATAGATATTTAATATAATAGTACTAGTTTCGGTTTCTTTTTTTCCTTAAGTATAATCTTATAATCCTAATTCTTATATTCTGGTATTTAGTTTTCTTGTTTTTTTATAAACTATTTTCTGAATTCCTCCTGGTATTCGTTTAGTATAATAAACGTAGTATTATAAAGAATTACTTTCTTTATCTATATTATAGCTTTTATTTATTTATAGTAGTTCTTCCTAGTTTCTATAAACTTTATTCTCTAGTTAATTAGTAGATTCTATTATGCTAGCTAGTTTTATCCTAATATAAAATCCTTACTACCTAGATTTATAATTTTAATACGGTAGTTATTTATGTATTCTACTGTCTTAATAGTTACATTTTTTATTTTAAGATTAATTAGATCTTTTTTGAATATTACTGGATTATTATCTACGCATACTACTCTTATAGGTTTTTTAAAAACTCTAGTTAAGATATAGTGTCTTTATATTTACTTATTTAATATAAATATTTTACTAGCCCTACTGTTTATAAGCGCTTGTGTTTAAAAGCTATTAATATATATATTTATATATAGCTTATTTTCGTGTCTTTATCTAAGTCATGTATAGTTAAGTAATAATTTCTATATTTTAATCTTAGATTAGTTCTCCGGCGGTATAGTTATTACTTACTAGTTTTCTAGTTTTTTATTAGTTACTAACTCCTAAGTGGTAGTTATTTCCTTAATGTTTCTTTCTTAGGTTTATAGATAGGGTATTATTAGAGTTAATATTATTCTTATAATAATACTTTATACTCTTTTCTTACTTTTTTTCCATAATTTTAGTACTTCTATTTTAAGAAATATTTCTTAGCTATTAGTTTAGCATGTAATTCTGTAGCTAACTATTTATTTTAGTAGTGTTTAGTTTAGTAATATTAGCATCCTAGTTAGTACCTATTCTTATCTAACTATTTATGTTTCTTAGTCTTTAGGTCCTAAAGTTCTTCTTTAGAATCCATATAGATTAGTTCTTATTATGTGTTAAGTTTTTATTTCTATACTATCTATTTCAGCACTTATCTTATTATTAGTTTTTTAACTTATATAATATAAGCTGCCTATTTATATTCTCGTTTAATATACGTCTTTTCTTTATATATTTAATACTTCTTTTATATGATTCTCTCGGCGGCTTCTTCGTCTTATATTTATAAAATAAATAAAGTAAGTTTTTTCTCTAGTTTTTTATTCTAGTCCTATCCTAACTCTAGATATCTAATAGGGTGGTAATAGGTTACATGACTTATAAATAGTATTAGTTTTTATCTATAAATCTTATTTATCTATATAGCTAGTTTCTATCTACTAAGTTCTTTATGCTATTTATTACTAGCTATCTATAGTACTTATTAGTATTTATATATTCTATCTCCTAAAGTAACCTCCTAGTGCTTGGTGATATAATATTTCTTTATATAATATTCTAATTTACAGATTTAGTAGTGTTCTTAGCTTATTTATTATTTAATTATTATAAATATTAGCTTTTTACCTTCTATTATCTCTTAATTTTGTTATTATCTGAATTTCTAATTCTCTACTCTGAAGGGTCTGCCTTTCTGTTAAATTATCTTATAAAATTTATTAGCTTCTTCTATAGAGCTAGCCTGGTATTATTTAATAATAGTTTTTTATATAGTAGTAATTATATTATTAGCTTGTCCTACTAAATAATCTTTAACCTACTAATATAGTATTTTATATTCTTATTTAAGGTGTATGTGTTTTCTATAGATTTAGTATTACTTTTTCTAAATTCGTTATATAATAACCTCTTTAGTTATCTAGTCCTTAGCTAGTTCTACTTAGACTATAGTAATTTTAACTAGTATTTTAGTTTAGACATAAGCCTATTTAATATTTACTTTCTATTATTTATAGTTTTTAATAAAGTGTTTCTTTTTTTTGTAACTAAGACATACTCTTTATATATATTAATCTATTTATTTCTTAGTTTACTTATTTTATTTTTACTTATTAATCTATATATTCTTAACTAATACTTGGTCGATTTCTATTATATTATAGATTTAATTATTCTTTCTACTTTTTTATAGTATATAGATTACTAGTTTAGTGTTATTTTTCTTTTCCTATTCCCTCTAATACTAATAATTATTAATAGTTACTACTTATTTAATAATTCCTAGAAGTATACTAAGTTGTTTTTCTTAAAAAATTTTATTCTTAATCCTATCTTTTAGTCCTGTATAGTATATTATAACTAGAGGCTAATTTATTTAGTTTAGTTAAAATTAGATTTACTTAAACTCTACTATATAGTTAGCTGCTAACGTGCGTTGTCTAAGTTATTAAAGCTTTTAAATTACTTCTATTTCTTTATTAATTTCTCTAAAGACTATAATTATTTCTTTTTTAAAGCTCTTATAGTTTTTAAAAGTTCTCTAGATATTACTATTACAGTTTATAAGTTTTATAGGTCCTAGATTAGAGTCTCCTTTAGCTAGATAATTCTTTATAAGTAGTTTAAACTATTTTATAGCTTTTTCTATTATGTTCATACCAGCTACCAGAATCCAATCTTAATTAGTTATAAATAAAAATTAATTAAACTAATAATAGAGGTCTATTATAGCTATAAAAGTTTTAAGTTTATCTCTATTACTGTTAAACTTTATAAGAGGTTATATTTTAGCTATTTCTTTTCTACTAGTCTTACCTACTATTACTTATTATTATAGGTTAACTAGAGTGTCACATAACTTTATAATAGCTATTCTTTATTCTTAGATAATTTATTATATATTCTTACTTCTTTCTAATATACTTCCTGTAATTAATAAAGATCCTGCCATAACTTCTTTCTTATTACTACTTTCTTTTAATAAGTAAAGTTCTTGTTTGTCCTTATAATAGGTTATTATAGACTATAATTAGAAATTTATTATTAGAATTAATCTAATGTTTTTTTCTATACTTTGAAAGGGTAGTTATAATGTTATGAGTTACTTTTACTTAACAGTACGTGTCACATTAACGACTTTATTCTAACTAATATTTTAATAAAACTTTAGCTCTTTTTATATTTGAAATAGATAGCCTTAGGTTTAACAGATAAGAGTTTATGCTTTATCACAAAATAGAAAGAGAAATATATAATAGATTTAATAAGATAATATTAAACTATTTCACTCAAGTTTAAGTCTTAACGTAGAGATAAGATCTTGATTTTAGAGTAATTATAAAAAATTAAAAGTAACTATAAACTGTCTAATACCTTATACTTATAGTAAATCCTCCGTGCGTATATTATATATCTATTAATAGTATATTAAATACTACTAGAGGCTGCTAGAGCTGCTAGAAGTTCTATTATCTTATTTTATTTTTATTAGCTAAGTCTTAGCTTAGTTATATAAACTACTGCTTCTAATCTACTAGTATAATTCTATATTTCTATTCTTACTTTTTAGTTTGTACTTTAGCCTACGCTAAAGTGTCCTGCACCTATTTATAATTCTTTCTTTCTAATTTAAATATATATTTCTATTCTAAGACTTTATTAGCTATTATTACTAATTCTCTTAGCTTTTTAGGTATAGCTGCTTTACTGTTACTGTCTATAATATCTACCAGCTTCAAGACTACTACTAGAAAAGAAATTAATTATTATATAATAATAAAAGTATTTCTTCTAATTATAAAAGATAAAATAGAAGATATAGTAGTTATTCCTATTATCTAGATTTTTACATACAAATTTAATGCCAACGGATTCTTGATTAAATTTAAAGCTAGGATTTGTATATAAGGTGACTTATAGATTACTTATAAGAATATATTTATAGCTATTATAGCAGCACGAATGTTTCAAGCTCTTATAGCTATTATAGCTATATTTAATCTTAAGATTTAGTAATAAAATACTGTTAATACTTTTTTAAATACTAAGCTATTAGAAAAGACATACTATACGCCACTAAAAGGCTTTAAGTATCTTAGTTTAATTCTACTATTATTATAAATACTATATAGCTTAAAGTAATTACTATAGCTTTAATATAATAAGCTTTATAAAACGCTTCTTAAATTTAGCTTAAAGGAGGTTCTAGAAGTTAATTACTTATTCATAAATAACAAGCTAATTATATTTTTTTACGTTAATAATATTATAGCTATATATACTAAAAAGAACCTTTCTGCTCTATAAGAATTTAAAAATATACTACTATAATACTATCAATTACGGCAAATAGGTGAACTTAAGTAGTTTCTAGAAATTTAAGTTAATAGAGATTAGAAAAAAAAAAGCTTTAGCTATCACAAGCTTCTTTTATTAGTAAGATTTATAATAAATTTAATATTAAAATATCTATAAATAAATATTATCCTAAGACTCTACTACTTAATAAATCTATTTAAGTATTTAAATAGAAATATAACGCTTAGCGTATATATACTTACTAGTAGTAAATTAAATTACTAGTTTATCTAGTGCTTATTAGAAGACCTAATATTACCTATAACTATATACTAATATTATAATTTCTAATAAATCCTTCGCAAAAGTATCTTAAGCATGCTAATTAAATACTAAGGTATTTATAAAAAAATAATATATCATATAATTAAGCTATTAGCTATAGATTATTTTAGTTTAATATAAATTAAAAATAAACCTAAGCTTAAGTTTTATAGTGTATTTAATATAGCTTTTAGTAATAACCCTATTACCAGAAAAAACTCTTAAGGCTATTTATTTAAGTTATTTAATAAAGCTATTAATTAGAAAGTAATATTATAATACTTAGTTATAAGATTAACTATAGAAGCTAAATTATTATTACTATTAACAGCTATAGTAGAACTCTAGTGGTGGAACTAGTTTTTTAGATTTATTAAATTCAACCCAAAAGTTAAGCCCTTACTATTTTGTAATAACTAGTAAATAGTATAGCTAATATGAAAAGATACTTTAAAGTTTAATACTAAACTCCGTTACGTAAACGTATACTAGTATTAGCTATAATAAGAAGTTTAAGAAGGTAGAATTAATATAAAATAATTACCTATAAATTAGATACTAGTAAACAGGCTTATAAAGTATCTACTATAATAAAAATATAAGATATTTATACGCTAACTTAGCTTAGTAGACATTCAAAACAAGATCTTTAAAAAGTTAAAAGAAATTATTAAATAATAGCTTAATTTACTAATTAAGCTTAATAGAGGTAAATTTTATAGCTAGTAATTACTCTCTTTTAGTACTCTTAATTTTCTATTTAAATTACTTATTTAGGCTTAGCGTTTTTTCTTTTAAGACTTATTATTTACTTATAGCCTATACTATAACTTATATAGGCTAAGGGGGTGTGTAACTAAGTGCTAGCCTTTTAAGTAACTTTATTACTTATATACTAAATTCTTTTATTAATTCTTCTAAAGATAGTTTTCTAATAATCTTCTTCTAATAATCTTCTTTTAATAATCTTTTTTTTAAAAATCGTCTTCTAATAATCCCCTCTATTAATATTATAAGCACATATTTAAGTAGGATAGCTATTTATAGTTTTTAATTTATAAAATTACTTTATATCTTTATTTTATATTTAGTTAAAGTTATAAGCTTAGATTATATTATTAAGATAATTTTTAATTCTTTATGCTAATAGCTTACTAACGCTTAGTATCTTATTACTATTATTAATCTTTTATATTCTTTCTTAGTACTTTTTTTAATTTATTTTTTATTATTACCATAACTTTATTTCTTTTATTTAGTGATTAGATAATTTATAAAACTACTGTTATTCTTATCACCTTAAAAAACTACCATAATTAGTTATTTCTTGTTAAGGTTATGGTAATAAAGATTAGAGTATAATCTTATATTAATTCTAATCTTACTAGAGATAAGCTATTAAAAAATAATTTTTTAAAAAAGTTTTTATTTAGAGAGATTTAGTTAGTACAGCTAGATACTAATAGAGCAGTCTAATATAATATAGCTATATTAATAAAAAACCTAAATAAAAATCATCTAGCTATTTACAGCATAGAGTTTTTAATCTATTATAATAATTTATAGAAGTTTAATTAAATTAGGAAAGCTCTTACAGATATTACTATACATATTACTAAGATAATTAATAAATACTATATCTTAATTATTTAAGATCTTATTAAGCTATATAACTAACTAAAGGCCCTTATAAAGCAGCTTTATCTAATAAATATAAGTTATAAATAGGAAGTTACCGCTAAGTATAACTAAGTTAGGCTCTGAAAAAAAAACAGAATATAAATAAATAGCTTAAAGAGTGGTAAAACGTTTATATCCTAGTAAAAAAACTAAATCTACTAGAGATTTATAAGAATTAAGTATAAGAAGACTTTATATAAGCTATTAAGGTTATACACTCTAAGTTTACTAGAGCTCTTAAAGTTTATCTATTAAAACTAAAGCTAAAAAGCAAAGTTTTTTCTATAATTAAAGACCTTTAAACTCACTTTATTAACTTCTATTATAAAACTAGAAGATTTAAGATAGTTATTTTTAGCTATTTAGCTTATGCCGTGCTAAATAGTTAATTACTATTTATATCTATACCTAGTAATAATTCAAAGCTATATAAACCTTGTTTATATAGTAATAACTATTAATTCTAAGATTACTTATATCTCTTTATTTAGAATTAATTAAAAGACTGGAAACTAGACACTTAGAAGGAAAAAAAAGTAAAAAATAAGCTTTAAAAAAGCTAGAGACTAAAAGTAATTATAGATAATATTAAGAAGTAATAAAAGTAAAAGAAAATAAAGTAATATAATTCTATAATAACACTGCTATAAAAACCTATTAATATAAGTTCTCCTTTAGAGATAACTCTACTTATATTATTTATAGTCTTATACAAATCGACTTTTTCTAGCACTTATTTAAAGATAATGTATTCTCTTAAAAATAGCTAGATTTTAGATCTTAGAGTAGACATACATGTGTGTAATAATAATACTAATTTTAAAACTACAAAACCTACCATTTCTAATAAAGATGTTTTGATTACTAATAGTAGTTAATTATAGATTAAGGTATAAGAAGATATTACTATTAAAATTAACATACTATCTAGCCTCTAATTTATAGACTTATATAATATTATATTTATTAGATTATTCTTTACTAACATTATGGCCCTTTCTAAAGTAATTAAGAATAATATTTATTTTAATTTAGGTTATAACTTACTATATAACGGCAGCTTAAGCGTTATTATATATACTATTAAGTATATTAATAAATACTAGTATTTAACGCATCACCTAATTACCCTTAAAACTTATAAAGTATTAATTAATAACTCTTATAAAATAATTTAGATTTTTATAACCGCATGGCCTTGCCCACGTCTGTGGAAGCCATTAATTAATAAGTAACTAATTAAGAATACTTATTAATATTTTTATAAGGTTCTTAGCTATTTTAGTAAGCAGACTATTAATTATCTACTTACTAAAACTTAAAATATAGCTCTTACTAATAAAAAGCAAGCACTAGCTATAAACGAATATAATATATATACAGAAACGAAACTATATTAGATAGTGTCTTAAAATATTAATTATAAATTCTTAGTAATAAAGCCATTTAAAAGAATCGCTATTAACATTATAGAGCTTTTATATAAAGCTTATAATAGCTACTATTATATTCTATATTTATATAACACTATTAGTAAATACAACTAAGTTCTTATATTAGTATATATAGATAAAGTTATTATTATACTAGCTGTTAAATCTCTAGCAGCAGAGATAAAGCATAAATTTAGTATTAATATTATTTAGCTCTAAACTAATAATAAGCAAGGATATGGCAGAATAGGTAACTATATAAAAAAATAGTATAAAGAAAAAGGAATTAAGCTAGAACTTAGGTCTCTATATACTCTTAAGTAAAATAGTATTATTAAGTGTTTAAATAAAACGCTAATTTAGCATACTAGAGTAATATAGCTTAAAGCTTAATTACTAACTAAATTAGCTCTAAAGATATTTCTTTATATAGTCTATTTTCTAAACTGAACGCTTAATAAGCAGCTTGACTAGAGTATACTTTATAAGATAGTTTATAACAAGCTTCCACCTATAAAACATCTAAGAATATAGAGATATAAGGTATATGCTCTAAATAAAAAGATTCTAAAAAATAAAAAACTAGATTCCTAAGTATTTATTAGCTACTTAGTTAGCTATAACTTAATAAACATCTATCACATCTAGATCCCAGAGAAAGGCGAGGTAATTCGTATAAGAGATGTTATATTCTATAAAAATAACTACTATAATACCAATCCATAGACTCTAAGCCTTCTAATTAGAAATACTCTTAAAGACATAATTTAGGTTATTAAGCAGCTGATTCTAGCGTCTAAAATGGTTATTAATTATAAAACTAGCTATTACGCTATAAATCTAAACCTAAAAGAATTAAGCTCTTTACTAAGCTCTCTACCAGCCACACTAGTAAAAGATAAAGTAAATTAGTAACTACTTACTCTAGATATATCTAGAAGCTATTTATATAAATCACTATTAAATAATAGTAATACTTTAAAGAGTTATTTAGCTAGAGGTGAAACGCTAATACAAGAAACTACTACTATAAAACCTAAAGAAAAAAAAGAAGAAGAAGAATACATTCTAAATAGATATGAAAATAATATACTGAAAAAGGATGAAATCTTAGCAACTCTCTCTAATAAGTATATATTACTAGAAGGATTTTAATATATAGGTAAATTAGCACATACAACCTTTCTAGAATGTCTAAATCTTAAAGACTTAACTAGCTACTATTTAGCCTTTGCTACTGGAATACTAAAAGATTTAAAAAACTATTTAACTAGAAAATTCCATCACAACCAGCTACTACTACCGCTAAAGAACTGAAAGAAAATATTAAAGTATTTTTACTCTACCAGCTTCAAGACTGCTGCTAGAAAGAAGATTAATTATTATATAATAATAGAAGTATTTCTTTCGGTTACTAAAGATAAAGCAGGAGATATAGTAGTTATTCTTATTATCTAAATTTTTACATACAAATTTAATGCCAACGGATTCTTGATTAAATTTAAAGCTAGAATTTATATATAAGGTGACTTATAGATTACTTATAAGAATATATTTATAGCTATTATAGCAGCACGAATATTTTAAGCTCTTATAGCTATTATAGCTATATTTATGTTATAAACAGTAATAATAAGATAACTATATTTAAAGAGCTAAAGGAACTAGCAATAATAGCTAATAAGGCTTTAAAATAAAAACATATATTTAAGCTAGAAAGAAAGAACTGTAAGCGTGCATGGGATGTGTTAGTATAGGCTAAAATACAAGCTAAGAAATAAGAATAGAGATATAGAACTATACTTAAGGATTAAAAATAATAGTATATATAATTAAGCAAGAGCTTAGTAGATAAGTATAAATAAAGAAAATAATACTAAGAAAAGACTTATCTTTTCTTATCTTCTCTAGCAGTATTTAATATACGGCTAACAGATATATAATATACGTATAAAGAATTTCCTATAAATATAAGACATAAAATGGCTTAGGGATATTTTAGATTCTTTATAGTTACTCTAAAATTAAGATCTTCTCTCTAAGTTGAGACCTGACCTTGAGTGAAATAGTTTAATACTATCTTATTAAATCTATTATACACTCTCTTCCTACCTTGTGATAAAGATTAAACTTTATTTTATTAAACCTAAGGCTATCTATTCCAGATACGGAAAGAACTAAAAACTATTAAGTAATTAGTTAAAGTAAAGTTATTAATATAAAACATACTATTAAGTTAAGGCAACTCATAACATTATAACTACCCTTTTAAAAGTGTAGGAGAGGATGTTGGATTGATTTTAATAATAAATTTCTAATTACAGTTTATAATAACCTATTATAAGGATGAATAAGAACTTTACTTATTAAGTAATAATAGTAGTGAAGAAGAAGTCATAGCAGGATCCTTATCTACTACTAAAAGTATATTAAAAGAAACTAAGAGCGTATAATAGATCATCCAGAAACAAAAAGCAGCTATCATGAAATTACGTAATACTATAATCAGTATATAGTAATAAGTTAAAGTAGTAAAGAATAAGAGAAAAGAAATAGCAAAGATCCAACCACTCTCTAAATTTAATAGAAATTAGGATAAACTCAAGATATTCATGGCCATAATAGACTTATACTATTAATTTAATTAAGCTTTATTTACTACTAACTAAGACTAGATCTTAGTAGTAGGTATGAATATAATAGGAAGAGCTATAAAGTAGTTTAAACTATTAGTAAAGAATTACCTAATAAAAAAAGACCCTAATCTAGGACCAGCAGGACTCATGAACTATAATAATAATATTAAAAAAACCTTCGAAAATTATGAGAGCTTTAAGAAGGAATTAATTATAGTCTTCAGTAAAATTAATAAAGAAATAGAGGTAATCTAAAAGCTTTAATAACTTAAGTAATAAACATTAATAGCTAATTATATAGTAGAGTTTAAGTAAATCCAGTTATAACTTAATTAAATAGACTAGCTATTAGTTATAATATACTATACAGGACTGAAGGACAGGATTAAGGATAAAATTTCATAAGAAAAATAACTTAGTATACTTCTAAGAATTATTAAATAGGTAGTGACTATTAATAATTATTAGTATTAAAAAAAATAAGAAAAGAAAAACAACGCTAGGCTAGTAATCTATATACTATAAAGAAATAAAAAAGATACTTAAACTTATAATATAATAGAAATCAATCATGTATTAGTCAAGAATATATAAATTAATAAAAGAAAATAAAATAAATGTACTAGAGAATAAATAAACTGATATACGTATAAAGTATACCTTAGATACAGAAAACAAAGACACTTTATTAAGAAATATAAATAATAAATAGTAGATATTAAATAGGCTTATGTTTAGACTAAGGCACTAGTTAAAATTACTATAATCTAAATAGAATAAGCTAAGGACTAAATAATCTAGGAGGCTATTATATAACGAATCTAGAAAAAGTAATACTAGATCTATAGGAGCTATATATATCTTAAATAAGAATATAAAGTATTATATTAGCAGGTTAAGAATTATCTAGTAATACTAGCTAGTAATATAATTACTACTATATAAAGAGCTGCTATTAGATAATACCAGGCTAGCTTCATAAAAGAAGCTAATTAGTTCTATAAGATAATATAATAAAAGGGAGGACCTTTTAGAGTAGAGAATTAGAAATTTAAATAGAGATAGAATTAAAAGACACTAGAAGGAAAAGAGCTAATATCTATAATAATTAAATAATAAATAAGCTAGAGATATTACTAGATTTATGAATTAGAATACTATATAAGGGAATATTATATTACTAAATACTAAAAGATTACTTTAGGAGATAGGATATATAAGTACTAATAAGTAATACAGATAGCTAGTAATAAGTAATATAAGAGACTTAATAGATAGAAATTAGCTATATAAATAAATAAGATTTACAGATAAGAACTAATACTACTTATAAGTTATATGACTTACTACCATCCTATAAGACACCTTAAACTAAAATAGAATTAGAATAAGAAATTTAATAAGAAATTTATTCTATTAATACTATAAGTATAGAATAACAATGCCGCCGAAAGATCTATGTAAAAAAAGTGCTAGATATATAAAGAAAAGACGTATACTAAATAAGAATATAAATAGGCAGCTCATGCTATATAAGTTAAAAAACTAGTAATAAAATAAGTACTAAAATAAATAATATAAAAATAAAAACTTAATATATAGTAAGAACTAATCTATACGGATTCCAAAGAGGAACTTTAGGACTAAAAAACTAAGAAATATAAATAATTAGATTAGGATAAGTGCTAATTAGAATACTAATATTACTAAGCTAAATACCACTAAAATAGGTAGTTAGCCACAAAATTACATGCTAAACTAATAACTAAAGAATATTTCTTAAAATAAAAGTGCTAAAATTATAGAGAGGAAATAAGAAAAAAGTATAAGATACTACTATAAGAATAATATTAACTCTAATAATACTCTATTTATAGACTTAAAGAAGAAACACTAAAGAAATAACTGCTACTTAGAAATTAATAACTAATAAAAAACTAAAAGGCTAGTAAGTAATAACTATGCTGCTAGAAAACTAATTTAAGATTAAAATATAGAAGTTAGCACTTAACTATACACGACTTAAATAAAAACATAAAAATAAGCTATATATAAATATATATATTAATAGCCTTTAAATGCAAGTGCTTATAGACAGTAGAGCTAGTAAAATACTTATATTAAATAAATAAATACAGAGATATCATACCTCAACTAGAGTTCTAAAGAAACCTGTAAGAGTAGTATATAAGGTTAATAATCCAGTAATATTTAGAGAAGGTCTAATTAATCTTAAAATAGAGAATATAATTATTAAGGTAGTAGATTATACAGATAACTACCGCATTAAGATTATAGATCTAGGTAGTAAGGATTTTATATTAGGATAAAACTAGCTAGTATAATAAAATCTACTAATTAACTAAAGAATAAAGTCTATAGAAACCAGGAAGAACTACTATAAACAAATAAAAGTTATAATATAAATAAAGAAAATAACTTTTTATGATACTACGTTTATTGTGTCGAGCGAATACCAGAAGGAATTTAGAAAATAGTTTATAAAAAAACAAGAAAACTAGATACTAGAATATAAGGATTAGGACTATAAGATTATATTTAAGAAAAAAAAGAAACTAAAACCAGCACTATTATATTAAATATCTATTAAATAATAAGAGGAGTTACGATAATATTTGAATAATAATATTAGAAAAGAATATTTATAAGAAAGTAAAAGCGAAGTTGCATCACTAATATTATTTATACTAAAGAAAAACAGGAAACTATAACTCTGTATGGACTATTAATAATTAAATAAAGTAATAGTTAAGAATTATTACCTAATACCCTTAATATTAGAACTCATGTATAAACTCAGAGGGGCTAAATGATTCAGTCTATTTAATATTAAAAATAGATACTATTAAATATAAATAACTAAAGGACATGAATAGCTGACAGCTTTTAAAATAAGCTATAGATTATATAAATATATAGTTATGTCTATAGAACTTACTAACGTATTAGTAATATTCCAAGCTATTATTAATCATATTCTAAGGGAATATCTAGATGTCTTTATACTAGTATATTTTAATAATATTTTAGTATATATGAATAGGACACTAGAAGAATATATTAAGCATATTAGAAAGATATTACAAAGACTTAAGAAATATAACTTATATATATAGACAAGAAAATATGTGTTCCACAGGAAGGAAGTTAAGTTTCTAGAATATATTATATCTAGAGACAGGATAGCAGTTGATTTAGATAAAACTAAGAATATTCTATTATAGCTAATACTAATAAATGCAAAAGAAGTTTATTCTTTTCTTAAATTTACAGGATTCTGTAGGTAATTTATTAAAGATTACTTAAGAATTACAGCACCTTTAACAGAATTGCTTAAAAAGGATTAATAATTTAAGTAGATAACTAAGAAGGACACGGCTTTTATAAAGTTAAAGTAAAGATTCAAAAAACCACTAATATTAAAAATATTTAATTTAGAACTTTAAGTAGAGATATATATAGATGCATTAAATAGAGCTATAAAAGCTATCTTACTATAAGTATAAAATAATAGGTATAAATATCTAGTAGACTTTTTATCTCACAAACTCATAACTACTAAGTTAAATTATGATATTTATAATAAGAAGTTATTAGTAATAGTTTAAGCATTTAAGAAATGGAAACATTACTTAGAAGGAGCTAAATATTAAGTTATTATATATTCAAATTATAAGAACCTAACGGCATTTACAATGATAAAGAAGTTAAATCAATAATAAGTCAGATAATAGAAATTACTATTAACTTTCGATTTCTAAATACTTTATAAATTTGGAAAAGAAAATACAGCGGCTAATACACTTAGTTAATAAGCAGACTATATAAGAGATATACTAGAAATATATAATATAATACTTAAGCAAAGACAAGACGGATCCCTAGGAAGCTTATAAATAGATATTAAATCAGTAGTTATTATCGAAAATACTTGGAAAAAACAAATAAGGGAATTTAATAATAGATGACTACTTTAGAATCTAGACTAAGAAATAATTTATGTACTAAATGAATTACAGATAGAGCTAATTAAGAACTAATATTCAGCCAAAATACACAGACATTAAGGAGTTAAGAAGACTATAGAATGGATTAACAGACACTTCTAGATTCCAGGAATTTAGAGTAAGGTTAGGAATATTCTTTTAGAATGCATTAAATGTAAAAAGAATAAAGCATTAAGATATAAGAAGTATAGACTCATGTAATTAATACCTTTACTAAACGGACTATAGGAATCAGTTATAATAAATTTTATCACGGGAATACCGATAATTACTACCTTAATAGGTTAATGGTATGACATAATACTAGTTATTATTAATAGACTAACGAAGTACGCTTACTTTGAACTAATTTATACAAAAATAAAAGCGGATGAACTAGCGTTATTATTAATCAAAGTATTAATTACACGACACAGGATGCTATGAGAATTTATTATAGACTAAGATAAGTTATTCACGTTAACATTCTAGAGAATGTTTATAAAACGGCTAGGGACTAAATATTATCTCTTAACAGCATTTCACCTATAAACGGATAGACAAATAGAATGGATAAATCAGACATTAAAATAATACTTACGAATGTATGTTAATAAGTTATAGGATAACTAGATTAACTTACTACTAATAGCTAAGTTTATATACAACTCTGTAAAGTTATTAACAACAGGAAAATCACTATTCTATGCGAACTATAGTTATAAGCTGACGGCTTATTAAGAACTAAAGACACTAGACAAAATATTAGAGTCTATAAGAATAAAAGTTAAGGAACTATAATAACTTTATTAAGTAATTATATAGAAAATCACCCATAAAAGCAATCTTAGCAAATAAGTTAAAGATAAAACTAGAGTTAAGGGACCAACCTTTAAGGAGGGGGATAAGGTTTTCTTAAAAAAAAAAAATTTGGAAATAAAGAGACTATCAAGAAAACTGGATCACATAAAATTAGGACCATTTAAAGTTAAACGATAAATAGGACCTGTGAATTACGAACTATAACTATCTAAGGATATAAGAATCTATTTAGTTTTTCATATCTCCAAATTAGAACCAGCACTATAGGATGCCAAACTATAGACAAAACTTAAACTCGAGAAGGATTATACTGAGTATAAAGTCTAGCAGATTTTAGACTACTAATGGTTTAGGTGTTAGTGGAAGTACCTAGTTAAATAAAAAGAGTACAGACCTAAGGACGACATCTGAGAGCTAATTAGAAACTTAAAGAATAGTTCAGAGCTAATTAACCAGTACTATTGAAAGAGGCAGTAAAGGCTTGCTCTAAAGCGGGGTCTAGTAAGTAAGGAGAATAAAGAATGTTCTACTCAAAACCTGAGAAGGAAGATAAAGCGACACCGGACACTGCAGGTAGTAGTGTACCAGATTGATTCTAACGGTTTTACTCTTTCTTCTCTATCGCATGAACTTCGTTAATTGAGGCAAGCTCATGCTGGAACATTTCTTTCTTTTAAGAATCTATTTAGGCTAGCTCATGATAAAGTCGATGTTCATGAGCCCATAACTCTTCTTTACGACGACAGTGATTAAGAAGATTATCTTAGGTTTTTTCTAACTAACAGCAAAGGCGCTCTTTGTCACGATCCAACTAATCCTATTCAGGCTAGGACATAATAAGGTCGCATTTTGTATTCCAGTTAATATATTTGGAATAACGCTTAGAGGAGAGACGTATTAGATAGTAGCGACCGTTGTCACAACAGTAAGAACATAGTGACAGCATGTGACGGGGTTTATTACAGATTTAAGAAGCTAAACGGCAAGCACGTATTAGAGATAACTTAAGACGTGTCATCATTAAAAAGCTAGGCAGAACAGAAAGAAAGTTAAGAATCTTATAGTTTAGAGCACAGGCCGGAGGACCTGTTGCCTTTATACTATTTATAGAAGGGAGAAACTATCTTCCAAGACGAAGACTTAGAAGAGAGGGATAGTGTTACGGACAGTAATAGTAAGGCAACTACACCTAAGGAGCTAAAGGAACTGGTAACGACAGCTAATAAGGCTCTGGAATGGAAACGTATATTTGAGCTGGAAAGAAAGAACTACAAGCGTGCATGGGACGCGTTGGCACAGGCTAAAGTACAGGCCAAGAAACGAGAATAGAGATATAGAACCATGCCTGAGGATTAGAAGCAGTAGCACATGTGATCAAGCGAGGGCTTGGTAGATGAGTGTAAATAAAGAAGATGATGCTAAGAAAGGACTCATCTTCCTTTATCTTCTCTGGCAGTATCTAATATACGGCTAATAGGTATACAATGTACGCACGGAGGATTTCCTATAAATATGAGACATAGAATGGCTCAGGGATATTTTGGATTCTTTATAGTTACTCTAAAATCGAGATCTTCTCTCTAAGTTGAGACCTGACCTTGAGTGAAATAGTTTGACACTATCTTATTAAATCTATTATACACTCTCTTCCTACTTTGCGATAAAGATTAAACTCTATCCTGTTAAACTTAGAGCTATCTATTCCAGATACGGAAAGAGCTAAGAACTATTAAGTAATCAGTTAGGGCAGAGTTGCTAACGTAAAACGTACCGTTAAGTTAAGGCAACTCATAATAATTTAATCTTAAGATTTTGTAATAAGACGCTGTTAATGCCTTTTTGAATACTAAACTATTAAAAAAGACATACTATACGCCACTAGAGAGCTTTAAGTATCTTAATTTAATTCTACTACTATTATAAGTGCTATACGGCTTAAAGTAATTACTATAACTTTAATATAATAAGCTTCATAAAACGCTTCTTGAATTTGGCTTAAAGAAGGTTCCAGGAGTTAATTACTTGTTTATAAATAGCAAGCTAATTATATTCTTTTACGTTAACGATATTATAGCTATGTGTACTAAAGAGGACTTTTTTATTCTATAAGAATTCGAAAATATACTACTATAACGCTATCAATTACAGTAAATAGGTGAGCTTAAGTAGTTTCTAGGAATTTAAGTTAATAGAAATTAGAAAGAAAGAAAGCTTTAGCTATTACAAGCTTCTTTTATTAATAAGATTTATAATAAATTTAATATTAAGACACCTGTAGATAGGTATTACTCTAAGACTTTACTACCTAATAAATTTATTTAAGTATCTGAATAGAAATACGACGCTTAGTGTATATACGCTTACTAGTAGTAAATCAGATCACTAGTCTATCTAGCGCTTATTAGAAGACCTAATATTGCCTATAACTATATACTAATATTATAATTCCTAATGAATCCTTCGTAAAAGCATCTTGAGCATGCCAATCAAATACTAAAGTATCTATAAAAAAATAATATATCATGTAATTAAGCTGTCAGCTATAGATTATTCTAGTTTAATATAAATTAAAGACGAACCTAAGCCTGAGTTTTATAGTATATCTAATATAGCCTTTAGTAATAACCCTACCACCAGAAAGAGCTCTTAAGACTATTTATTTAAGTTATTTAGTAGAGCTATTAATTAGAAAGTAATACTATAACGCTTAGTCACGAGATTAACTATAGAAGCTAAATTACTATTACTATTAACAGCTGCAGTAGAACTCCAGTAGTGGAACTAGTTCTTTAGATTTATTAGATTCAACCCAGAGGTCAAGCCCTTACTGTTTTGTGATAACTAGTAAATAGTATAGCTAATGTAAAAAGACACTTTAAAGCTTAACACTAAGCTCTATCATGTGAACGTACACCAGCATTAGCTATAACAAGAAGTTTAAGAAGATAGGATTAACGTAAAATAGCTGCCTATAAATCAGATACCAGTAGACGGGCTTATAAAGCATCTACCACAATAGAAACATGAGATATTTATGCGCTAACTCAGCTTGGTGGACATTCAAAGCAGGATCTTTAAAAAGTTAAAAGAAATTATCAAATAATAGCTTAATTTGCTGATTGAGCTTAATGGAGGTAAATTTCATAGTTAGTAATTACTCTCCTTTAGTACTCTCAATTTCCTATCCAAATTGCTTGTTTAGGCTTAGCGTCTTTTCTTTTAAGACTCGTTATTCATTTACAGCCTATACTATGGCTCGTACAGGCTGAGGGGGTGTGTAACTGAGTGCTAGTCTCTCAGATAACTCCATTACTTATATACTAAGTTCTCCTGTTAATTCTCCTGAAGATCGTCTTCTAATAATCTTCTCCTAACGATCTTCTCCTGACGATCTTCTCCTAAAGATCGTCTCCTAACAATCCCCCCTATCGACATTACAAGCACATATTTAAGTAGGATAGCCATTTATAGTTTTCAATTCATGAGATTACTCTACATCTTTACCCTGCGTCCGATCAGATTTTACGCTACGTTAGAGCTCCGTTCTATTAAAAGCTTACTAATGGGAGGGGATTGGCAATATTGATGCAAGACGGAGCGTTAATTCACACTACAAAGGCTACTCAAAAGTATATGCATGAGCATAGGATTTTGTACATAGATTAGTAAATAAAGTAAAGTTAAAACAAGTTGTATTATAAAAGCAAACGTTTTGTGACGGTGCTGCTCGCTCTGCTCGCTGCAGGCCACATGATATCACAACTGGCTACGCCAGCCACGACCTAGCGCAGAGCTCAGAGCATGGCTAGCTCGCGCTCAGGCCATGCACCGCCCTATTTAGAGGCGAGCCCCCTTTGTACCTCTTCTCTCCCCATCTTAGTGTAGCTGAAATAGAGCCAACTTATCCCGTCAATCTGCATCAATGCTACGACGCGTGAAGACCGAGCCCGTTATCACACGTTTTATTAATTTAAAGCCTACTCAAAGCCCTGATTTAAACCCTATTAAGAACCTTTGGAGGATCATGAAGATACGCATTTCAAGGGGACGCGAATATATTAGAACTCGGGCACAAATGGTGAATATATTAAAGGAAAAGCAGGATCGGGTTATCCTAGAAGACTATAGAAGTGTATTCTCTCTTGGTCAAAGCGCATGAAGGAAGCCATCAAGAGCAAAAAGTGGATCAACTCACTACTGAGCTCTTTAGAACACCAAGAAATCTCTTGTATTCGAGCTTTACATAGAGCCAAAAAGCTTCAAATTTGATTGATTTTTGCCGGAGATATGGCCTTCCTAGTTAGGTAGACTACCCCGCTGCAGAGCTCTGACCACATAGTGGCCATTGACGTTTGGAAGCCGATTTGTAAGACGCCATCTTATCATTGCATTTCATCAAGCTCATGCCTCCGGTTGACCCAAATCTTCCGAATCCTTGAGCTTGTATAAATCATAAAGCTCTCTCAAATCCAAAATCATTTTGCGGGGTTAAATCTAGTACACACCAAATTCGCAATAATTTGAACCCTCAGTATGCCATTCTTCACGACTCCTACGGATAACATCTCTATCTTCTATACAACCAATGGCTCGTCCTCTGCTCCCCCAATCCTACTAATCCATGGTTGGTGCTGCGATTCGCATGATTGGTCCTGGCAAATTCCCTTCCTCTCCCAAACCTACCATGTCATAGCTATGGACTTACGTGGTCACGGACGTTCCTCCGCGCCCGAATCCGTCGAATACAGCCCCAAAGGCTTCATCGTCGACGCAGCATCTCTTCTTCGACATCTCGGATTCAATCAAAATGTCATCATAATCGGGCACTCCATGGGCGGGGTTACTGCCTCGGCATTCGCAGTACTAGAACCGGGGTTGGTGAAGGCTATTGTGCTGGTTGATCCACCATACTGGCGTGCCAACGAATTTGCCGACGCGGTACTTCCGCAGATCCGAGGGCATCCGGCGATTGAGGATTGGTGTATTGAACCCTATAGTGCGCTTATTGCGCCTAATACGCCTGAATGGATGAAGATGTGGTATATTCGACGACTTTTGGGCACACCGAGGCATGTTATTTCAAAGTGTCTGGAGGGCCTGCTTGCGGAGGGGAAACTGGGGAGGGAGGAGGTTTGTAGGAAATTTGTGGAGGGCAGAAAGTGTCCTAGGTATGTGGTGTATATTGAAGAAGATACAGCAGAGAAAGAGAAGAGTTTGGGTATGGGCACATTGGATGAGGTGGTGTTGATGAAGGGAGTTGGTCATTGGCCGCATCAGGCGAAGAGCGAGGAATTTAACAGTATGCTTGGGAAGTGGTTGAACAGGCTGGAGGAAAATTAGTGAGATAGAGTCCCGATAGCCTTGATATAAGTTGATCATACATTTTCCAGTATCTTTTCGGATTTGAGTAGATGCAAAATTCCAAATTTTTCCAGGGTTTTATACTGCCCTGAAAATGCTGGTTCCACGACTCTCACCCCTGTCACCATCTCTGTATCCTTTATCAGAGCTTCCATTGGAGTCATATACAGACTTGTCAACAAGTAAGTCACTTGCCAAGACTTGCTTGCTTACTTCCTTATATAATCAATCAAGCAAGCAAGTCGCAGAGGCCCATTTTAGCCAATCAAGCAAGTTCTCGGGGTCTTACTTGCTTGCTTGCTTGTTCTTACTTGGTCGAAGTTAGTGAGGCTATTCAGCTACGTGCAGGAGCAGCTTCGTGATAGTTTTTGGGTGTTGTAGTAGGGTTGAATTTGACGAAGTAGGCTTACTAAGGCTTGGCCAGCCAGTAGCAAACCCATCACCGCGATCCTTAATAAGGCTCAAATTAATTGACAACTCCTCATCTCATCAACCACCACCTTTATCCATCTAAAATTAATATTGAAAATGTCTAATAACCTTAATTAAGCCTTCCAGCAGCACGTCAGCTAAGTTTCTGGCCCCTCTCTACCTACCATTACCGTCTCTAAGGCTGCCAGCGCATCCACCTACACATCTACTAATGATACCGAATATAGTGTAAATGATGACGCTTTTAGTAATAATTATAAAGGAATTGACTAGGAGAGGCTTCTAGACCTACAGAAATACGTAAGTATGCTGAAAAAAACTCTAAGCTAAATATATTAACACAGGTATTGCTATTAAACTTATACTAATTCTAATAAAATCTTCTGGATTTATTATTAATACTATTAATGTAAACTTGTTAATATAGAAAGGCCTAATAGGTATAATATTACTAATACTACTAGTTTAGCTACTACATATCTTAGAAAGCAATTCTCTAGCCATAAATTTAATAAAAATAGAAAACTTTAACCTATAATTAGAAAAGGTCAATAATTCTTAATATAACATATAATAAGAAAAAAAATAAAGGTACCTTAAAAAGTTGCTAATAAATTAGAAGAATTTAATGTATAACTATTTTAGTGTTAAACTATATACTAGCTACTTAAAAATAATTACCTATTAAGTAAGTTTAAAACTGTAACAAGGTTCGATAGCAGCGTAGTAATCTGCATTGTGTGAGGTGAAATAAAGTTGAAGCTTGCCCCTCAAAGAGGTGCGCGGGTCCAAGATATATACATGAGGTCACATGACATAGTTAAGTAACGGCTGGGGGGCGCTGGTGCAGCGCCACCGTTACAACTATCTCCCCCTTCTTAGAGTGACTGTCCTCAGTCGCTGCCTTCAACAGCAGCAAATAGTAGGGCCTTCATGGCCACTAGGAGTAATGGGGTGGGCTGGCGTCAGTAAACTCCCAAAAACCTGCTTCACAGGAAAAACTGGAGAAGGCTGCTACCTGAATGCTGTACGCTGACAAGACGCCGCAGTTGTACTTGCTGTATGAAAATTGATTGATAGCCTTTTTGGTATCGATATCCGCGTTGAATTGACTTCTTGTCCACATTGAAAGAAATTTGAATGAAAGCTTGATAGGGCCTCTTGCCTACAGGAAATTCGAACTGAAGCCTGACAAGGCCTCCTGCCCACAAGGAATTCAAACTAAAGTCTGATAGGCAAGAAAATTTAAATCTGAAGCCTGATGAGGCCTCTCGCCCATCAGAAGATTGAATGAACCTTGGTAGGTCATCTTGCTCGAACATTACAGCAGCAACTCTGCGTCCTGCTGTGCCGCCCTGCCACGGCTCCTTGAGTAGAGTTTAATGAATCTCTTTCAAGTTGATGGCTGATGTTTGGCTAGCTTCCTAGTTCGAAGGCTTCTTGCCTGAACGTAATAGCAATAATCGACTTAAACGTAGCTTATACACACTCTAGGTAGCAGCATTTTTAGCTTGCGCCTAGGCAGTACAGCGAGGAAGTAAAGTCAACTTCGTATAGAAGCAGATTGAGGGACACATCCTTCATGGGATGAGGTATGTGGCCGGTCTCGCCGTTGAGGCGCTGGTTGAGCGCTTTCGTCGCGCTTCTGAATTGCCCAGGAGTCCGTCTTTTGGAGCTCCTGGATTGTAGCGATAATCGACTTAGAAGGCTACTCGTACACACTCTTAGGGGTAGCAACCTTTTTAGCCTGCATCTGAGTGATATGGCGGGGAATTACCACTTCTCCCTGTGGATTGAGCCCCACCCTAATGGGACAAAGGCATACATCCGTTAAGTCGACTTCGTACAAAAGTTGATTGAGGGAGACATCCTCTGTGGGATGGGGCGTGCCCGCTCCTTGTTGAGCTGTTTTCTGGCTACCCTCTAGCTCCTCTCCTGTGGCCAGCAGGGGCGAGGACTGGCTCCGATCTTTTTAAGTGCCCTCCTTGGAGGCGCAAAGGCACGCTTGGCTGCCTTCCATCATGTGGCTTGACTGAATGCAGCGTTCTTGCTGCTAGAAGACACCTGCTAGCGTTCTGAGCTGATGAAAACTGGTTGAAGGCACAGCGCTGACTCCGCGTACGCTGCCCTCTTGCCAGCCATCTTGACTTCACGACAACTTGTCGTAGGCACAGCGCCGACTCTGTGTACGCTGCCCTCTTGCCAGCCATCTTGGCCTGACAACAACTTGTTGTAGGCACACACTAAAGATATCGATGTATAGGCGTAGCGCCGTTGCTACCCTTTCGAAGCACCTTCGCTACACCAGCGTACGGCAATCCTTCTTATGGGCTTACGACACTGCCCCAATAGGTAGCAGACAGCCATGAGTAAGGTAATTGCTCTGTAGCTATGCAACAATTTAGATGCTTGTAGGAAAGATGGCTCTGTCGCCAAATCTCCGCCCGCCCGCCTACTTGGCTCCATCGCCATAGGGACCCTAGCGGGGGAGGTTGATGTCGATATCGATGTGCATCGGCTGAGCAGCGCCATCGCTGCGACAGGGTAACTCTGAGTAATGTCTAGTCAGCCATGTAATAGTATGGAGGTTAGGGTTAGGTTTTGGTAGGTTGGTAGGGTTATCTACCCCCCCCTTCTTATGAGCTCGTCCTCGAGGTCATCAAAAAAAAAATTTCGGCATTTTTTGATGATTTCCATGATTTCTCATCGAATTTGGTGGGTCCAACGGAGCAAAAGCCGAGCGCCTGGCGTACGACGCTGGTGCGACGGTTCTGAAACTGCGACGGTTGCGGGACTGTGGCAGTTACAGCAATTGCAAGATTGCGACGATTGCGAGATTGCGACGATTGCGAGATTGCGACGATTGCGAGCTTATGGCGATTGCGAGCTTATGGCGATTGCGAGATTATGGCGATTGTGAGATGGTGAGGATGCAAAAATGAGAGCTAGAAGAATAGGAGAATTACTGGGCCGCTATCCCATGAGATGGTAGAAGCTTTAAAATTGTAACAAGGTTCGATAGCAGCGTAGTAATCTCCATTGTGTGAGGTGAAACAAAGTTGAAGCTTGCCCCTTAAAGAGGTGCGCGGGTCCAAGATATATACATGAGGTCACATAACATAGTTAAGTAACGGCTAGGGGGCGCTAGTACAGCGCCATCGTTACAAAAACACTTACTTTTTATAAGTTAATTATATTTATAAGCTTATTAACTAAAACTAACTTTTAGTAAAGCTATAATTTAGTTACCTAATATATACTATAGTAGTATAATTTTTTTATTTTAATTATATATTAGTAACTTACTAACATAATGTTCTTCATATATAAATTATTTAATAATTAAATAAGTAAAAGTAATAAAAAAGTATTTACTAAAATTTATATATACTACTTATTAAGTAAAAGTAAGCTTAAAAAGTACTTAATTACTTTTTTATAACTTATAGATATATATATAAGTAAGAAAATTATAGAAATTATATAAAAAACTTTTAAAGCTTTTAAAATCTACTTTAATTAAATTAGCTCTTTTGTACTTAATTATTATTATAGTAATTACTTATAATACCTTATAAAAGCCTTCTAAAGAAGCCTTTTTTATAAGCTTTTTTATTATATTATATATTTATATATTAGTTTCATGCTAGTGTATAAGTTTTTGCTTAATATTATAGTAACTATTTATAATATCTTATAAGAGCTTTCTGAGAAAGCCTTTTTTATAAGCCTTTTTTCTTATTACGTGTTTATATATTAGTTGTATGCTAGTATATAAATTCTATTTCTAAATATTTTTATTTATAACCTATCTTATTCTTTTTCTCTCTTTTACGTAATATTTTAAACTATTACTTAGTATTATATATAGTAACTAATTAATACTTCTCTTTAAGCTCTTAATTTTTTATATGTAGTATTCTTATAACACTATATTATATTACTAACTCCCTAATAAAATAGATAATCTAAAACTTATTAAAATTCTTAGGGACCTTATCTCTTAACTTTTAACTCTAAAAATAAGTAATAAATTACTTGTAAAGACTTTAGTTAAATAAGAAGTTTATTACTAAAAGAGTATAGAAGCTTTTTATAAGGAATTTTATAAATTAAAGTAAATATTTATCTACTTAGTCTCTACTATTACTATTTTTTCTATTAATAAAAATCTAGCTTTTACTACTAGTATATTTAGAAATGACTTAAGTCTTATAAACTTAATACTTATAGTAACTCTAACTATATTCTTTTTACTAACTTTATTAAAATAACTATCTGATTCTTCTACTTTCTTTAGCTAATATCCTAAATTATAAATATTTATTAAATAACTATATAATAAGCTAATAGGAAATAAGAATTAGTATTTAACTAAATAAGTTTACCTCTATTATACTATCAGCTGTCTATAAGAAAAAGCTTTTAATTTAGTAAGATTATTTTAACTAGATATTATATAAAGCCTAGTAAATTTATTTAAAAGCACTTATAAAGATCTAAACTAAAAGGCTATTATATAAAAAAAGTTAGTTTATATAAGCTAAGAAGACTAAAGCTTCTCTTCTTTCTTTATAGAATTCTATAAATATGCCTAGAAATCTGAATGAAATAACTTTATTTTAATTACACGCCTAATAGAAGTTCTCTACTCTAATTTTTATTATACTCTAATTAGAGTTAACTTCTCTAATAATCTCATTAAATATATAAATATAATTAGTAAATATTATAATAATATGCTTATATTAGCTTTAAAGGGAAACTAATATAACTTATATTATCTAATTATAAGGCTAGGAACTATACTATAAAAAGACTTTAATATTATAGAAATTAATGTTATAAGCTATATTTTTTTTTATCTACCAAAAAAAAAAAAAAGACGCATTTAAGAAAATCTTTATTTTAAATATAATAAATATAGTTACTTTATTTAAGATTGCTTATTTCTTTTATCTAAACTTTAATTTAATAGTCTATTTTAAAGAGATATCTTTTAATAGTTGTTTTACTTATTCTTATCTAGTTCTAATAGATTCTGTAGTAAGAAACCTAACTAGTAATTTAAACTTAACTTATTAAAAGCCTCGTTCTAGAGATAAATTGCTTTTTAGAATATTTTTAATATTAAATTTCTATTAACTTATAGACCTCTCACTTAATAACTAATTCTTAAGACTATTAAGTAAATATTTTGTGTATTATTTAATAAAATAACTTATTTTACTCTATTACTACTTTAATTAATACTAAAGTAACTAGTATAGGTTATATTAGTAAATCTTTAGTTAGTATTTAAAAACTCTATTTCTTATTACTTCTACACATTCTATATCTTACTAGTTTTAATAGAAAATAACTTAAAAGAGATTATATTTTATACACTACTAGTATAACTCTCCGCTATATAAATTATATTAAGAAGATTTATTTTTATATAATAGCTATAGAAAACTATAAATTAATTCTTAGCTAATTTTAAATAAAAAAGTATAAAGTTAACTTTAACTATAATATATAAAAACTGTTTTTTAATATTTTTTATTACTAGACTTACTATCTACGCTTATCTTAATTACTAATACTTTTAAAGAAATTTACTAACTATCTAAAAAACCTTTTAGTAAAGTTTTTATTAAAAAGCTTTTATTTTAATACTATTTACTTACTTTACTTTTAAATTTACTTTTTAAAATTACTACTAACTACCTAAGCGTGATATAATAACTAGTTAGTTAAAATAAACTATTAATTATAAGAACCTAATATCTACTTAAAGGATTTTCTAGTAAACTATTTTTTAGTAGACTTCTATTTAAAAGCCAAATTAGTATCTAAACACGTACCTAAATTTAGTACTAAGTTAAATAAAAACTTTATAAAAAAGTCTTTCTTCTAAAGTTCTAAAAATTTCTTAGTAAAAGATTTACTAAAAGAGTTCTACTAGAAGCCTAAACTTAATCTAAAAATAGATATTTATTTAATAAGAACAGTACTTCTTATTTAGCTTACTTAAAAATATAAATATAAAATCTTTACTGTTTTAATAGCTAATATTAATAAGACTTTAGTTCTAAAACTTTACACTAACTTATCTATAAAGGTCTTAGGAGAATATTATAATATACTAAAAACTTTTTTATATAAAGAAGCTAATAGGCTATTTAAATACTAGCTTTATAACTATAAAATTATCTTTAAAAAGGAAAAGTAACCTAGATTTATATCTCTTTATAAAATATTTTAAAATAAACTTAAGGTTTTTAGAAAGTATTTTAATAAACACCTTACTAAGAAATTTATTAGAGTAAGTTCTTTTCTAGTATTCTCTCCCATTATCTTTATAAAGAAATCTAATAAAGATATTTAATTTTATGTAAATTACTAAGCTTTAAATGCTATTACTATTAAAAACTATTATTTAATTCTATTAATTTAAGAAACCCTGTTTTGCCTTAGTAAAGTAAAGTACTTTATAAAACTTAATATTATCTTAGTTTTTAACTACCTTTATATTATAAAAGGAGATGAATAGTTAACTGCTTTCTAAATTTAATATAGTTTATTTAAGTATTTTATTATATTTTTTAGACTAGCTAACACACTAAGTACTTTCTAATATTATATAAATAATATTCTTTAGTTATACCTTAATATATTCTATACAATCTATATTAATAATATTCTAATTTATAGTAACTTTTTATAGGAATATTAGTAATACATAAAATAAATTCTAGAAGCCCTAGAAAAAACTAGCCTATAACTTAATATTAATAAATGTAAATTTCACTAAAAACAAGTTACATTCCTTAGGTATATTATTTTTATAAAAGAAATTAGTATAAATCTAAATAAGATAAAGGATATTCTTAATTAAGAAAATTTTTATAATATTAAAGATATAAAAGCGTTTCTAAAGTTTACTAATTTTTATTAATAATTTATTAATAATTTCTCCTATATTATAGCTCTACTTATAGCCTTAATGAAGAAAAATACTTAATTTAAATTTAATAACACCTATTAGAGTGTATTTGAAATTTTAAAACTTATATTTATAACTGCTCTAATTTTCTAATATTTTAATTTAAAACTACTAATTATTATAAAAGCTAACTTCTTAAACTATATAACTACTAGTATACTTTCTTAGAAAAATAAATAAAGTAAACTAAAACCTATTACTTACTTCTTAAAGAAGCTAGATTCTACTAAATGTAACTATAAAATTTATAATAAGAAATTACTAGCTATTATATACTGTTTTAAATAATAAAAACCTAAACTAAAAGGTATTATTTTTTTAATTTAAGTACTAAGCAACTATAAAAACCTATAATACTTTATTATTATAAAGTAACTAAGCTATTAATAGGCCTATTAGGCCAAATACCTATTTTAATTTAACTTTATAATTATATACTAACTAGGTAAATAAGAGAGGAAATTAGATGCCTTTACTTACTATATATAAAATACTTTAGCTTAAGAAGAAGTCTGTAGAGCTTAATAACAAATACTTCTTTATCTAAAACTATTTAATAATATATTAGAATTTAACTTAACTAAAATAAATAGGTTTATTTAACAGATTATTAAAGATAAATACCTAAATAATAAGTTTATTTAGGAAATTTTATCACTAATACGGGATAAAACCCGTCATTCTAAGAAAATTTCTTTAAGTAAATATAAAAACTAAGAAAGTTAACTATACTACTACAGCTAACTAGTAATACCTAATAATAATAAACTTAAAATTAAACTTCTTTAAATTATGCATGATTCCTCTACTAGTAATAATTCTAGTTATAGAAAAACTCTTAAAATTCTATAACACAAATACTACTAGCTCTAGATGTTTAAAATAATATGTTAATATATATTTTATTATTATATCTACTAAAGATCTAAAGCTTTTTATAAGAAGTACTATAGCCTCTTAAAATCTCTTTTTATTTCTAAAAGAAGGTAGAAGGATATCTCTATAGATTTTATTACTAATTTTCTAGAATCTAAAGGCTGTACTAACATTATAGTAGTAGTAAACTACTTTATAAAATATTAATATCTAATTTCTTATAATAAGATAACTATTCTAGCTGTAGCTTATTTTTTTTACTATTATATATAGATAGACTATAGTTTGTTAAAAATAATTATATTAGACTAAGAAACACAATTTATCTCTGCTTTTTATAATAAATTATGTAAATAATTATAAATTAAACTCTAATTATCTTCTGCTTATTATTTAAAAACTAATAGCTAAATAAAAAGAGCTAATAGTATAATAAAGTAAGTCTTATATATATATATATATAAACTACTAGTAAAATAACTAAATAAACTAGCTACTCTTAGTATAGTTTAAAGCTAATAATATTATATCTAAATTTATAAAAGTTTTTTTATTTCTAACTAATATAGGTTAACACCCTTAAATGGGTTTTAAATCTCTTATAGAAATTTAAAAACGTTTATACTAAGTACTATAAGCTATAGAAGTTAATTATATAATAGAGAAAATAGCTAATATTTAATAACTAGTTTAAAAAGAGATAATCTAGGTATAGGCTCTTTAAAAAGAGTATATAAATAGAAAATAATTACTTACTCTTAATTACTAAATAAGAGATATGGTTTAGCTTAATATATAAAATATTTAAACTAAATAACTCTCTAAAAAGCTAGACTTAAAGTCCTTAGGGAAATACTGTATTTTTTTAAATAATTTCTTTATATATATACTAACTTACACTCCCTAAATTTTTAAATATATATTTAGTTTTTTATATATCATTACTTCAGCCTGCTGTGCTTGAATTTAAATATTTTTTAAATTAATAAAACCTATTACCTAAACCTATTAAAGTTAATAGTAAAACTAAATACTATATTAAATAAATTAAAGAACTGCGTTTAAACTACAGGCGGAAATGCTATAAATATCTAGTTAAATAAACTAAATATAATAACCTAATATAAGAATTTATAAATAATCTCTAAAATATAACTACTATAAAAGAATTCTATTTTAAAAACCTAGACTAATTTAAATCTAATATTTAACATAAATACTTTTTATAGAAGCTTAGATTAAAGAAGAAGTACTATTATAGTAATTATTTATAATATCTTATAAAAGTTTTTTAAGAGAGTCTTTCTTATAACCTTTTTTTTTTATTATATATTTACATATTAGCTATGCGCTAGCATATAGACTCTATTTCTAAATATTTTTATTTATAATCTATTTTATTCTTTTTTTCTTTTTTACGTAATATCTTGAACTATTACTTGGTATTATATATAATAATTAATTAATACTTTTTTTTAAGCTTTTAATTTTCTGCACGTAGCACTCTTATAATACTTAAATACTTTATTTATAATTTATTTTATTTCTTTCTTTCTTTACACAATGTTTTAAATTATTACTTGGTATTATATAGAGTAATTAATTAATATCATTTTTTAAGTTCTTAATTTCTTGTATGTAGTACTTTCGTGATATTATATTATATTATTACTATTATTAGTAAAATATCTAACTCTTTAAATACTCTTATTTTAATTATAGAACTTATATAGTTATTTAAGAAATAAATAACTATAATATAGAACACATTTACTAAAACACTAAAATAATAATAAGTATAGTTAGAATATTAGTAAGTATAACAACAGAAATTTATTAACACTCTTTAAAAAGAATTATAAAATGTTTAAAAATAAATTACGTTTATTTCTTTTTATTTTACTATTTAAATAACTATTACTAAAAAAGTTTTAGTAAATACTACTAGTTTATTTAGAAATAGCTTAAATTCTATAATTCTAATTCTATTTATAACTATAACTAGTACCTATCTCTAAGTTCTTTAAATTATGGTTAAGTAAGTAAAGTTAATTTTTATACTAAGTTTTATTACTTTATTAGTAATAATAAAATCTAATTACTTACCTAATCTTTTAATATTTACTAGAAAGTAAAAAAATTTACTTATTTTTATTAAATAACTCTACTATAAACTTAAAGATAATATTAACTAATATTTTATTAAATACTTTTAGTTTCTATATGTATACTTAAAACTAAAAAAGAACCTAGTAATACTTATAGACCTTTTTATAAATTAAAATATATATATAATAAAGTAATTAATTGCCTTTCTACTAGCTACATATAGAAACTTAAATAAAAAACTTATTACTTTAAGTAAACTTAATTTGTTCTACTAAGAGTAAAAAAGTTTTACTATTTACTTTATTAAATTCTACAAACTAGCTATTAATACTAAATTAAACGAAATTAGTCTAATTATATAGTTAAAAAGATCATTAAATAATAAGCTTTGCTAAATAATAATAAGTATTAAAAATTTTAATATATTAAATAACTACGCTAATTTAATATTTTTATATAATAATAATTTTTAGTATCTTTTTATGCTATGCTACTATAGGCTGTAACTTATATTATAATAAAACTCTAATATTATAGAAATTAATATTTTCAACTATATATTTTTTTTTAAATTAGCTAAATGAAAAGCTTAAAAACGTAATAACTAATACTTTAAGTATAATAAATATAGCTATATTTTTTAAAACTATTTTATTCTTTTACTAAAACTTTAATTTATAAATCTATTTAGATTCTAATAATTAACCTATTTTGTTCTTTCTTTAGATTTAAATTTTTTTATAAATAAGAATATTTCTAAACTTTTTAAACTAGCTTACTAAAAGCTCTATTCTAGAGTTAAGTTACTTTTTAGAATATTTCTAATATTAGATTTTTATTAATCTATAGACTTTTTGTTATAGTATTGACTGTTAATCCTATAATATACTATATAAAAATATAGAATTCACGTTTATATATAGTAAGGCCCCTATTTATTTAGCCTAAACCTGCCTATTTTTTTTATTTTCTTTTTATTTAAATATCTTGTATTTTATAGCTAGTGTATATATAGCATTAGCTTAGAAATTTAATACTTATTTATTTAGTATTTTTATTAAATATATGTCAAGCCATAACACCTCTTACCTAATAAGTAATTCTTAAGACTATTAAGTAAATATCTTGTATACTATTTAATAAGATAGCTCTTTCTATTCTATTATTACTTTAATTAATACTAAAGCTATTAATATAAGTTATATTAGTAAACCTTTAGTTTATACTTAAAAATATTATTTTTCATTTCTTTTAAACATTCTTTATTCTACTAGTTTTAATAGTAAACGTTGTAAAAAAAGTTATATTTTATATACTACTAATATAACTCTCTATTATTTAAATTATATTAAAGATATCTGTTTTTTTAAAACAGCTATTAAAAATTACGAACTAATTTTTAGCTAACTATAAATAAAAAAGCATAAAGTTAACTTTAATTATAATTTATAAAAGTTACTTTTTAATATTTTCTATTACTAAACTTACTATTTATACTTATCTTAATCTCTAATTTACTTAAAAGAATATACTATTTACTTAAAAAACCTTTTAGTAAACTCTTTACTAAAAAGCTTTTACTTTAATATTATCTATATATAGTGTACTTAAATTTATTTTCTAAAGTTATTACTAACTACTTAATTTTAATATAACTACTAGTTAACTAAAATAAACTACTAGTTATAAAAATTAGATATTTATTTAAAGACTCTTTTAGTAAACTATTTTTTAGAAGATTTTTATTTAGAGTCTAAATTTATATTTAGACACGCACTTAAATTTAACACTAAATTAAATAAGAACTTTATAAGAAAGTCTTTTTTTTAAGGTTTTAAAAATTTCTTAGTAAAGGCTTTATTAAAAGAGTCTTATAAAAAACTTAAATTAAGTATAAATATTTATTTAATTAGAGCAGCTCTCTTTATATAAATAGCTTAAAAACATAAATATAAAATCTTTACTATTTTAATAGCTAATATTAATAAAACTTTAGTTCTAAAAATTTATATAAATTTAGCTATTAAAGTTCTAGAGAATTATTATAATATTTTTAAAATATTTTTACATAAAAAAGCTAATAGACTACTTAGATATTATTTATATGACTATAAAGTTATCTTTTTTAAAAAAAAACCTAAATTTAAACCTTTTTATAAAATGTTCTAAAATAAATTAAAAGTTTTTAGAAAGTATTTTAATAATTATTTTACTAAAAAATTTATTAGAGTAAGCATGTTTTTTATAGCTGTACTAGTTATTTTTATAAAAAAACCTAATAAAGGTTTTTAATTCTATATAAACTACTAAGCTCTAAATACTATTACTATTAAAAACTATTATTCTATTTTATTAATCTAAGAAATTCTAGTTTATTTTAATAAGATAAAGTATTTTATAAAGTTAGATATTATCTCAGCTTTTAATTATCTTTATATAGTAAAAAAGAGATAAATAGTTAATTACTTTCTAGACCTAATATAATTTATTTAAATATTTTATTATGTTTTTTAAACTAGCTAATATATTAAGCATATTTTAGTACTATATAAATAATATTCTTTAACTATTTCTTAATATATTTTATACAGTTTATTTTAATAATATTTTAATTTATAGTAACTCTTTATATGAATATAAATAATATATAAAATAAATTCTAAAAGCTCTAAAAAAAGCTAGCTTCTAACTTAATATTAAAAAATATAAGTTTTATTAAGAACAAGTTACCTATTTTAGGTACATAATTTTAATAAAAGAAATTAGTATAAATTTAAATAAAGTAAAGAATATTCTTAATTAAGAATTTTCTAGAAATATAAAGAATATAAGAGTATTCTTAAAATTTACTAATTTCTACTAATAATTTATTAATAATTTTTCTTATATTACGTCCCTGTTTATAGCCTTAGTTAAAAAAGATATTTAATTTAAATTTAATAACGCCTACTAAATAGTATTTAAATTCTTAAAATATGTATTTATAATTATTTTAATTCTCTAATACTTTAATTTAGAGTTGCTAATTATTATAGAAACTAATTTTTTAAACTACATAACTACTAAAGTACTTTCCTAGAAAAATAAACTAAGTAAACTAAAATCTATTATTTATTTCTTAAAGAAGTTAAGCTCTATTAAAGGTAACTATAAAATTTATAATAAAAAGCTATTAGCTATTATATATTATTTTAAATAATAAAAACCTAAGCTAAAAAGTACTACCTTTCTAATTTAAGTATTAAGTAATTATAAAAGTTTATAATATTTTATTACTATAAAATAGTTAAGCTATTAACAGGCCTGTTAAATTAAATACTTATTTTAATTTAACTTTATAATTATGTACTAGCCTAGTAGGTAGAATAAGAAACTAAATACTTTTACTTACTATATATAAAATACTTTAGTTTAAGAAGAAGTCTATAAAGCTTAATAACAAACACTTTTCTACTTTAAACTATTTAATAAAATACTAGAATTAAACTTAACTAAAATAGATAAATTTATTTAACAAATTATTAATAACAAGTACTTTAATAATAAGTTTATTTAGAAAATTTTATTACTAAAATAGAAAAAATCTAACACTCTAAAAAACTTTCTTTAAGTAAATATAAAAACTAAAAAAGTTAATTATATTATTATAGCTAATTAGTAATACTAAATAATAATAAACTTAAAATTAAAATTCTTTAAATTATATATAATTCTTTTGTCAGTAGCTACTCTAGTTATAAAAAGACTTTTAAAATTCTATAATATAAATACTAATAGCCTTAAATATTTAAAATAATATGCTAATATATTTTCTATTACTATATTTATTAAAAATTTAAGATCTTTTATAAAAAGTATTACAGCTTCTTAAAGTCTTTATTTATTTTTAAAAAGAAGTAGAAGAATATTTTTGTAAACTTTATTACTAATTTTCTAAAATCTAAAAGCTATATTAATATTATAGTTATAGTAAACTACTTTATAAAATACTAATACCTAATTTTTTATATTAATATAACTATTATAGATGTAGCCTGTTTTTTCTATTAGCATATATAAATAAACTATAACCTTTTAGAAATAATTATATTAAATTAAGAAACATAATTTGTTTTTACTTTTTATAATAAACTTTATAAATAACTATAAATTAAATTTTAACTGTTTTTTGCATACCACCTAGAAACTAATAACTAAATAAAAAAAAGCTAATAGTATAATAGAATAAATTCTACGTGTATACATAAACTACTAATAAAATAATTAAGTAAATTAGCTTCTTTTAGCATAGTTTAAAGCTAATAATACTATATTTAAATTTATAAAAGTTTTATTATTTTTAGCTAATATAGGTTAATACCTTTAAATAAGTTTTAAATCTTTTATAAGAACTTAAAAATAGCCTTACTAAGTATTATAAGCTTTAGAAGCTAACTATATAATAAAAAAATAGCTAATATTTAATAGCTAGTTTAAAAAGAAATAATTTAAATCTAGACTCTTTAAAAAAATATATAAATTAGAAATAATTATTTACACCTAACTACTAAATAGAAAACATAATCTAACTTAATATATAAAATATTAAAACTAAATAACTATTTAAAAAGCTAGACTTAAAGGCTTTAGGAAAATACTATAATTTTTATACAATTTCCTTATATATATACTAACTTAAACTTTCTGAAATTTTTAGTATATACCTAGTTTTTTATATATCTTTACTTTGGCTAGCTGCGCTTAAATTTAAATACCTTTTAAATTAATAAAACTTACTACTAAAACTTATTAAAATTAATAGTAATACTAAATACTACATTAAGTAAATTAAAAAGCTACACTTTAATTATAAACGAAAATACTATAAATACTTTATTAAATAGACTAAGTATAATAACTTAATATAGTAATTTATAAATACTTTTTAAGATATAACTACTATAGAAAAATTATATTTCTAGAATCTAAATTAATTTATTATTTAAGACTTAACATAAACACCTATTACAAGAGCTTAGATTTAAAAGAAGAGTATTATTATAATAATTACCTATAATACTTTATAAAAGCCTTTTAAGAAAGCTTTTTCTATAAGTTTTTTTATTATATTATATATTTATATATTAGCTTTATGCTAGTATATAAGCTCTTATTTAAATACTTTATTTATAGTCTATTTTTTTTTTCACGCTATGTTTTAAATTATTATTTAGTATTATATATAGTAATTAATTAATTTTTTTTTAAGTTCTTAACTTTCTGTACGTAGCACTCTTATAATAATAATACTACTAATAATAATATAATAATAAAAACTTTTATAAAAATATATAAGTTTATTACTTTTTACTATTAATTATATTACATACTTTATTTAATTTTGCTTTATAAACTAAATAATAATATTTAGTATTAATAAAAAAACTTTTAAAAATAATAAAAAGTAACTTTTATAAAAATTTTTTTTTATGAAATTAGTATATATTATTATAGTTAGTAATAAGCAAGGTAATAATTATAAGTAAGAGATTATAAACTAATAAAAAAAATTACTAACTATTAGTAAAGAAGTATATATAGAAAATTAATACCAGATAAAAGGTAGAATAAATGCTCTAAAAAACTAAACAGAAAGTAAAGCTTCTAGCTAATATTATTAAAATAATTAATAAAACTAATAGTAAAGAAAATACATAATATCTTATATAAAAGATTATAAGTATAATATAGATAATTAGAACTAATAGAAACTAAGTAGCTATAATAGGCCTAAGTATTAATAAATTATAAATAAAGAATTTACTATATAAAGGGCGTTCTCTTTAGCTTTTAGATAGTTTTTTTTTATACTTATCTTCTCATTTTAAAGCAACTCTCTAAAATTGTTATATAATAAATTAGTTAGACTATTACTTATTATATTTTTATATTATTAGAATAATTATGTAAGTAAGTTACTATATAACCTTATAAATTACTAAAGTATTTAATATAGTATGTACTTATACTTACTACGTTGAAAAAACTTATATATTATCTTTTTATAGTATAGTAATAAAGGCTATATATTTTTATATAATATGTAAAAACTTTAAGTATATAAAAGCTATAGCCTATTCTATAATACTATAAGTACTTATAGATTATGTGAATTATATATAATAATAATAGGCTTAAGTAGTTTAGCTTTAGTACTAGTATTATCTATAGCTTAAATTATACAGTAATAACAGGCACAAATCTTAGAGCTATAATAAATAATTATAGAGTTAAAAAACTAAGTTAATATAAAAATTTATATTATTAGTACTAAGATATAATTATTAAAAAGGTTTAATAAAACACGTGAACACCTTAAAGAATTTTTAATAAGAATAGAAATATACACCTGCTTTAATAAAAACACTTTTTCTAAGAATTAGAATAGAATTTTTATAGCTAGTATAAATATAAAAAAAAGAGCTATAAATTAGTTTAAGCTCTTAGCTAGAAATTATATAAATAAGAAAACTAAAAAAACTAAAATAACTAATAAAATAAAAGTAGTTTTCTAGAGTTATAATAATTTTAAAACGTAAATAACTATAGTCTTTAGTAAGATTAACGAAGAATAAACTATAGAATATAAAATACAAAACCTTAAGTAAATAAAATTAGTTTTAGTATATATTATAAAGTTTTAATAGCTATAGTTATAAATTAATTAAGATAATACGCTATTAATAGTAACTTATTATACTAGACTTAAAAACTAAGTTAAAAATAAGCTAGTTAAAAGAAATTAACTAGATAATCTTCACGTCTTTATAGAATCTGCTATATATATTAATAACTAGTAGTACAAGCGCGAATTAGAATATAAAAAAAGTTAAGTAATAACTATAAAAAAAAAGACATTAATACAACAAAAATAGACTTATAATAAGATAGATATTAATAAAATTCAGATTAAGAAATTATTATAGAAAAAAAAGCTAAAAAAGTGGTCTATAACTTAAAAATACTGTAAGTAGCTTAATAAAAAAATATATCTAAAATATAGTAACATTAAACACTTTATAAAGAAATATCTAGATAAGAAATTAAAGATTATAATAATAAGAATAAAGCCTAAGCTTATAAGATAAAACCTATAGTAAATAGAAACCTTATTAGTTAAAGTTATTAGTAAGAGACTTAATAACAATTAATATTAAATCTATAGATCTGTGACGGTGCTGCTTGCTCTGCTTACTATACGCCACATGATATTATAACTAGCTACGCTAGCCACGACCTAGCGCAGAGCTTAGAGCATGACTAGCTCACGCTCAGGCCATGCACCGCCCTATTTAGAGGCGAGCCCCCTTTATACCTCTTCTCTCCCCATCTTAGTGTAGCTGAAATAGAGCCAACTTATCCCGTCAACCTGCATCTATACTACGACGCGTGAAGACCGAGCCCGTCGTCACATTACACTAAGATCCCTCTAACTCAGCCGGATGACGGCGACACAATATCGAGGTCAAACCGCGCGATCAATAAGAGCGTTTGATTCGTCAACGACCGCACCTAGAGGATCAATTGCACGACTACGCCGAGTCGTTAGTTCGTTAACCATACGATCTCTACCGGAAAGCCCTACAGCGGTAGGCAATTGAAACCCTGAGCAATAGCCTATATAAGCCCTGCGCGGCAGGCCTCGAGAGCGACTCAGCAGGTAACCGGAAGACCTACAGCGGTAGGCAACGTACCCATTAGATTGGAAGAGAGCTACAAGAGCTCTAGTGAACCCCCCCCCCCCCCCCCCTCATTATCTTCTCCCTGCTAGAGAAACCGACCCCTGTGAGCACCACCAGCTTATCTTCTCCACGCCAGAGAAACCGACTCCTGTGAGCACTACCAGCTCGTCTTCTCCACGCCAGAGAATCAGCCAATCGCTTCACCCTGCTAGGGGCCAGAAGCTCTATACACATACAAGGACGGATAGGTTAGGACCATGGGAAAGCTCTCTACGCTAGAGATGAGGGTCGATCCCAAGGCAACAGCCACTGGCAACGACTACACGCCTATCCCTAAGTCGCTCAGGTGTGCCGCCACATACTACCCTGACAACGTGATTAGAGAAGACTATACCATTAAGAAGCTCCGCATCCAGGCATGACACGACAAGAAACCCTTCGTGGCTACTACCAAGAACACTACCTGGGGAACCGACACCTACGAGCCTCAGGAGATAGAGGTTACGCTTCCTACCCTAATGACCCTTGATTAAGCGATAATCGCTAGCGAGCTAGAGCGTAGCCATCTCAAAGTACTCACATATTACGACCATGCCGATACGCTAGGAAAAGCGCTCAACACGGCCGAAACTAAGCTTAACGAGGCTAGAGATAAGCTTACTAAGCTTCGTCAGCTACTAAATAACACGCTCGAGCGCGTAGCAGATTAAGAGAACGAGATTAAGACACTAAGGGTACAGATAAAGAAACCCACGCATAATATACACTTCTTCCTCTCTGTAAAGGCTAGCCTAGCGCTATTGTTAACACTAGTAAAGAAGACGCGCTTCATAGCTCTGCTATAGACTCCTTAGAACTAGGCTAGCTATATAGCTATAGGACCTAACAATGGTTCTGATATAAAAGATCTTAGTAACTAAACTTTTTAAGTATTACTCTACGTACTAGTCACTCTACTAGCTATGCTTACTATAGGCAGCTATTAAGGTAATAGCTGCTTAGCCTAATTCCCTAATTTACTAATACTTAAAGACAGTAAGAACATCACCTTTAATTAATAGAGGGATATCCTAGAGAATAAGATACACACTAATTAAGACTAGTTTACTAAAGCTAGTAAGTAAACTACTTAAGAGAATATTATCTCTTATATATATATATATACAGAGAGTCCTGTTAACCAGTACCTCTTAATACTTATACGTATAATAAAAGAAAGTAAGTAGCTAGTTAGCTACTAGTATATAGTAAATCACCTAAAGAAAACGTATAGTAACTTATATAAGAGACTTAATACTTATTATAATTTCTAAAAGCTTTACCTTAGAGACCCTATTAACTTTACTATATTTTAAGGCGACTTTTTCTGCCTAGCTTAAGAACGCAGCCTATTTATAGACTAATAGGTAAAAGAATTCTATAAAAAGCTCCTAAACACTCTATATACATAAATAGGCATTTATTAATAGTAGTATTATAATTAGTATAATAAGTATATAGACTTAGCTTAAGATTTTACTAAAGAGCTAGCTCTTAGCACTAGAAAAGCTACTAAATAAATTAATAAAAAAACTAAAAAAATTTAGCTACTATTAATTTAGTAGTTTTATCTAGAAGCTAAGTGTTTAACTTATATAATAGCTACTATTATTCTACTAATACCTATCTCTAAGCTAGCTAGTTACTATAATTATGGGAAATCTAGTTACTTTATAAAAGACTACTAACTACCTATTTAAACTATAGCTAAAGTAATTAAGCTTATAAATACTAATAAAAAGCTTTATACGCTTTAGGATACTAGTAATAATAAAAAGTTTTAGCTTATTATAAAAGAACTATTAGAAAAAAACTTACTATAAAAGAAGTTTTTTTCTTAAGGTTATTTTTTAAAGCTATTAACTAGTTTAACTCTTACTAACTACTATTTAGCAGACTAGTCTTTATTTTATTTTATTATATCTCTACTAATAAACTAGCTATTAAGTTAAGTAGCTTTCTTAATACTAGAGTTAATAGTTTTATTTTAATACACCTAAAGCACATACACGCTATTAAGAAAAGGCTTAAAATAAAAACTTACTAGATAAAATCTATCCCCCTAGCTAGCTATAATAATAGACTAAATAAATAAGTAAATAAGTACTTTTAGGCTAATCTAGTACTAAATAACTATTATTTATTAATTTACTTTATTTTCTGTAACACTAGCCGCTATGATCTTATAATTAATTATAAGCTATTTAAAGATATAAGTACTTTAATTAACTATAAGAAGTAAGTACTTAAATAGCTAGATAATAAGCTAATTAACTATAAGCGTAATATCGTTATTTTAATATAAAACCTATTAACTAAAATTAATCTCTTATACTAAGCTAATACTAACTAATGTGATAAGCTAATAAATATAGTAATTTTATAGTATATTTATAAGCCACCTTAGCGCTCACCCCAGCGTATAGTATAGTAAGAAAATATTAAAAAAATAAAAAAATAGCTTTATTTATAATAGTAGCTAGAGTTAAGTAAGTAAACCTTTTATTTTTAACCTATCTCACATAAAAACCTCTCTAAAATAGGCCTTAAAATTAATACTATAGAAGTTATTACCTTTATAATATATATATAGCAGAAGAAAACTATACTAGAGTATACTAGTATCTATAAAATAGATAAGCTTATTTAGGACTATAGAAATAAGCTTAATCTACTAAATCTAAAGCTCTTCTTTTAAAGCTTTAAAGACTTTTTAGTAAAGGCTTTACTAAAAGAGCTCTATTAATTAAATAAGGACTTTATAGAAAAAGAAAAATTTTAGTAGCTTATTAAGTAAAAGCTATCTTACTCTAGCTATACTAGTATAATTTAGGTCTATTTTTTAAAAAAGAACTCAGATATACTGCCTCCGCATTACGAAGATATTAACCATAATATTAAACTAATAGCTAAGAATATATTAATATTAAGTCTATTATATAGTATATCTTTTAAATAATTATAGTTTATTAAGACTTATTTAAATAACTACTTTTAATAAGGTGTTATTACTTACAGTAACACTTTATATACTTCTCTAGTACTATTTACTAAAAAGCTAGAAAAAAAATAGTACTTTTATATTAACTATTATAAGCTTAATACTATTATAAAGAAAAATATCTATCTAATTCTGCTAATTTAGAAGACTCTTATCTAACTAATATAAATAAAAGTATTTACTAAGCTTAATATATAATAGTCTTTTTATTATATATATTTAAATAAAAATATAAAGGACCTAACTATGTTCTATACTTAGTATAATAACTATAAATACTATATGCTATTATTTAGTCTTTATAATAGCCCTATTATATTCTAATACTATATTAATAAGGTGCTTTATAATATACTTAATAACTTTTATACTATTTATTTTAATAATATTCTAATCTACTCTAAAGACCTGCTGTAGTATAAGGAGTATATTATTTAAATACTAAAATATCTCTAAAATATAAGTCTCTAAATAGATATTAAGAAGAGCGAGTTTATTATTACTAGAATAAAGTTTCTAAGCCTTATTATTAGTATAGAAGGGATTTAAAAGGACCTTAAGAAGATTATTACTATATAAAAATAGCTAGTATCTATATTAGTTAAAAGCTTATAATCCTTTCTAAAATTCTATAACTTCTATAAAGTCTTTCTAAAAAACTATAAATATATTATCTAACTGCTTACTAAGCTGCTTAAAAAGGGCACATAATATATCTTTAATAAATATAAACTAGTAGTCTTTTAGTAAGCTAAGAATTTAATACTATTAAATAATATTTTAGTTTACTACTTACCTTATTATCAGACGCGTATGAAGATAGACGTAAGTAATAAAGTTATTATAAAAATATTATTATAGCTTTAAGAGAATAGTTTTTAGTGACTTATAGTTTTCTACTCTAAGACTATAAGCAAGCCCTAGATAAACTATAATATATATAATAAAAAAATATTAGTTATAATTTATAGCCTTTAAGAATAGCGCTTGCAGCTTATAGGCTTATAAACTACTAAGTTATTTAATACTCTAATTAACTATTATATACTAGAGTATTTCTCTATAAAGCAAGAGCTTACTCCCTACTAAATATACTAAATAATAAGTATAATAAATTATTATCTAATATTTATTTATTATTTTAATATAACTAATATAATAGCTGACGCGCTCTCGCGTAAGTAAGAGAAACTAAAAACCTAAAAAAATAAAAATAAAATAGCCTAAACAGGCGCCTTTCTTTTAGTAGAGTAAATTAATATTAGTTTTATTAAAACTATAAGTAATAACCTAGCTATACTATTAATAAGAGATATACTAGCTACTAATATAATTAAAGTAATTACTACTAATACTTTTATAGCCTTGCTGTCTTTAAATAACCTTTACTTACTAATTAATTATATTATTAAAGTAAATTATAGTTATGAGAGTTTATAGCCATTCTAAGAGCACGCTTTTTTTAGTAATTACTTAGTATAAAAACTTAACTAGAGCCTTCTTATGCACTATAATAAGCTAGTAGTCTTTATTATATACTTCTTAAGAATCTACCTTATTTAAGCTATTTATACTACTTAAGTGATTATTTACTTAAATAAAAGAAAAATAAATAAGCTATTTTATAACCGCTACTACTAGAGCAGTATAAGTAAAAATATAGACGACTATATAACTATATATAAAGCTTATAAATAGAGTTATATACCTTATAATAAGACTTTAGGCTTACTTAAATTACTACTAATCCTTAAGTAAGTATAGTAAGATGTTTTTATAAACTTTAAGTTCTTCTCTTTAAATAAGAAAGAATATAACTATATTTTTATTATTATAAACTAGCTAAGTAAGTACTACTTTTTATTATCTTACTATAAAACCACTATAACTGCTCAGGTAGCTAATATGTACTATTACTATATTTAATAAGTATTTAGTTTATTTAAATTAATAGTCTCTAATTACAGTCCTTAGTTTACTTTAGTATTTATAAATAAGTTATATTAACTAATAGGAATTAAGTAAAAGCTCTTAACGCTATATCACCCCTAAACTAATAAAAATACTAAGGTTCTAAACTAGTACATTAACTAGCGCTTATACTTATTTATTAACTATTATTAGAATAACTAGTTAGACCTGTTATCTTATATGGACTAGACTTAAGTAATTCTACTATATAAGACTATAGGCTTATTACTTTATTAAATTGAGTTTAGCTACTAGCTAATCTATTACTAGAACTAGGAGGAACATATAAAGGTATTTACTATAGTCTATAAATAGATGTCACGTGAGGAAGCGCAGAGCTACGCTAAAGCTTACTATAATATAATAAAACTAGCTATAAAGATAGCTTAATAAGAGATTGCTTAAGTATAAGAGTGATAGGCTTAACAGGCTAATAAGAAGCACTATAAGCTAGACTTCTTTATAGGAGATAAGGTATATATTACACCTAAAGGCTTTATTACTAGCTAACTTAGCTAGAAGCTAGACCAGCAGATATACAGACTCTATTCTATTATAAATATAAAGGGACATTCCTATTACCTTAAGCTGCTACTATATATGCGTATGCTTAATATCTTTTATATAGACTACCTATAAAAAGCTTCTACTTACCTACTACCTAGCTAAATTAAACTTAAGGAACCGCCTATTAAGGTTAACGAGTATCTTAAGTAGCTAGTATAGGAAATCCTTAATAGCTGCCTATTTCATAGCCGACTATAGTATAAAGCATTCTGGCTAGCTTATAACCTAGATTCTGTCTAGTATAACACCTAAGGCTTTATAAGCGCCCTATATAAGGTAAGAGACTATTATAAGGCCTATCTAGAGAAGGTAGGACTACTAGCACGACTAGACGCCTAGTTAAAAGCATATGAAGTAGAGAAGAATCTAGAAGTAATAGAGAAAAATAATAAGGCAGCTTTAAAAACAAGAGTAGTACAGAAATTAGTAAGAAGGAGATTATAACCTAGAGACTTAAGAATAAGCCTCCTTTAAAAGGGGGGTAATATAACAGTGCTGCTTACTTTACTTACTATAGGCTATATAATATCACAACTAGCTACGCTAGCTACGACCTAGCGTAGAGCTTAGAATATAGCTAGTTTATACTTAAGCTATATACTATTCTATTTAGAAATAAGCCCCCTTTATATCTCTTCTCTCCCTATTTTAGTATAGCTAAAATAGAGCTAACTTATTTTATTAACCTGTATTTATGCTATAACGCGTGAAGACCAAGCCCGTCATTACAAGATCTAATAAATATTATAAAAAAAACTATAAAAAACAGTATTAGAAAACAAAGCATAAACTTATAAGTAATTAGTAATAATCTAAGAAGATACTAAAAAAAGTAGTAAGAAAATAATACTAGGCAATAAATCTAAAAACTTAATTCCTTATATTATAGAAAATTAATAAAAAGTAATAATTATTCTAGGAAATTTAACTTTTAATGTATGAAGTTTTTAGGATTATAATAACAACTATCTAGTAAAGGCTAAATAAAGAAGTATATTAGATTTATAAATTAAACTAATATATAAATAAAAATTATAAAATCAAGCATTAGAAGATAACACTAGGAGAAGAATTTTATAGTTTAAAGAACTAGTTAAAGTAAATAATATTTCTACAGTATAATAGCCTTACAGAAAAAGTAGTATCTTAATTTCTTATAAAAATTTAAAAAGGAAAACTGTATATTCCTAAAAATTAAGAAAAAGAACTAACTTAAATATAAGAAATTAAGTTAGAAAGTAAGAATAGTAAGTATAATAAAATAAAAACATCTTTACCTATTATATAAATCAAAGATACTAATATCTTTTAATAACTAAAAAATTAGAAATATTGGATTTATAAGTTAGTTAACTATATAGAAAAAGCATGCATATAGATAATATATCTAATCTAGATAAAAAAACTAAAAGAAAAAAAAGCGTATAAAAAAGTAGTAAAGAAATAAGAACCTAATAAATAAATTCTAAAAGCCCTAAATATTATAGTTAATATAGAAAATAAAAACAGCTAATAAGACCGCCTACATTAATAATAATATTAAAAGAAATATGTGTTAGAATGCAGATACTATAGGAAAAAAAAATATAAAATAAAATAATACTAAAATAATATATAGTGCTATAAACTCTCTTATAAGAAATATTTCCTAAAATGGAAATATTTAGTTCACGGAAACAAAGCTAAGAAAGAGTATAGTAAACTTTTATATTTAGTATACTACTATAACTACTACCTTATATATATTAAAAGAAAGTACTTTAACTTAGATAATAAGAATTAGAAATATAGTATATATAATTCTATATTAAAAAACTAAATAGCTACTAATAAAAAGCCTAAGCTAGTAATATAGCTATTAGAGCTTTTAGACTACAGTAAATATAGTAAAAACTATATCTTTACTTTAGTATAAAAGTAAGTAGAAAATTTCTGAAAACACTAGTAAATAATAAAGTAGACAGAACATTCATTTCAAATTAATAGATTAAATAAAATAATATATTATACTAGGAAAAGGCGTATCTAGTAAGGGTAAGATAAGTAAATAATAATATAATAACCTTTAAAAAGAGTTTAATTAACTTAAAGACTATAGTAATAGAGCTAGAAATAATAGGCTATAAAAATATCTACTATATTAATATTCTAAATATAAAAGAGTTTAATATAATTCTAGGATAGAATTAGCTCTCGTTACATAATCTAATAATAGATTAATAATAAAAAACTATTTAATAGTATAATCTAGTAAAGAAAGTAGTATAAATATAAAAACTAAATATAATAAAAAAACACTCTAAAATAGAAAGAATTTCATATAAGGCTATACAACAATTACAATAATAATAACTATAAAATATTAGAATAGTATAGATTTAGAAATAAGCTTTAAACATTACTAAAGCCTAAATACCTTAGAAGTACCAGGAATTTGTATATTTATTTAGTAAAAATAAAAAGAATACACTTCTAAAGTATTAACCTTAAAACTATAAAATACTAGTTAAGAATAAAAATAAGCTTAAACTAGAATTAATATATCCTTTATTAAGAGTACAGCAGAAAGAATTAAAATAGTATATTAAAAAGAATTTTAAGAAGAAATATATATAACTAAGTAAAAGTCTAATAGCTTTACTAATATTATTCATACCTAAAAAAAAATAGAAAACTATAATTATGTATAGATTTTAAGTAACTAAATTAAGTTATAATAAAGAATTAATACCTATTATTATTAATCTAAGAGTTAATGAATAGACTCTAAGAAGCTTAATAATTTAGTTTATTTAATATCTATAAGGAATACTACAGGATTTAAATTAAACAGAAATATAAATAATTAATAGCATTCAAAATAAAATACAGACTCTTTAAGTACTATATTATACTATTTAGATTAATAAACGTGTTAGTAACTTTTTAGGCAGTTATTAATTACATACTTTATAAATACTTAGATATATTTATAATAGCATACTTAGATAACGTGCTAGTGTATATAAGTAGAATACTTAAAGAGTATAAAGTATATATAAAAAAGGTCTTAAAAAAGCTTTAAGAGTATAACCTTTTTATTCAGCTAAAAAAATATAAATTCTATGTTATAAAAATAGAGTTCCTAGAATTTATTATTTTAAGAGAAGGAATCTCAGCAGATCTAAAGAAGTTAATAGAAATATATAATTAACTAATACTAACAACAGTTAAGGAAATATATTCCTTTCTAGAATTTATAAATTTCTATAAAAAGTTTATAGAAAGATATTTAAAAATCACGACACCTCTTACAAAGTTAACTAAGAAAGATAATAGATTTAGTTAAAAGTAAGAATAGTAGTAAGTATTTATAAAACTTAAAAACAAGTTTACTTAAGCACTAATATTAAAAATATTTAACTTAGAATTATCTATTATACTAGAAATAGATATATCTAACTATGTAATAGGAGTAGTTTATAGTTAATAACATAGTAATAAATATTTTTATTCTATAAACTATTTATTAAAGAAACTTACAAAAACTAAGTTAAACTATAACGTTTATAATAAAAAGCTATTAGTAATAATAATAGTATTTAAGAAATAATAAATTTATCTTAAAAAGCTAAGTATTAAGTAGAAGTTTTTTAAACTATAAGAACTTAATAAGCTTTACTATTATAAAGAAGCTAAACTAAAAATAAATATACTAATTAAAAATACTAGCTATTTATGATTTTAAGATATTTTATTAAAAAGAAATAGAAAATAGAGTAGCAAACGCACTCAGCTAATAACCAAACTATATAAAACAAAAAAAACTAATATTAAGTATAGTATTAATAGTAGAATTAGATAAATCTATAAGTTATAATTACTTAAAAATTATAATAATTATAAGAGTATTATAGACTGTAAAATATGATTATAAAATAATAGTACTAATAAAGTTAATTAGAAAGCAGAGTATCTTAAAATAGTAAAATAAAAATAAAAATAGAGTTAAAAAAATTAACTTTCTTATAATAAGCTTTAGTTATATTAGAAAAAAACCAACTAAGGAAAAAAGCGCTAGGCTTAAAAAAGAAATTATATAAACTAAAAAATAATAAATCTAAGTATAGATAATAAGATCTATATAAACTAAAGAAAATCTTTAGAATCTATATAAAGTAGTATAGAGATGTATAAATTAAGAATAATTATCTAATAAATTTAAGTAAAGATTAATTAGTTTATAATTATAATAAATTAAGTATTTAACAGGGCTCTCTCTCTACTAATTATTTAGTTTTAATTTTTTATAATTACTCTAAAATTAAGATTTACACCTTAAGTGAAATAGTTTAATACTATTTTATTAAATCTTAACTTACTATATTATTTCTTTCTATTTTTACTGAGTTAACTAACTTCTACTAAGTCTAATAAGCTATTTAATTTAAAAGTAAGGGAACTAATTACTGTTATATAATCAGTTAAATAGCTTATTACTAGTATAATATTATGTTAGTAAGTTAGTAACTTATAATATTATAACTACCATCTCAAAAAAGTAAAAAAAGCTATTAGATAGATTTTAATATTATATTATTTAAATAAAATTTATAATAACCTGCTACAAGAATAAACAAGAACTTTATTTATTAGAAAAAAGTAGTAGTGAAGAAGAAGTTATAGTAAAACTCTTATCCATAACTAGAAATACATTAAGAAAAACTAAAAGTATATAATAAATTATCTAAAAATAAGAAGTAGCTATTATAAAACTATATAATACCCTAGTAAACTTATAGTAATAGATTAAAGTTAGATAAAAAAAGAGAATAGTAAAAATATAGTCTTTTATAAAGTTTAATAGTAATTAAGATAAACTCAAGACGTTTATAGCAGTAATAAATTTATACTATTAATTTAATTAAGTATTATTTATAACTAACTAAGATTAAATCCTAGTAGTTAATATAAATATAATAGGAAAAGCTATAAGATAGTTTAAACCTTTAGTAAGAAACTATCTAGCTAATAAAAACCCTAACTTAGAAGCAGCAGGACTTATAAACTGTAATAATAATATATAATAAGCTTTTAAAACCTATAAATACTTTAAACAAGAAATAATTATAGTTTTTGGAGAAATTAATAAAGAAATAAAAGTAATTTAGAAGCTTTAATAACTTAAGCAACGCACATTAGTAGCTAATTATATAATAGAATTTAAGTAAATCTAATTACAACTTAATTAAATAAACTAACTACTAGTTATAATATATTATAAAGAATTAAAAAATAGAATTAAGAATAAAATCTCTAGAAGAAAATAGCTAAATACCTTACTAGAAATTATTAAATAAGTAGTAACTATTAATAATTACTAGTACTAATAAAAGTAAGAGAAAAAAGCATATAAGAGATTAATAATCTATATACCTAAAAAAAATAAAAAAGATAATTAAATCTATAATAAAATAGATATTAACATTAAATAAATAATTATTAGTAAAGGGTAAGGAAAGTGAATTAAAGAATAAATAAAACACTATACACATAAAGCCTGCTTAGAATATAAAAAATAAAGACATTTTATTAAAGACTACAGATAATAATAAGTGGACGTTAAGAAAACTTATATTTAAACTAAGGCACTACAGGAAATTAAGGTAGCTATAGTTTAAATAAAATAAATATAAAACACCATAATAAAAGAAGCCATTAAAAAAAGAATTTAGAGAAAATAATGCTAGATATATAGAAGCTATATATATCTTAAATAAAAATATAAAATTTTATACTAGTAAGTTAAAAATTATCTAGTAGGATAATTTAATAATATAATTACTATAATATAAAAAGCAGCAGTTTGATAATATAATGCTAAAACTAAAAAAGAAATATAAAGATTTTATAAGATTATAAAATAGGAAGGAGGACCCTTCCATAAGGAAAATCAAAAATTTAAAAAAAAAAAAAATTAAAAAATAGAAAATAGAAAAGAACTTATGTCTATAATAATTATATAGTAAGTGCACTAAGAATACTATTAAATATATAAATTAGAATATTACTTAAAAGAATATTATGTTACTAAACACTAGAAAGTTACTCTAAAGAATAGAATATATAAATACTAGTAAGTATTATAGTTAGTAGGAAATAAGTAATATAAAGAACTTACTAAATAAATATTAGCTATATAAATAAATAAAATCTACTAATAAATACTTATACTAGTTATAGTCTTTATAACATACTATCACCCTATTAGACACCTGGAGTTAGGATGGGACTAGAATAAAAAAAAGAAAATAATCTTTCTATTACTTTATAAATATAAGACAATAACACTATAAATAAAGTAATAAAAAAGAAATACTAGATATATGCAGTATTAAACTATATAAGAGTAAACTATAAATAAAATAAACATACCATATATATTAAAGGACTAAGAATAAAAAAAGTATTATAATAACTTATAAATAGAAAAAAACTTAACTTATAACAAGAATTAGTTTATATGGATTTAGAAGATGAATTATAGGACCTAAACTCAAATAAATATAAATAGTTATTATGGGATAAATATTAGCTAGGATATTAATTACACTAGGCTGAATACTATTAGAAGGAATAGCTAGCTATAAAATCACATAAGAAACTTACATATTAAGAATATTTCTTAGAATAGAAATACTAGGATTATAGAAAATAAGCTAAGAATATATATAAAATACTAAATAAGAAAGCATGTTAACTCTAGAGATATTTAATCTATAGACTTAAAGAAAAAACACTAAAGAAATAACTACCACTTAGAAGTTAACTATATATAAAAAACTAGAAAACTAGTGGACTATAACTAAGCCACTAGAAGGCTAACTAAAGGTTAGAAAGAATATAATAATTATATATATATAACTAAACTAAAAGGAACATGAAAATAAATTATACGTAAACGTATATATTAATAGCTTTTAAATACTAGCACTTATAAACAGTAGGGCTAGTAAGACACTTATATTAAATAAATAAATATAGAGATACTAGATACTAACTAAAGTTTTAGATAAACCTATGCGAGTAAAACGCGTAGATAATAATCTAATAATATTTAGAAAAAATCTAATTAATTTTAAAATATAGAATATAACTATTTAGGTAGCAGGTTACACAGATAACTACTATATTAAAATCATAAATTTAGATAATAAGAATTTTATCTTAGGATAGAACTAGCTAGCATAATGGAACCTAAATATTAATTAGAAAAGAAAAATTATAGACAACAGGAATAAATACCACAGATAATAATAATAAGTAATAATTTAGATAAAGAAAATAATACTTTATAATACCAAATTCATTATACTAAAAGAATATTAAGAGGAATTCGGAGAATAATTCTTTAAGAAAGCTAAAGACTAATTATTAGAATACTAAAAGTAGGACTATAAAATCACGCTTAAAAAAAATAGATTTAAAACTAGAATTATTATATCAAGTACCTATTCACCAACAAGAGAAATTACGGAAATTCTTATAAAAAAACTAATAAAAGGGATATATATAAACCAGCTAAAGTAAGATAGCCTTACTAATACTTTTTATACTAAAAAAAAAATAGAAAATTATAGTTATATATTAACTATAGATATCTTAATAAAGCTATAATTAAAAATTATTATCTTATACTATTAATATTAGAACTTATAGATAAACTTAGAAGAGCTAAATAGTTTAGCCTCTTTAATATTAAAAATAAATATTATTAAATATAAATAGCTAAAGAACATAAATAGATAATAGTATTTAAAATAAAATATAGACTATTTAAATATTTAGTTATACTAATAGAACTCACAAACGCACCAGTAATATTCTAGATAATTATTAACTATATACTAAGAGAATATCTAGACGTGTTTATAATAGCATATTTTAATAATATACTTATATACACGAATAGAATGCTAAAAGAATATGTTAAGTATATTAAGAAAGTATTACAAAAGCTTAAGAAGCACAAACTATATATTTAAACAGAGAAATATATATTCTATAGAACGGAAGTTAAGTTCTTAAGATACTTAGTATCCTAAGATAGAATAGTAGTTAATTCTAATAAGATAAAAGATATACTATCTTAGCTAATACTAATAAATATAAAAAAAGTTTATTCTTTTCTTAGATTTATAGAATTCTGCTGATAATTTATTAAAAATTACTTAAAAATTATATTGCTTTTAATAGAATTGCTGAAAAAGAATTAATAGTTTAAATAAAAAGAGCATAAAAAAGACGCATTTAAAATATTAAAAAAATTTTCTAATAATTACTAATATTAAAGATATTTAATTTATAACTTTAAATAGAAATATATATAAACGCATCAGATAGAGCTACTAGAGCTATTCTATTATAAGTATAAAATAATAAGTATAAACACTTAGTAGATTTTTTATCTCATAAACTTATAACTACTAAATTAAACTATAATATTTATAATAAAAAACTATTAGTAATAATTTAAGCATTTAAAAAATAGAAACACTACTTAGAAGAAGCTAAGTATTAAATTATTATATATTCAAATTACAAGAATCTAACGGCATTTATAATAACTAAGAAGTTAAATTAATAATAGATTAGATAATAGGAATTAGTTTCTATTTTCAACTTTTAAATACTTTATAAATTAGAAAAAGAAAATATAGTAGCTAATATACTTAGTTAATAAGCAGACTATATAAGGAATATACTAGAAATTTATAATATAATATTTAAGTAAAAATAAGATAGATCTTTAGGAAACTTATAAATAGATATTAAAACAGTAATCATCATTAAAAACACATAGTAAAAATAAATTAGAAAATATAATAATAAATAACTATAATAGTATAAAACTTAATAATACTAAACTTATAGTATTTATTGCCTATTAATATTACTATATAATAAGCTTGTATTATTCTAATTTTACTAGTATTTAATCCCTTATATTTAGTATCCCTGTTTTATAAGGAATGCTAGTGTCTAATAACGTAAGTATAGATAATAATCTAGTTATAACTAAAAGTTACTTTTATTATTTAGAAATGCTAGTTTTTATTATTTTTTTAATACTACTACTAAAGCTTATACTTATAGAATATATATAAAAAGTAACTACTAAATTTAATACTATCCTTAATAGTAAACTTATTGTATAATATCTGCTTATATAGTAGAAACTATAGGCCTTAATTAGTTAGCTAATAGAGTAAGCTACTTAGTAATAATAGAATACTAATTTTTTAGAGTAATAATAACGCGACTAGTGGGAACAAAGTACCGCTTAAAAGAATTAACTTAAATATATTAAAAATCTATTAAATAAACTCTTATTATATTTCTATTAATTAGTATTACTATTACTGCTACTAATTTATATAGTAGCTCTCTAATTTAAGCTAATAACCTCTATACTTAACTATAATATTCTAAAGTACTTTATGTAAAAAAATTTTATATACTATAGTAATATTATAAAAGCATTCTACCCAAAGACTCTTATATAAAAAGTTAATAATATAAAGAAACTAGTAACTTTAAATATAATTATTATAGTATACTAGCTCCTAAGTGGTGATCTTATCCTTATAGTAGACTTAATAAATATAAGAAAATAACTAAAGGCAGATATTATATAGCTATAGATACTTAAAAAAAGTTTATAGCTAAATAGAAAAAAGTTTCCTATACTAGTATATAGTATATAGCTAAAAGACTTTAATGTTAGGTAATAAGAGTAGGTAACTAAGCGTATTTATAATAATAACTACTAGTTAAAATAAGTAAGTATAAAGATACTAAAAATCTACTAGCCATACTGCTTCTTATAAGGTAGGTAGACTTATAAAGCCTTAATTATAAATACTACTAGCTTAAAATAAGTAAACTAGTTTATAAAAAAAGAATTTCTATAGCGCTTTAAGCTTAAGTAATATAAGCTATTCTATAATACCTATAACCTTATCTAGTACTTTAAGTGCTAAAAGTATAAGTATATAGCTAAATACTATTAATTATAGTAGTAATATAACTACTATATAAACTTTACCCATTCTAATAAAGAGTATAGTATTAGGGAGAAGGAAAGAATACTAATATATATTATTTATAATAAGTAGTATATAGCTTAAAACCGTAGCTACCTAGAACACTATAAGTAATAGAAGAAAACTTAGTTTATATATACTACTTAACTATATAGGTATAACTATAGCTTTTTAAACGCTATAGTTATATTTTTATAAATAGTAAGCTCTTTAAAGTATACTTATTATAATATTTTAGTTAAGTTTATAACTATATTTTTTTTTATATTCCTCTTTATATTTACTAAGTTTATAAAGTGAGGATATAATAAGTCTCTAAATTAGCCTACACTAGGCCTTAAAGATTAGTTACTTAATAATTAGTTTTCATAAAGCATATTTTAAGATAGCTTATAGAAAATAAACTATAGAACCTTTTTTAATACTAAAAAGCTACTATATATAGACTATTATATATATACTAATTAGGGGTTTTTAGTTTACTAAAATGGTTTTCTATTTATACTTATTTATTTTAGAACTGCATACCGCTAGGGCCGTACGGCGTAAGAGAAATTAATTAATTAATAATATAAAACTAAAACTATTTTTATACTAGATATATTATAGACTAAATTTATTAAAAACTAATATTTAGCTAAAATGCACGGACATTAAGGAATTAAAAAAACTATAAAATAAATTAACAGACACTTTTAGATTCTAGGGATATAAAAAAAGGTTAGAGTTATTCTCTCTAAATACATAGAGTACAAAAAGGATAAGGTATTAAGATATAAAAAATATAGACTTATATAACTAATTTCTTTACTAAACCTACTATAGGAATTAGTTATAATAGACTTTATTATAAAAATACTAATAATAACTACTTTTTAAGGCTAATGGTATAATATGATATTAGTTATTATAAACTAACTTATAAAGTACACATACTTTAAACCAACACATATGGAAATTAAAGTAAATAAATTAGTAACTATATTTATTAGACTACTAATTATATGATATAAATTACTACAAGAATTTATTACAGATAGAAATAAATTATTTATATTAATATTCTAAAAAATATTTATTAAGAAACTAGGGGCAGAATACTGCCTCTTAATAGCATTTTATTTATAAATAAATAGATAAATAGAATAGATAAATTAAATATTAGAATAATATTTACAGATATATATTAATAAATAATAAGATAATTAAATTAACTTACTACTAATATCTAAGTTTATATATAACTCTGTAAAGTTATTAACTATAGGAAAATTACTATTTTATATAAACTATAGTTATAAGCCTACAGCTTATCAAGAACTACAGAAACTAAACAAAATATTAAAATTAATAAAAATAAGAGTTAAGGAACTATAATAATTTTACTAGAAAATTATATAGAAAATCACCTACTAAGGTAATCTTAGTAAATAAATTAAGAATAAGTCTAAAGTTAAGAGACTAATTTTTGAGAAGAAAGATAAAATTTTCCTATTATAAAAAAATTTAGAAATAAAACAACCATTAAAAAAACTAGATTATATTAAATTGGGACTATTTAAGGTTAAATGATAAATAAGATCTGTAAATTATAAACTATAATTATCTAAGAATATAAGAATTTACTTAGTTTTTTATATTTTAAAATTAGAACTAGTACTACCAAACGCCGAACTATAGATAAGACTTAAACTTAAGAAAGATATAACTAAGTATAAAGTCTAATAAATTTTAGACTACTAAAGGTTTAGGTGTTAGTAGAAGTACTTAGTTAAATAAAAACATTACAAACCTAAAAATAATATATAAGAACTAGTTAAGAACTTAAAGAATAATTTAGAGCTAATTAACTAGTATTACTAGAAAAACTAATTATAAGTTATTCTTAAAAAAACAGTAATTAAAGCACATTCCAGTTAAAATTAAAGGATAAGAAAATAGTAATATTAGAAGAAATTAAGAATTATAGTAGTATAGTTTTTTACTAAAAATTTTCCTCTTTCTCTAGTTTTTCTAACTTTTTAATAGACTCTAATTTATAATGAAATAATTTCTTCTCTTGGTTAGAGACTAAACTAAGTAGTTTACAGAGATAAAAACATTTAACAGCTAGAATAAATAACTATTTCTTAAAAAAGCTAGATTAATAAGTAATAAGGAATAATTTATCTTTAAAATATTAGCAATTAACAGCTTTATAATTAAACTCTTAATTTAAAATAACTAAATTACACTTTATATTATAATTAAGACACTCCGAGTAAGAACTAGATATAAGGTTAATAAAATAATAATAATAATAAGAATAATAATAGTTATTATATAAGGTTAGCATTAAATAATTCTAATTATAAATATACTACGTAAGATAATAGCGGCGGACGGTTAAGGACTTAGTTTTAGTTATTATTAGAGTTAAACAAACAGGCTCACTAAAGTAAATTAGAAAAAAAAAATTATAAAACTATAATAAAAATAAGCTACTTTTATACTTAAGACTTTTACTAAAAATATTTTACTAAAAACGCACGGGACATCCACTAGAAACTAAAGACAGAAAATAATTATTAAAATAATAATATCTTAAGAGGGGAGGCAAATATTATAGACTATAAAATATAATTATAAAATAATAGTACTAATAAAGTTAATTAGGAACTAGAGTATTTTAAAATAGTTAAAAAAGATAAAAATAGAGTTAAAAAAATTAACTCTCTTATAATAAGTTTTAGTTATACTAGAAAAGAGTTAACTAAGAAAAAAATCACTAAGCTTAAAGAAGAAGTTATATAAGCTAAAAGATAGTAAGTCTAGGCGCAGGTGATAAGATCTATATAAACTAAAGAAAATCTTTAGAATCTATATAAAGTAATATAAAAATATATAAATCAAAAATAATTATCTAATAAGTCTAGGTAAAGATTAATTAGTTTATAATTATAATAAATTAAGTATTTAAGAGGGCTCTTTCTCTACTAATTATTTAGTTTTAATTTTTTATAGTTACTCTAAAATTAAGATTTACACCTTAAGTAAAATAGTTTAATACTATTTTATTAAATCTTAACTTATTATATTGCTTTTTTTTATTTTTACTAAATTAACTAACTTTTACTAAGTTTAATAAGCTATTTAATCTAAAAGTAAAGGAACTAATTACTGTTATATAATTAATTAGATAGTATATTACTAGTATAACATTACATCAGTAAGTTAGCAACTTATAATAAAGAATTAAGAATTACTAAATAATAAGAATTTAGAATTTTAAGTAATAAAACTTTCAGAACTTAGAATTAGAACTTATATATATAAATAGACTTATTTATATGCTAGAAGAGCTGTATAAGAAATTAATTATAGAAAATTATAAAGCTATTATATATAGACACTAAGAAATAAAAAAAATTATAAAGTAAATCTCCAGGAATTTCTATATTAAAGAGTTGAAATAAAAAGTAAGAAAGGTAATTAAAGGCTATTAAAAAAAAAAAACAAACTAGTATAATATAAACTCTATAGACTTTTATAATTATTAAAAGTACTAAAATTATAATGGGCTAGAGCTTAAGATAATTAACTAAAATAGTTATTTTAGCTTTAACTTTATATATAACTATATAACTTTAGTGACTTAGTAGAAATTAGCTATTAAGTCTCTATAGTATATATAATTAACTTTTTATTAAATCCACTTTATTCACACCTAATTACTATTATTGGCCTAGATTTTTATATTTAGATTTAATTAACTTTATTTCTCATAAGAGGCTGAGAGGCCTCTGGTAGTATAATTAACTTTATAAAAAAATAAATAACTCTCTAGTATTTAGAGCACTATCTAGTAGTATAGTAAGTATTAATAGATATTAATAACTATTTAGTATTTATACTAATAGCCCGAGCGACAAACCTACTTGATATAGGATATAATAATAAATAAATTAGTTATAAACTACACTAGTTACTTATTTTATAAGAGTTAAAAGTTCTAGCTATTAAAGTAGTAATAAATTAAATAGAAATTAAACTCAATAACTACCCTACTTAGCGTGATAAAGGGAAAGTTTTATTTTTAGTAAATAAAGCCAGCAACAGTACCTTACTTAAAGAGATTATAAATATATTATAAATAATATTTAAGAGGTTAACTATACTAGAAGGTTATAATTCTTTATTAAGGCTATCTTTATAGGTTCTAGTAATAATACTAGTAACTCCCTTTATATTAATACTATAACTAGTAATTAAACTAGTAATTAAACTATTTAATTTTTCTAAACCTCTTATGTTTAATGGTATATAGTCTATTTACCTTATATTTAAGCATTAAGCTAAAGCTAAGTTATAATTTAATAGATACTATATAAGTAGTAAAAAAAGATAGATAGACTATCTCTTTTAGTATTTAAAAAAATAAATAGTATAAACTATTCTTTTATAGTTTTCTAATTAAAGAAATAATACTACCTATAAAGTAATATAAGCGTTTATAGACTCTTAGTTTAAAGACTAGTACTAAAGGTAAAGTCTCTAAATAAGCTATAAAACATGAAATAGAAAAAAAAATTAGTAAGAGAATATTATATAAAGTTTAATAAAAAGCTACTACTAGTAGGAAGTAATTAGCTAGATAAAAATATAAAAAAGAGTATATTTACTTAAGAATTAGATAGAAAGCTTTAGAAGTATATTATAGCCTTTTTAATAACACTAAGCTTTAAAAAGTATACTTAGAAAGTAATTTATATTAGTAATAATCTTATATAAATTATATTAAGTAACTATAGGATTATTATGGCTATTTATATAATACTATTTATACTAATACTTAAATTAATAAATTAGAAAGTAATATCCACGCGTGTAGGGGTAATAAAGCTATAGAATAACTAATTTAAAATACTTTAAATAAGCTAAAAGGAATTTAACTAGTGCTATAAGTAAGATTTTTATTATTAATATAATTCTTCTAGCTATATAAAGAATAAGTATAAATATATAAAAGTAAATTAGTTACGTCTAGCTATTATAATATTAGCAAAAACTAAATAAATAGACACTAATAAAAGAGATAAAGAAAATAGAGATAAAGAAAATAAAGATAAAAAAAAAAAAGAAGTATTAAAAAAAAATTGCTTTTGCTTACAGTCACGGGCAGGGGCCTTTAACTAAAATAGATAAAATAGTATTATAAAAAAAATAGTAAAAATTCTGAAATATATATATAAATATAGACTTTATTACTATATACTTATTAATCAACCAGATGAATATCGTATATATAATAATTAATATTAGGTATTTATATTATAGTCTTATAAACTTTATTTTTACTACTAAAGCCTATTTAGTATGTATTAATATAGCTTTATAGAAAATTATTAGAGTACATAAAAAACCTAAAAGGGTTATCCAGGTTATATAAATTAACCTTAATATTAAAGAATATACTAAATAAGCTTATGTATATATTATTAATAATATACTTAAATTTAATCTTATTTTAAGTAGGCTTTAGATAAACTAAAAAAATATTATAATTACACTAGTAAAGAAATCGTTTTATATTCATACTTTAAGAATAAGAGTTTATAGTAAAAAAGAAAAGAAATTATATTAGTAGAAACTAATAGAGGTTAGCGCAGCTACTTTTTTAATATAAATAAATAAATTAAAAAGAATAAGTAAGATATATATCTTTATAGTATTACTAGTAAATATTTAAAAAGCCTTAGTACTTAAACTAAAGCTAGATTTTAAAATATTACTTTCTAAAGCCTATTAGAAGTACCTAAAGCTATTTTTAGAAAAGAAAGTAGACAAGCTCCTACTACTATAAAATCCTAAAATAAACTATTATATTAAACTTAAAAAGATAAATAAAAAGGATTCTAAGGTCCTATAAGGATTGCTATATAATATATTAAAAGAGAAACTATTAATACTATAAAAAGAGTTAATACTGCTACTAAAAAAAGGCTTTATTTATATAAGTAATTTCCTAGCTATAGTTTTATATTATGAGTTGCCTTAACTTAATAGTATGTTTTACGTTAGTAACTCTGCCTTAACTAATTACTTAATAAGTTTTTAGCTTTTTCCGTATCTAGAATAGATAGCTCTAGGTTTAATAGAATAGAGTTTAGTCTTATCACAAGGTAGAAGGAGGGTATATAATAGATTTAATAAAATAGTATTAAACTATTTCACTTAAGATTAAGTCTTAACTTAGAAAGAAGATTTTAATTTTAGAGTAACTATAAAGAATCTAAAATATCCCTAAGCTATTTTATGTCTCATATTTATAGAAAACCCTTTATACGTATATTATATACTTATTAACTGTATATTAGATACTACTAGAGAAAATAAGAGTAATAAGTCTCTTATTTATTTTATCTATTTTATTTACTAAGATTCTATCTTAGTTACGTGCGTGACTGCTTCTAATCTATTAATATAGTTTTATATTTCTATTCTTACTTCTTAGCTTATACTTTAGCCTGTGCTAAAACATCCCGTGTATACTTATAGTTCTTTCTTTTTAGCTTAAATATATATTTCTATTTTAAAGCCTTATTAGCCATCATTACTAGTTCCTTTAGCTTTTTAAGTGTAGTTACTTTATTATTACCATCCATAACACTATCCCCCTCCTTTAAGTCTTTATCTTAGAAGATAGTTTCTTTCTTTTATAAATAGTATAAAGGTAATAGGTCCTCTGGCCTGTATTTTAAACTATAAGATTCTTAACTTTCTTTTTATTCTACTTAGCGTTTTAATAATAACACGTCTTAAGTTATCTCTAATACGTGCTTACTGTTTAGCTTTTTAAATCTATAATAAACTCTATTACATACTGTTACCGTGTTCTTGCTGTCGTAATAACAGTCTTTAATACCTAGTAAATCTAGCTTCCGGCTGTTATTCTGAATACGTTGACTATAACATAAAGTACGATCTTATTATAATATAGTTTAAATAGAACTATCTTAATTATAATAAAAAGAAATTATAGGAGTAACTTTACTATACTTAGGAGAAAATAGTAGCTACTTATTCTTATAAGTTACGCCTTTATTAGTAGCTAGCTTAAATAGATTCTTAAGAGAAGAAAATATTCCAGCGCGAGCTTACCTTAATTAATAAAGTTTATATAATAAAGAAGAAAAAGTAAAATTATTAAAGTTAATCTAGTATACTACTACCTATAGCATCTAGTATTACTTTACCTTTTTTTTTAGGTTTTAAGTAGAACGTCCTATATTCTCTTTATACTTTAAATTTATTTTTAGAGTAAGCCTTTACTGCTCTCTCTAGTAATACTAGTTAATTAGCTTTAAACTATTCTTTAAGTTTCTAATTAGTTTCTAGGTGTCGTCTTTAGGTCTGTAGTTTTTTTATTTAACTAAATATTTCTACTAACGCCTAAACTGTTGGTAGTCTAAAACTTATTAGACTTTATACTTAGTAATATCTTTCTTAAGTTTAAGTTTTATCTATAGTTTAGCATCCTGTAGTGCTGGTTCTAATTTAGAGATATAAAAAACTAGGTAGATTCTTATATTCTTAGGTAGTTATAGTTTATAATTTATAGGTTTTATTTATTATTTAATCTTAAATAGTCCCAATTTTACGTGATCTAGTTTTTATGATAGTTGTTTTATTTCTAAATTTTTCTTTTTTAAGAAAATCTTATCCCCCTCTCTAAAGGTTAGTTTCTTAATCTTAGATTTATCTTTAATTTACCTGCTAAGATTGCCTTTGTAGGTAATTTTCTATGTAATTTCTTTATATAGTATTTATAAGTCTTTAACTTTTCTTCTTACTAACTTTAATACTTTATTTAATTTCTATAGTTCTTGATAAGCCGTCAGCTCATAACTATAGTTTATATAGAATAGTGATTTTCCTGTTATTAATAACTTTACAGAGTTATATATAAACTTAGCTATTAGTAATAAGTTAATCTAGTTATCCTATAGTTTATTAATATATATTTATAAGTATTATTCTAATGTCTGATTTGTCCGTTCTGTTTGTCTATCTATTTATAGGTAAAATACTATTAAGAGATAATATTCTGCCCCTAGCTGTCCTATAAACGTTTTTTAGAATATTAATATAAATAATTTATCTCTGTCCGTGATGAATTCTCGTGATATTCTGTATTATGTGATTAAAATTTTAATTAGTAATAACGCTAATTCATCTGCTTTTACTTCCGTATAAATTAGTTTAAAGTAAGTGTACTTTATTAGTCTGTTAATAATAACCAGTATTATATTATACTATTAATCTATTAAGGTAGTGATTGTCGGTATTCCTGTAATAAAGTTTATTATAACTAATTCCTATAGTCTGTTTAGTAAAGGTATTAATTGCATGAGTCCATACTTCTTATATCTTAATGCTTTATTCTTTTTATATTTAATATATTCTAAAAGAATATTCCTAACCTTACTCTAAATTCCTGGAATTTAGAAGTGTTTATTAATCCGTTTTATAGTCTTCTCAACTCCTTAATATCTATACATTTTAGCTGAATATTAGTTTTTAATTAGTTCTATTTATAGTTTATCTAGTATATAGATTATCTTTTAGTCTAGATTTTAAAGTAGTCGTCTATTATTAAATTCCCTTATTTATTTTTCCTAGGTGTTTTCAATAATGACTACTAATTTAATATTAATTTATAAGCTTCCTAGAAATCCGTCTTATTATTATTTAAGTATTGTGTTATGTATTTTTGGTATGTCTTTTATATAGTCTACTTATTAACTAAGTACGTCAGCCGCTATATTTTCTTTTCCTAATTTATAAAGTATTTAGAAATTAAAAGTTAATAGTAATTTCTATTATTTAACTTGTTGTTAATTCAGCTTCTTTGTTGTTATAAATGCCGTTAGATTTTTGTGATCTAAATATATAATAACTTAATACTTAGCTCTTTCTAAGTAATGTTTCCATTTTTTAAATGCTTAAACTATTACCAATAATTTTTTATTATAAATATCATAGTTTAACTTAGTAGTTGTAAGTTTATGAGATAAAAAGTCTACTAGGTATTTTCATTTATTATCTTATATTTATAAGAGAATAGCTCCTATAGCTCTGTCTGATGCGTTTATATATATCTCTACTTAAAGTCTTAAATTAAATATCTTTAATATTAGTGGTTCCTGGAACATTTTTTTTAGGTCTATAAAAGCTTTATTTTCTTTAACTTCTTACTTAAATTATTAATCCTTTTTTAGTAATTCCGTTAAGGGTGCTGTGATTTTTAAATAATCCTTAATAAATTACCTACAGAATCCCGTAAATCCAAGAAAAAAATAAACTTCTTTCATATTTATTAGTGTTAGCTATAATAGAATATCCTTGGCTTTATTTAAGTTAACTACTATCTTATTTTTAAATATAATATATTCTAGAAACTTAACTTCCTTCCTATGGAACACATATTTTCTTGTTTATATATATAAGTTATGTTCCTTAAGCTTTTGTAATATCTTTTTAGTATACTTAATATATTCTTCTAGTGTCCTATTTATATATACTAAGATATTATTAAAATATGCTAGTATAAAGACATCTAGATATTCCCTTAGAATATAATTAATAATGGCTTGGAATGTTACTGGTGCGTTAGTAAGTTCTATAAGCATAACTATATATTTATATAATTTATAGCTTATTTTAAAAGCTATTAGCCATTCATGCCCCTCTGCTATTCATATTTAATAGTATCTATTTCTAATATTAAAGAGACTAAACCATTTAGCTCCTCTTAGCTTATATATAAGTTCTAATATTAAGGATATTAGATAGTAATTTTTAACTATTACTTTATTTAATTATTAATAGTCCATACAGAGTTATAGTTTCCTGTTTTTCTTTAGTATAAATAATGCTGGTAATGTAACTTTACTTTTACTTTCCTATAGATATCTCTTTCTAATATTTTCATTCAGATATCGTCGTAATTCCTCTTGTTATTTAATGAATATTTAATATAATAGTGCTAGTTTCGGTTTTTCTTTTTCCTTAAGTATAATTTTATAATTCTAATTTTTATATTCTAGTATTTAGTTCTCCTGCTCTTTAGTAAACTATTTTCTGAATTCTATTTAGTATTTATTTAGTATAATAAACGTGGTATCATAAAGAGTTACTTTCTTTATTTATATTATAGTTTTTATTTATTTATAGTAGTCCTTCCTGATTCCTACAGACTTTATTCTTTAGTTAATTAGTAGATTCTATTATACTAGCTAGTCTCATCCTAGTATAAGATCCTTACTGCCTAAATCTATAATCTTAATGTGATAGTTATTTATATAACTTACTACTCTAATAGTTATATTCTCTATTTTAAGATTAATTAGATCTCTTTTAAATATTACTAGACTATTGTCTACGCGTACTACTCTTATAGGTTTTTTAAAAACTTTAGTTAAGATATAGCGTTTCTATATTTATTTATTTAATATAAGTATTTTACTAGCCCTGCTGTCTATAAGTGCTTACGTCTAAAAGCTATTAATATATATATCTATATATAGCTTGTTTTCATGTTTTTGTTTAAGTTATATATAGTTAAGTGTTAATTTTTATATTTTGACTTTAAATTAGCTCTCTAGCAGTATAGTTATTACTTACTAGCTTTCTAGTTTTTTATTAATTATTAACTCTTAAGTGGTAGTTATTTCTTTGGTGTTTCTTCCTTAGGTCCGTGAATAGGGTATTATTAGAGTTAATATTATTCTTATTATAGCATTTTATACTCTTTTCTTATCTTTTTTCCGTAATTTTAGTACTTCTATTCTAAGAAACATTCCTTAGTTATTAATCTAGCATGTAATTCCGTAGCTAACTATCTATTTTAGTAGTGTTTAGTTTAGTAATATTAGTATTCTAGTTAGTACTTATCCTAGTCTAACTATTTATACTTTTCTGTCTTTAAATCCTGAAGTTCTTCCTTAGAATCTATATAGATTAGTTCTTACTATATACTAAGTTTTTATTTCTATATTATCTATTTTAGTACTTATCTTATTGTTGGTTTTTTAACTTGTATAGTATAAACTACTTATTTATATTCTTATCCTGTATGCGTTTTTTCTCCGTATATCCAGCACTTCTTTTATATAGATCTTTCAGCGGCGTTGTTATTCTATATCTATAGTATTAATAAAGTAAGTTTCTTATTAGATTTTTTATTTTAATTCTATCCTAGTTTAGGGTGCCCTACAGGATGGTAGTAAGTTATATAACTTATAAGTAGTATTAGTTCTTATCTATGAATTTTATTTATCTATATAGCTAATTTCTGCTTACTAAGTTTTCTATATTACTTATTATCTACTACCTATAGTACTTATTAGCACTTATATATCCTATCTCTTAGAATAACTTTCTAGTATTTGGTGATATAGTGTTTCCCTATATAGTATTCTAACTTATAGATCTAGTAATATTTCTAGCTTATTTATTATCTAATTGTTATAGATATTAGCTCTTTTTCTTTTAGTGTCTCTTAATTCTATTTTTATCTAAATTTCTAGTCTTCCTTCTTAAAAGGTCCTCCTTCTTATTAGATAATCTTATAGAATTAGTTAGTTTTTTTTATAGAGCTAGCCTAGTATTACCTAATAGCTACTCTTTATATAATAGTAATTATATTATTAGCCTATTCCGCTAAATAATTCTTAACCTACTAATATGGTATTTTGTATTCTTGTTTAAGATATATATAGCTTCTATAAATTTAGCATTATTCCTTTTAGATTTGTTATATAATAGCTTTTTTAGTTATTTAGTCTTTAGCTAATTCTACTTAGATTATAGTAATTTTAATTTTCTTTAGTGCTCTAGTTTAAACATAAGTCTGTTTAACATCTACTATTTATTATTTATATTCTTTAATAAAGTGTCCCTGTTTTCTATATTTAAGGTATATCTTATATGTATATTAATTCATTTATTCCTTAGTACATTTATCTTATTTCTTTTTATCAATTTATATATTCTTAACTAAGATATAATTAATTTCTATTATATTATAGATTTAAATATCTCTTTTATTTCTTTGTGGTATATGGATTATCGGCTTAGTATTATTTTTCTTTTCTTATTCCCTTTAGTACTAATAGTTATTAATAGTTACTACTTATTTAATAGCTTTTAGAAGTATACTAAGTCACTTTTCTTATAAAATCTTATCCTTAATCCTGTCTTTTAGTTCTGTATAGTATATTATGACTAATAGCTAGTTTACTTAATTAAGTTATAATTAGATTTACTTAAACTCTGCTGTGTAATTAGCTGCTAATGTTTACTACTTAAGTTATTAAAGCTTTAGAATTACCTCTGTTTCTTTATTAATTTTGCTGAAGACTATAACCAATTCCTTCTTAAAGCTCTTATAATTTTCAAAGGTTCTCTTAATATTATTACTATAGTTTATAAGTCCTGTTGATCCTAGATTAGGATCTCCTTTCACTAGGTAGTTCTTTATAAGCGGTTTAAACTATTTTATAGCTCTTTCTATTATATTCATACCAGCTACCAGGATCCGATCTTAGTTAGTTATAAATAAAGATTAATTAAACTAACAGTATAGGTCTATTGTGGCCATAAACGTCTTGAGATCATCCTAATTTCTATTAAATTTAGAAGGTAGTTAGATCTTTATAATCCTTTCTCTTTTATTTTTTACTACTTTGACTTGTTATCACATACTGATTATAGTATCACATAATTTTATAATAGCTACTTTTTATTTCTAAATAACCTACTATACGCTCTTAGTTTCTTTTAATATACTTCTAGTAGTAAATAAAAGTCCTGCTATAACTTCTTCTTCACTACTACTATTATTTAACAAGTAAAGTTCTTATTTATCCTTATAATAAGTTATTATAAACTGTAATTAGAAATTTGTTATTAGAATCAATCCAACGTCCTCTCCTACACTTTAAAAGGGTAGTTATAATATTATAAGTTGTCTTAACTTAATAGTACGTTTTATATTAGTAACTTTACTCTAATTAATTACTTAATAAGTTCTTAGCCCTTTCTATATCTGGAATAAATAGCTTTAGGTTTAATAAAATAGAGTTTAGTCTTATCACAAGGTAGGAGAAGAGTGTATAATAGATTTAATAAAATAGTATTAAACTATTTCACTTAAAGTCAAGTCTTAACTTAGAGAGAAGATCTTAATTTTAGAGTAACTATAAAAAATCCAAAATATCCCTAAGCCGTTCTATGTTTTATATTTATAGGAAACCCTTTATACGTACATTATATACTTATTAGCTATATATTAAATACTACTAGAGAAAATAAGAGTAATAAGTTTCTTATCTACCTTATTTATTTTATCTACTAAGATTCTATCTTAGTTATGTACATAACTGCTTCTAATCTACTAGCATAATTCTATATTTCTATTCTTACTTCTTAGCTTATACTTTAGCCTATGCTAAAACGTCTTATATATACTTACAGTTCTTTCTTTCTAACTTAAATATATGTTTTTATTTTAGAGTCTTATTAGCTATTATTACTAGTTCCTTTAGCTCTTTAGGTATAGTTACCTTACTATTATCGTCCGTAACACTTTAGTATTATTTATATATAAGTTTAGTAAAAGTCTTTACTTTTATATTAACTATTATGTGTTTAATAAGATTTCTAAGAAAAATAAATATCTTCTTCCCCTAATCCATAAAACGCTTAGCTAGATTAGTAAGATAAAATAATATACTAAGCTTAATATTTTAATAGCCTTTTATAAAATTTATATTATAAAAATAAATAAATAGCTAATAGCCTTTTATATAAGATTTGGACTCTTTAAATAGCTGGTTATATCTTTTAGACTAGTAAAAGTCTTTAGTATATTTTAGTAATATATAAACTAGACCCTACAAAAATATCTTAATAAGTTCTATTTAGTTTTTTTTAATAATATACTTATTTACTCTTTAAGCTTACTAGAAGAGTATTGCTAGTAAGTTAATTTAGTACTAAAAAAACTTAGTACTATAGGTTTATATCTAGATATTAAAAAGTATAAATTCAAAACCAAGAGCATAAAACATCTAAGGTTTATTATTAAAGTAAAGTAAGAAATTTAAATAGATTCTACTAAAATAAAAGTAATTATTAAGTAGTAACTTTTAATAACTATAAAAGAAATTAAAAGCTTTCTTAAATTCGCTAATTTCTATTATTAGTTTATTAAGTCTTTTTTAGAAATTACTGCCCTACTTATAAGACTTATAAGTAACATACTATTTCAATAGACTAATAAAAAGCAAATAATATTTAATAAGCTAAAAAAAAATCTTCATATTAGAACTAGTACTAGCTTAATTTAATTTTAATTATAAAACTATTTTAGAAGCTAACTCTTTAGGTTATATAACTAAAATAATTCTTTTATAATATAGCGATAATAGCGTGCTGTGTTTATATATATATTTTTTAAAAAAAAAATATATCTATAAAGTATAATTACAAGATATATAATAAAGAACTTCTTATAATTATTTATTACCTGGAGGCATGGGATGCTGAATTACGGTCTATTAAAAAATTCTAGATTATTACTAATTATAAGAACTTTAAGTACTTTATAAGGTCTTAAAAATTAAATAAAAGATACACATAATAGCAGTTATTCCTTAGCTAATATAATATAGAGATTTAATATAAACTAGAGAAAGAAAATATATAAGCTAATACACTATCAAAACATAAACAGAATTATCTAAGTAGAGAAGATAATAAAAAGCTAAAAAGCTATATAATTTAGCTACTAAAGCTAGTAGTTATATATTAGGAAAAAGAGTTTAAATTAAATAATAATAGATAAGCAGTATAGGCTTTCTCTACTTAAATTAGTTTTTTAATAATTATAGAAGATAGTATAACTAAAGTCTAGAAATCTTATACCTAGAAGTCTTATAATAAGCTTAAATAAAGATAGCATAATATAGTACTAAATAATAAAATATATATAAGAGTAGTATAGACTCTTTATAATTAAAAGTAGAGATTTTTTTTAAAGCTTAAACTAAAAGTTTCGCTGGCTAAGTACACAATTAATAAAGATAAGACTTTTTATTATTAGAATAAAAAGTAGGTGCCTGACTTAGAGCTATTAAAAATATTAATTATTTACTAAATTTATTTATTATAAGTAATAGAACACTCAGGACAGTAGAGGATCTATTTAATATTAATAAAAAATTACTTTTAGCTAGAGATATTAAACTACGTATAATATTATATTTAAAACTATAATATCTATAGCTATATAAAGTTATAGAGAGATTATTAGTAAAGGCTATTATACCTATTACCTATTCCCAATTATATTTAAAAAGAGATCTTAATAGATTTTGTAACTAGATTACTAGAAAGTAATAGCTATATAGTCTTATTAGTAATTACTAATAAACTAAGTAAGAATATAACTCTCTACTCTCTTTTAAATATAGATATTAAAATAATAATATAGGCTTTTATCTGTAAGGTTATTACTTACTATTAGATTTTTAATACTATAGTATTTAATTACGGTAGCTAATTTATTAGTAAGTTTTAAACGAAGCTTTATAAAATTCTAAGAATTAAAAGACAATTATTAACAGCGTTCTATCCATAAATAAATAGTTTAATAAAAAAAAATAGTATAGTTAAGGCCTATTTTTAAGTATTTATTATATAGAACTAAGTAAACTAGGTAAAGCTTTATCTAATAGCTAAAATTATAGTAAAAGAAAGAGATACTACTTTAATAGAAATAAGCTTATTCTTTTTTTAGCATAGATATAATATAAAATTACTATAAGTAGATATTAGAACTAGGCGTAATATAATAGCTTAAAATCTAAAAGCTAGCGCTAGAGAAATTATAAAAAAGCTAAAAGAATATATTAACTTAGTATAAGTAACTATAGCTAAGGTATAATAAAAATAAAAAAAAATTAATAAACTAATATTAAAATAAAGCTTTATAACTATGTGTTAGATATAAGATATAACTAAAACTTAGTAACTAATTCTCTACTAAATAAGAAAATAAAAAGCTAGACTAAAAGAATGCTAAATATATTATAGAAAATATAATTAGTTTATACACTATAAAGCTAAATACGCTCTTAAGGCTAAACCTAACGTTTTATATAAACAGACTATAGCTAGTAAGTAATAACCTATTATTAAGCTAGCCTATAAATAACTTTTAACTATTATTAATTCAGATAAATAATTATAAAAAGTATGTAGTATAGAATATTATTACTAAAATATAAATAAGACAAAAGCAAGGCTACTAGCTATAATATAAAATAAAATAAAAAGACTATATATTAATAACTATAGAGCTAGTAAGCTAGCTAGAAGATATAATAATATTAGACTATTAAAAGAAGCATATAGTGTCTCTATAAAGAAGTAGATATAAACTTTTACTAGTAAATTACTAATAAGAGCTTTAGAAAAAGCTATAGTAAATAGAACCTAAAATAGGTTTATAAGAGTCTTTAGGTAAACGGTTCACTAGAGAGCCTCTATCTAGTCTATAAGAAAAGAGATAATATAATAGGCTAGAGCTTAAAATAGTTAATTAAAATAATCATCTTAGCTTTAACTCTATATATAATTATATAACTTTAGTGATTTAGTAGAGATTAGCTATTAAATCTCTATAGCATATATAATTAACTTTTTATTAAATTTATTTTATTTATATCTAATTACTATTATTAGCCTGGATCCTTATAAAAATAACTATAGTAATTAGTTTTAATAGACTTTATTACAGGATTACTATTATTTAAGGAACTAGAAATAGATAGAGAATATAATATAATACTTATTATCATAAATAGACTAACTGAGTATATATATTTTAATCTAATAGTTACAAATTTATTAGTAAAAGAACTAGTATATAAAATTTTAAAAATAGTAATTTTAAGACACAGAATGCTTAAGGAGTTTATTATTAATTAAAATAAATTATTTATATTACACTTCTAAAAAACCTTGTTAGCTAGATTAGGATTAAAAAATAAGCTTTAATAAGCTTTTATTTTTAAATAAATAGGTAAATAGAGTATACTAATTAGACTCTAGAATAATATTTAAGAATATATATCAATTACTCTCAAGAGAATTAGGTTAAGTTATTACTTTTAGTATAATTTATTTATAATAGTATAAAATTATTTATAACTAATATATTATTATTTTATACTAATTATAGGTATAAGCTATCAGCTTATAGAAAACTACGTAAATTAGAAAGTAAATTACTTTAAACCTAAAATAAAGTATAATAGCTATAGAACTTATATAATAATTTTAGTAAAATAATTATCTTAAAAAACTTACAAACTACAAAAGATGCTAATAAGTTAAGAGTTAAAAAACTAATTTTTAAAAAGAAGAACAAAGTTTTCCTGCTATACAAAAATTTAAAAACTAAATAACTAAATAAGAAACTAGATTACGTTTAAATTAGACTATTTAAAATTAATAAAGTTATTAAACTAGTTAACTATAAACTAAAACTACTATAAAATATAAGAATTTATTTAGTAGTTTATATATTATTACTTAAACTACTACTACTAAATACACTAATAGTAATAGACATAAACATAAAGCTATACTAGTTAGAGTATAAAGTTAAAAAAAATTTAAAAGCTATAATAATTTAAATATTAGTAGAAATACCTAGTTAAATAGAAGAATTATAAACTAGAAAAAAATACCTAGAAACCTATTAAAAACTGAAGGTAATATTTTAGAATAATTAATTAGTTTTACTTAAAGAATTTAGTAATACTAGATTCTAAAGAGAAGCCTATACGGCCTTTTAATTAAAAAGAATATTTAGAAAAGAATTAGTAAAAGCAATAGATAAGAATATTATAAGTTATAATAATTTAAAAGTCTTTTATTTTTATTTTTCTTTTAGATTTTATATTTTCTTAATTAAAGTAAGCTTATAGGTAAATAGCTTATACTTATAACTATTAACTAGAATAAGCTACTTATATAATTATTACTAATAAAAATAGGCCTTTAGCTTAAGATTTTAGGTATATTTTAGCTACTCTTAAAGTTACTTTTTTTTTATAAGAGATTTATTAAACTCCTAGATAGAAACTACTAGATTATATTTTCGAAAGTACTTAATGTATTCGGAATAACAGCTAGATAAGAAATTTATAAGGTAATAAAAATCTTTTTTCTTATATAGACCACATAAAGTTAGCATGGAATAATTATAATTCTAAATTAATTTTATAAGATAATAATTACAAACAGTTAAAGACTTAACCTTAGGCATTATTAGAGGTAAAAGAGAAAAGAAATTCTAGAAATACTTATAATATTTCTAAAGAGATAGACTCTTCTTATGCTTAAAGCCCAAAGTAAAAAAAACTTTTAAACTAAAAATTTAAAAAAAGAGTAAATATTATAGTTAGTAATAAGTAAAATAATAATTATAAATAAGAAATAATAAACTAAAAAAAAAAATTACTAGCTATTAGTAAAAAAGCATGTACGGGAAATTAATACTAGATAAAAAATAAAATAATTACTCTAAAAGACTAAACAGAAAGTAAAGCTTTTAGCTAATATTATTAAAATAATTAATAAAATTAATAATAAAGAAGACACGTGACGTCTTACGTAAAGAGTTATAAATATAATATAAATAATTAGAACTAATAAAGACTAAGTAGCTATAGCAGGCTTAAGTATTAATAAATTATAAATAAAGAATTTACTATATAAAGAGTATTTTCTTTAGTTTTTAGATAGTTTTCTTTTTTATACTTATCTTCTCATTCTAGAGTAATTTCCTAAAATTGTTATGTAATAAATTAGTTAGACTATTACTTATCACATCTTTATATTATTAGAATAATTATGTAAGTAAGTTACTATATAATTTTATAAACTACTAAAATATTTAATATAGTATGTACTTATACTTACTATATTAAAAAGACTTATATATTATTTTTTTATAGTGTAGTAATAAAGGCTACGTATTTTTATATAATATATAAAAACTTTAAATATATAAGAGCTATAGTTTATTCTATAATACTATAAGTACCTACAAATTACGTGAATTATATATAATAATAATAGGCTTAAGTAGTTTAGCCTTAATACTAGTATTATTTATAGTCTAAATTATACAGTAATAACAGGCATAGATCTTAGAACTATAATAAATAGTTATAAAGTTAAAAAACTAAGTTAATATAAAAATTTATATATTTAGTATTAAGGTATAATTATTAAAAAAGTTTAATAAGCTACGTGAATACTTTAAAGAATTTTTAACAAAAATAGAAATATACACCTGCTTTAATAAAAACACTTTTTCTAAAAATTAGAATAGGATCTTTATAGTTAGTATAAATATAAAAAAAAGAGCTATAAATTAATTCAAGCCCTTAGCTAGAAATTATATAAATAGGGAAACTAAAGAAATTAAAATAACTAATAAGATAAAAGCAGTTTTTTAGAGTTACAATAATTTTAAAATCTAGATAACTATAGTCTTTAGTAAGATTAATAAAGAATATACTATAAAATACAAGATATAAAACCTTAAGTAAATAAAATTAGTTTTAGTATATACTATAGAGTTTTAATAGTTATAGTCATAAATTAACTAAAATAATATACTATTAATAGCAGCTTATTATACTAAACTTAAGAACTAAGTTAAGAATAAACTAGCTAGAAGAGATTAACTAGATAATTTTTACACTCTTATAGAATCTATTTTTTACATTAATAACTAGCAGTACAAGCATAAATTAAAATATAAAAAAGGTTAAGTAATAATTATAAAAAAAAAGACATTAATATAATAAGAATAAACTTATAATAAAATAAACATTAATAAAATTTAGATTAAGAAGCTATTATAGAAAAAAAAGCTAAAAAAGTAGCTTATAACTTAAAAACATTATAAGTAGCTTAATAAGGAAGTATATCTAAAATATAATAACATCAGACACTTTATAAAGGAATGCTTAAATAAAAAATTAAGAATTATAATAATAAAGATAAAGCCTAAGCTTATAGAATAAGACCTATAGTAAATAAAAACCTTATTAGTTAAGATTATTAGTAAGAGACTTAATAATAATTAATATTAAATCTATAGATCAAATAGGTATTATAAAAGAAACTATAAAAAATAGTATTAGAAAACAAAACACAAACTTATAAGTAGTTAGTAATAATCTAAGAAAATATTAAAAAGAGTAATAAGAGAACAGTACTAAGTAATAAGTTTAAAAACTTAATCTCTTATATTATAAGAAATTAATAAAAAGTAATAACTATTTTAGAAAATTTCATTTTTAATGTATGAAGCTTTTAAGATTATAATAATAACTATTTAGTAGAGACTAGATAAAAAAGTATATTAAATCTATAAATTAAATTAATATATAAATAAGAATTATAAAATCAAGCATTAAGAGACAACACTAGGAAAAGAATTTTATAATTTAAAAGACTAATTAAAGTAAGTAGTATTTTTATAATATAATAGCCTTACAAAAAAAGTAGTGTCTTAATTTCTTATAAAAGTTTAAAAAGAAAAACTATATATTTCTAAGAATTAAGGAAAAGAACTAACTTAAATATAAGAAATTAAGCTAGAGAGTAAAAATAGTAAGTATAATAGAGCAAAAACACCTTTACTTACTATATAAATTAAAAATACTAATATCTTTTAATAATTAAAGAATTAGAAATATTAGATTTATAAGTTAGTTAACTATATAGAAAAGGCATGCACATAAGTGATATATTTAATCTGGATAAAAAAACTAAAAGAAAAGAAAGCATATAAAAAAGTAGTAAAGAAATAGAAACCTAATAAACAAATTCTAAAAACCTTAAACACTATAGTTAATATAGAAGACAAAAACAGCCAGTAAAACCACCTATATTAATAATAATATTAAAAGGAATATAGGTTAGGATGTAGATACTATAGGAAAAAAAATATAAAATAAAATAATACTAAAATAATATATAGCACCATAAACTCTCTTATAAGAAATATTTCTTAGAATGGAAATGTCTAGTTTACAGAAACAAAGCTAAGAAAGAGTATAGTAAACTTTTATATTTAATATATTATTATAACTACTACTTTATATATGTTAAAAGAGAGTACTTTAACTTAAATAATAAAAATTAAAAATATAGTATATATAATTCTATATTAAAAAACTAAATAGCTATTAGTAAAAAGCTTAAGCTAGTAATATAACTATTAAAGCTCTTAAACTATAGTAAGTATAATAAGAACTATATTTTTACTTTAGTATAAAAGTAAGTAGAAAATCTCTAAAAGTACTAGTAAATAATAAAGCAGACAGAATAATTATTTTAAATTAATAGATTAAATAAAATAATATATTACACTAGGAAAAAGTGTATTTAGTAAAAATAAAATAAGTAAATAATAGCACAATAACCTTTAGAAAAAGTCTAATTAATTTAAAGATTATAATAATAGAGCTAGAAACAGCAGGCTATAAAAATATCTACTATATTAATATTCTAAATATAGAAAAGCTTAATATAATCTTAGAATAAAATTAACTCTCATTATACAATCTAATAATAAATTAGTAATAAAAAACTATTTAATAATATAATTTAGTAAGGAAAGTAGCACGAATGTGGAAATTAAATATAATAAAAAAAATACTTTAAAATAGAAAGAATCTTATATAAAACTATACGACAATTATAATAATAATAACTATAAAATATTAGAGTAGTATAAATCTAAAAATAAGCCTTAAATACTATTAAAGTTTAAATACTTTAGTAGTACCAGGAATTTACATATCTATTTAGTAAGAATAAAAAGAATATACTTTTAAAGTATTAACTTTAAGACTATAAGATACTAGTTAAAAATAAGAATAAGTTTAAACTAAAACTAATATATTCTCTATTAAGAGTACAGCAAGAAGAATTGAAAGAGTATATTAAAAAAAAATTTAAGAAGAAATATATATAACTAAGTAAAAGCCTAATAGCCTTACTAATATTATTTATACCTAAAAAGAATAGGAAACTATAATTATGTGTGGATTTCAAGTAACTAAATTAGGCTATAATAAAGAATTAATATCTATTACCATTAATCTAAGAGTTAATAAATAGATTCTAAAAAGCTTAATAATTTAGTCTATTTAATATTCACAAAAGATACTACAGGATTTGAATTAAACAGAAATATAAATTATTAACGGCATTTAAGATAAAATATAGACTTTTTAAGTACTATATTATATTATTTAAATTAATAAACATATTAGTAACTTTTTAGGTAGTTATTAATTACATATTTTATAAATACTTAGATATATTTATAATAGTGTACTTAAATAACGTGCTAGTATATATAAATAGAATACTTAAAGAGTATAAAATATACGTAAAAAAGGTTTTAAAAAAGCTTTAAAAATATAACCTTTTTATTTAGCCAGAAAAATATAAATTCCACGTCATAAAAACAGAGTTCCTAGAATTTATTATTTCAAGAAAAGGAATCTTAATAGATCTAAAAAAGTTAATAAAAATACGTAATTAGCTAATACTAATAATAGTTAAGAAAATATAGTTCTTTCTAGAATTTATAAATTTCTATAAAAAGTTTATAAAAGAATATTTAAAAATCACAACACCTCTTACGAAGTTAACTAAGAAAGATAATGAATTTAATTAGACGTAAAAATAGTAGTAAGTGTTAATAAAACTTAAGAATAAGTTTACTTAAGCACTAATATTAAAGATATTCAACCTAAAATTATCTATTATACTAGAAATAAATATATCTGACTATGTAATAAAAGTAGTCTGTAGTTAATAATACAGTAATAAATATCTTTATTTTATAAACTATTTATTAAAGAAATTTATAGAAGCTAAGTTAAACTATAACGTTTATAATAAAAAGCTATTAATAGTAGTAGTAGTATTTAAGAAATAGTAAATTTACTTTAAAAGAGCTAAGCATTAAGTAGAAGTTCTTTTAAATTATAAAAACTTAATAAGTTTTATTACTATAAAAAAGCTAAACTAAAGATAAATATACTAATTAGAAATACTAGCTATCTATAATTTTAAAATATTTTATTAAAAAGGAATAGAAAATAAAGTAGTAGACATACTCAGCTAATAACCAAACCATATAAAATAAAAAGAACTAATATTAAGTATAGTATTAATAGTAGAATTAAATAAATCTATAAGTTATAATCACCTAAGGATTATAATAATCATAAGAGTTAAAAATTACTAGATAATAAGAATTTAGAATTTTAAGTAATAAAACTTCTAGAACTTAGAATTAGAACTTATATATATAAATAGACTTATCTATATACTAGAAGAGCGGTATAAGGAATTAATTATAAAGAATTATAAAGCTATTATATATAAATACTAAAAAATAGAAAAAACTATAAAGTAAATCTCTAGGAATTTCTATATTAATATAAGGATCCAGGCTAATGATGGTAATTAAGTGTAAATAAAGTAGATTTAATAAAAAGTTAACTATATATACTATAGAGACTTAATAGTTAACTCCTATTAAGTTACTAAAGTTATATAGTTATGTATAAAGTTAAAGCTAAGATAATTATTTTAGTTAATTATTTTAGACTCTAGCCTATTACATTACTTTTTTTCTTATAGACTAGATAGGGGCTTTTTAGTAAACTATTTACCCAAAAGCTCTTATAGGCCTATTTTAGGTTTTATTTACTATAGCTTTTTCTAAAGCTCTTATTAGTAATTTACTAGTAGAAGTTTATGTCTACCTTTTTATAAAGGTACTATATACTTCTTTTAATAGTCTAATATTACTATATCTTCTAGCTAGCTTACTAGTTCTATAGTTATTAATATATAATTTTTCTATTTTATTTTATACTATAGCTAGTGGCCTTGCTCTTATTTTATTTATATTTTAATAATAATATTTTATACTATATACTTTTTATAGTTATTTATTTAAATTAATAATAGCTAAAAGTCGTTTGTAGACTAGCTTAGTAATAGATTATTACTTACTAGCTATAGTCTATTTATATAAAACGTTAGGTTTAGTTTTAAGAACGTATTTAGCTTTATAGCGTGTAGGCTAATTATATTTTCTATAGTATATTTAGTATTCTTCTAGTTTAGCTTTTTATTTTCTTATTTAGTAGAGAGTTAGTTACTAAGCTTTAGCTATACCTTATTTCTAATATATAGTTATAAGGCTTTATTTTAATATTAGTTTATTTATCTTTTTTATTTTTACTATGCCTTAGTTATAGTTATTTGTGCTAAGTTAATATACTTTTTTAACTTTCTTATAATTTCTCTAACGCTAGTTTTTAAGTCTTAAGCTATTATATTATATCTAATTCTAATATCTACTTATAGCAGTTCTATATTATATTTATACTAAAAAAAAATAGGCTTATTTCTATTAAGATAGTGTCTCTTTCTTTTACTATAATTTTAGCTATTAAATAAAGCTTTACCTAGTTTACTTAGTCTTATACAATAAATACTTAAAGATAGGTCTTAATTATACTATTTATTTTTTTTTATTAAACTATCTGTTTATGGATAAAACGCTGTCGATAATTGCCTTTTAATTCTTAGAATTTTATAAAGCTTAGTCTAGAACTCACTAATAAATTAGCTATTATAATTAGATATTATAGTATTAGAAATCTAATAGTAAGTAATAATCTTACAGATAAAAGCCTATATTACTATCTTAATATCTATATTTAGAAGAGAATAGAGAGTTATGTTCTTATTTAGTCTATTAGTAATTACTAGTAAGACTATATAGTTATCGCTTTCTAGTAATTTAGTTATAAAATCTATTAAGATCTCCTTTTAAATATAATTAGAAATAGGTAATAGGCGTAACAGTTTTTACTAATAATCTCTTTATAACTTTATATAGCTATAAATATTATAGTTTTAAATATAATACTATATATAGTTTAATATCTCTAGCTAAAAGTAATCTTTTATTAATATTAAATAAGTATTCTACTATCCTGGGTGTCCTATTATTTATAATAAATAAATTTAGTAAATAATTAATATCCTTAATAGCTCTAAGTCAGGCACCTACTTTTTATTCTAATAATAAAGAGTTTTATTTTTATTAATTGTGTATTTAGCTAGCGAAACTTTTAGTTTAAGCTTTAAAGAAAATTTCTATTCTTAATTATAAAAGGCCTGTACTGCTCTTACGTATACTTTATTATCTAATATTATATTATACTATCTTTATTTAAGCTCATTATAAGACTTCTGAGTATAAAACTTCTAGACTTTAGTTATACTATTTCCTATAATTATTAAAAGACTAATTTAAATAAAAAAAGCTTATACTATTTATTTATTATTATTTAATTTAAGCTCTTTTTTTTAATATATAATTATTAGCTTTAGTAGCTGAATTATATAGCTCTTTAGTTTTTTATTATTTTCTCTACTTAGATAATTCTATTCGTATTTTAATAATACATTAACTCATATATTTTCTTTCTTTAGTTTATATTAAATCTTTATATTATATCAGCTAAGGAATAACTGCTATTACGTATATTTTTTACTTAATTTTCAAGACCTTATAAAGTGTTTAAGGTTTTTATAATTAGTAATAACCTAGAACTTTTTAATAGACCGTAATTCAGTATCCCATGCCTCCAGGCAATAAATAATTACAAGAAGTTCTTTATTATTTATCTTGTAATTATACTTTATAGGTATTTTTTTTTAAAAAGTATATATATAAATATAGTAACGTATTTTATAAGTGGGCTGGTTAAATAAGTGAGCTAATTAATTTACTAAGACTATATATTAAGATATTTAATACTATAATATCTCTACCTACTAACCTATAATTGATTTCTAAAGAAGCTTAAATATAGCTTACTATCTAAGCTCTTAAAATAGGCTAAATATTTAGTCTCTAACCTGCTATATATACTTTTAATGTTCCTTTTTTAAGTCTATAAACATAACGCGCTGGAATTACCTCATGACGTAATATTAAGCCTAATTTAATAAATCTAATAGCAACTAAAGAGAAGGTAATAAAATAGTATATACTTAAGCTAGATTTAAGAGAATTTGCCTCTCTACTTAATACTATTTAAGAGATAGCTAATAAACTATTAGCTAAATAGGGGAAAGATTTAATAAATATAAACTAGCTACACAACTTCATTAAGTACACTATAGGGCTTAAAATAAAGTATAATCAGAAACTAGATTACTAGCGTTATAAATAGAAAGAACTAGCAATTATACAAGCTTAGTTTAACCTTATATATAATGTGAAGGCTAAATATAGTATATAAGATAAAGATATATATAACTTTAACAAATCTAGCTTTTAGATAGGTATAATAACCTAGTAAAAAGTCATTACAGGCTCTAAAAAATAGCATTAACTAAAAGCTATTTAGCTAGATAACTAGGAGTAGGTTATAGTGATTTAAGGTATTAACATATTAGAGTACACGCTTCTACTCTTTATTATCTATAAAGGTAAAAATTATTTTTCTACCTGGTACTAGGAAGTTAACATACCATCCTAATAGACATTCAGAGTCTCTAATAACGGCTGGATAATAAATAAGCTTAGTTTCTAGTAGTTAAAGTATTTTAATACACATATAAAAGAGCGTACTGTAGGTGTATACTATCTATTAATTCTAGACAGCCATAAAAGCCATAACTCGCTAGAATTTACTAAATACTGTAAAGAGAATAAGATAGTTACTTTATATATGCCGCTACATTTATTACATATCTTATAGCTACTAGATATTAGTTATTTTTTGCTATTAAAGATAGCATATAGATGCTAAGTTAAGAAGCTAATATATAACTAGTTTAACTATATTATAAAAATAGAGTTCTTATTAGCCTTCCGGGACGCGTTTAATACGTCTATTACTAAAAAGAATATCTAAGGAAGTTTTCAAGGTACTAGCCTAGTTTTATTTAATCTAAATAAGATAATATTAAAGCTTAATATTTAATTACGCACGTTTATACCTTCTACTATATAAGATACCCTATGGTAGTTAAAAACCTCTAGTAACTATCTTAAATTTAGGTCGTAATTAAAGCTGATTAGTGATAAATTAGGTAGCTTATTATCTTTCTTAAAGAAAGAATTTAATTAGCTTATTAAAGGCACCTTTTTAATAGCTTATTAGATAGTGTTATAGCGCGATTAAATTACTAAGCTTAAAGTAGCTAATAAAGTCATAAACTAACAGAAATAGCATAAAAAAAAGCGTATCTAGTAAAAAAAAGTCCTTACCTTTAAGGCTAGCTTATAGTTAGTTACTAAAAAAGCTACTACTACAACTTCTAGTAGTAAGAAAAGTTAGGGTAATACTAGAGTAAATAGAGTTAAATTAACTTAAAAATACTATAGAAACTACAGCGGGACTAGACATAACACTTAAACATACTAAATTAATAAAGAATCTACTATAGAATCCAGCAACGATGAGGAATTAGAGGTAGATTATAGTAAAATAAAGTAGTTTATTATATAGTTTATTATATTTAGTATAGTCTTAGTAAATTAATTAGCTCACTTATTTAACTAGCTTGTTTATAAAATACGTTATATTATTATCACTATATTATAAAAGAACTTCTCTAGTTATATAACCTAAAGAATTAGCTTTTAAAATAGTCTTATAGTCAGAATTAAATTAGGCTAGTACTAGTTCTAATATAAAGATTTCTTTTAGCTTATTAAATACTATCTGCTCTTTATCAGTCCATTAGAACAACACATTACTTATAAGTCTTATAAATAAAATAATAATTTCTAAAAAAGACTTAATAAACTAATAATAGAAATTAGTAAATTTAAAAAAGCTTTTAACTTTTTTTATAGTTATTAGAGGCTGCTACTTAGTAATTACTTTTATCTTAATAGAATCTATTTAAATTTCTTATCTTATTTTAATAATAAACTCTAGATATTTTATGCTCTTAGTTTCGAATTCGCACTTCTTAATATCTAGATATAAACTTATAGTACTAAGTTTTTCTAGTACTAAATTAATTTACCAGTAATACTTTTTTAGTGAGCCTGAAAAATAAATAAATATATTATTAAAAAAAGCTAAACAGAACTTATTAAGATACTTTTATAGGATTTAGTTTATATATTACTAAAATATACTAAAGGCTTTTACTAGTCTAAAAGGTATAACTAACTATTTAAAGAGTCTAAATCTTATATAAAAGGCCGTTAGCTATTTATTTTCTTTTATAATATAAATCTTATAAAAGGTTACTAAAATATTAAGCTTAATATACTATCTTATCTTACTAATCTAGCTAAGCGTTTTATAGATTAGGGGAAGAGAATATTTATTTTTCTTAAAAATCTTATTAAGCACGCGGTAGTTAACATAAAAGTAAAGACTTTTACTAAACTTATATATAAATAGTATTAGAGTTATAGCTAGGGAGTTATTTATATAAATAAAGCTCTTTTTTAATAGCAGTATTAACTCTTTTTATAGTACTAATAGTTTCTTTCTTAATATATTATATAGTAGTTCTTATAGGACCTTATAGTCCTTTTTATTAATCTTTTTAAGTTTAATATAATAGTCTATTCTATGATTTTATAATAGTAGGAGATTATTTACTTTTTTTTCTAAAAATAGCTTTAAGTGCTTCTGATAGGCTTTAGAAAGTAATATTCTAGAATCTAGCTATAGTTTAAGCACTAAGGCCTTTTAAATATCTATTAATAATACTATAAAGATATATATCTTACTTATTCTTTTTAATTTATTTATTTATATTAAAAAAGTAGCTACGCTAATCTCTATTAGTTTCTACTAATATAGTTTCTTCTCTTTCTTACTATAAACTTTTATTCTTAAAGTATAAATATAAAACCATTTCTTTGCTAGCATAATTGTAATATTATTTTAGTTTATTTAAAGTTTATCTAAAATAAGATTAAACTTAAGCGTGTTATTAATAACATATATATAAGCTTATTTAGTATATTCTTTAATATTAAGATTAATTTATATAACTTAGATAACTCTTTTAGGTTTCTTATGTACTCTAATAATTTCTTATAGGGTTATATTAATATATACTAAATAATCTTTAGCAGTAAAACAAAAGCTTATAAAACTATAGTATAAATACTTAGTATTAATCATTATATATACGATATTCATCTAGTTAATTAATAAGTATATAGTAATAAAGTCTATGTTTATATATATATTTTAGAATTTCTATTATTCTCTTTATAATACTACTTTACCTATTTCGGCTAGAGACTTTTGCTTGTGACTATAAGTAAAAGCTATTTTTTTTCTAATACTTTTTTTTTTCTCCTTTATCTCTATCTTCTTTATCTCTTTTATTAGTGTTTATTTATTTAGCTTTTATTAATATTATAGTAGCTAAACACAACTAATTTACTCTTATATATTTATATTTATTCTTTATATAGCTGGGAGAACTGTATTAATAATAGAAATTTAACTTATAGTACCAGTTAAATTCCTTTTAGCTTATTTAAAGTATTTTAGATTAATTATCTTATAGCTTTACTACCCCTACATATGTAGATATTACTTTCTAATTTATTAATTTAAGTATTAGTATAAATAGTATTATATAGATAGCTATAGCAGTCTTATAATTACTTAATATAATTTATATAAGGTTATTACTAATATAAATTACTTCCTAAGTATACTCTTTAAAGCTTAGTGTTATTAAAAAAAGTTATAATATACTTTTAAAGCTTTCTATTTAATCCTTAAGTAAATATACTCTTTTTTATATTTTTATTTAGCTGATTACTTCCTACTAGTAGTAGCTTTTTATTAAACTCTATATAATATTCTCTTACTAACTTTTTATTTTATTTTATGTTTTATAGCTTGTCTAGAGACTTTTACCTTTAGTACTAGTTTTTAAACTAAAAGTCTATAAACACTTATATTACTTTATAGGTAGTATTATTTCTTTAATTAGAAAACTATAAAAGAATAGTTTATACTACTTATCTCTTTAAATATTAAAAGAAATAGTCTATCTATTCTTTTTTATTATTTATATAGTATTTATTAAATTATAACTTGGCCTTAGCTTAATACTTAAATATAGAGTAAAAAAATCATATACCATTAAATATAAGGGATTTAAAAAAATTAAATAGTTTAACTACTAGTTTAATTACTAATTATAGTGTTAGTATAAAGGAAGTTACTAGTGTTATTACTAAAACCTATAAAAGTAGCCTTAATAAGGAATTATAACCTTATAGTATAGTTAATTTTTTAGATATTATTTATAATATATTTATAATTTCCTTAAATGAGGTGTTATTACTAGCTCTATTTATTAAAAATAGAACTTTCCTTTTATTACGCTAAGTAAGGTAGTTATTAAGTTTAATTTCTACTTAGCTTATTACTACTTTAATAGCTAAGACTTTTAACTCTTATAAAATAAGTAACTAGTATAGTTTACAGCTAATCTATTTATTATTATATTCTATATTAAGTAGATTTATTACTTAGGCTATTAGTATAAGTACTAAGTAGTTATTAGTATTTATTAATACTTACTATACTACTAGATAGTACTCTAAATACTAGAGAGTTTTTTATTTTTTTATAAAGTTAATTATACTACTAGAGGCCTCTTAACCTCTTATAAGAAATAAAGTTAATTAAATCCAAATATAAGAATCCAGGCTAATAATAGTAATTAGGTGTAAATAAAATAGATTTAATAAAAAGTTAACTATATATATTATAGAGACTTAATAGTTAACCTCTTCTAAGTTACTAAAGTTATATAGTTATAACGTATTTGATAAGTGAGTGACGCGGACAAGCGAGTGACGCACCCTACTAAGTTTTAACTACTTTACAAATAAATAACAACTCGACACTAACAGCTATCGCCATAATATTTGACTAGTAAATAGTTATCCTATTCTTCAGCCTTTTTACAAGTTCTTGAAGTATGCCCAGGCTCTCTACAGCGTCCACAGCGCCTTTGCTTTAGCGTGTCAACCTTTGTGCACTCCCTATTCTAGCGTGTTTCGCCCTCAATCTGCGCATCAACATTAACTTAAGCAATTATCTTTAAGCCCTCTTCTTTTGTTAGCGTTCCTCGCTTCTGAATCCGCTTTTTTTGTCACTTTCTGCGTTGTGTTGCAGCCTTATTTGCTTTCTGAAGCTTAGTAACTTCTGAGTGCAGTAATACAGCTTCATGCATCATCAGCTCAGCACCTTTTACAAGCCGATAAATTAACTCAAAAATATGTGTAGGTAAGCTATTTTAATGCTGCTAAATCTGATTACGAATTAAAGCATTTTAAGACCCTAATTCAGCAGCAGTTTTAGGTGTTTTTGATTCCCAAATGGTGTCTTCTTCTGCAGGTAGAGATGGCGTCCGAAGCTGAACATCAAGCTTTAAGAGTATAGCATCTGGGTCGAATAGAACTAAGCCAGCGCCTTAGAAACCTGCGCGAATATTACTTTCTATAATTGTCTCTTAATAGGCTGCTTTAAACGCTGGTAGAAACTCAAGCTTCGTGATATAATAGATATGGTTACAGATAAGATCCTTAACTTAGCGCCCGTACGCGTCTTTCAAAGGCGAAAAACAGCCTATATTAAGTAGCTGAAGTAGGTGCGACGAATGAGATAGCATACAAATCATAATAATTTGCTTCTTCTTACAAAGCTGCTGAAATTCAAGCGAATCATGGCTCTCATGGCCATTAATTATTAGTAGACGATGTACGCCTACTGTACGATGCTTTATATGCTTATTAAAGTGCTGTAGCTACTAAATACCAAGCTCATTCATCATCCAGCCATTATCGCTCAATGAAATAGGCCAATCTAATGGTATATTGTTGCCCTCATACCATGCAGAAAGGTGGTACGTTTCTGTAAAGATGATGAATAATGGAATCACCTATTCTTAAGTATTAATACCCTAGATTACTGTAACCCACTCACGGTTGCCTGGCTAGACTGCTTTACGTTAATTACGTTTGTCAGAGCCTGTAACAACCTTACCACCTAAAATAACCCCTATCTGAAAGCCAGTCTTGTTAAAGTTGTATATGTCTTCTTTAGCAATACCATACTTCTCTTTTATACGGCGTACGCGCTCAAACTATGGTTTAATAATCTCAAGATCCTCACATAAAGCTCTCTGGTAGTTATACCTTTGATTGTATACTATTTTAACTTCTAGAGTTCGCCGTACAAAGTTCTCTAGCTACTTAATACTAACCTTACTATCAGAGCGCGTAGTAAGTAGTTAATTAGCCATATCTCTTATAGCACCAAGCCTGAGGGGAAATCCTCGTGAATCTAGGTCAAGTACGTGTTAAATAATAACTAATTTCTCTAGCTTATTAAGCTTCTTTGAATTGGCTTTGTAATCGTGTTAAAAGATAGTTCCAGCAAGTCGTCGTCTTAGTGTTAGTTTAGGGACATTATATACTATTATAGCCTATCGCACGCTTTGTAGTTAACTTTTCTTAATTACAAAAATAGCTAAAGATAGCCTGCCTTTGTTATGGATTAATTGAGTTTTAGTTCATTAATACATCGCGCTTGAAAGTTGGTGGGTCGCGTTTTCTTAGTAAGGTATATCACTCACTTATTCACGTCACTCACTTATCAAATACGTTATATAAAGTTAAAGCTAAGATAATTATTTTAGTTAATTATCCTAGGCTCTAGCCTATTACAATTAAAGAATTAAAATAAAAAGTAAAGAAGGTAATTAAAGGCTACCTAGAATATAAAAAAAATAAACTAGTATAATATAAACTTTATAGACTTTTATAACTATTAAAAGCACTAAAATAACTATAGTAGTTAGTTTTAATAAACTTTATTATAGAATTACTATTATCTAAGGAACTAGGAATAGATAGGAAATATAATATAATACTTATTATCATAAATAGACTAACTAAGTATATATATTTTAATCTAATGGTTATGAATTTATTAGTAAAAGAACTAGTTTATAAAATCTTAAAAATAATAGTCTTAAAACACGGAATGCTTAAGGAGTTTTTTATTAATTAAAATAAATTATTTATATTACACTTCTAAAAAACCTTGTTAGCTAGGTTAGAGTTAAAAAATAAGCTTTTAATAAACTTTTATTTTTAAATAGATAGGCAAATAGAGTGTACTAATTAAACTCTAGAATAATATTTAAAAATATATATTAATTACTTTTAAGAAAATTAGATTAAATTATTACCTTTAGCATAGTTTACTTACAACAGTATAAAGTTATTTATAACTAATATATTATTATTCTATACTAATTATAGGTATAAGCTGTTAGCTTATAGAGAATTATATAAATTAAAAAGTAAATTATTTTAAGCCTAAAATAGAGCATAACAGCTATAGGACTTATATAATAATTTTAGTAGAATAATTACTTTAAAGAACTTATAAACTATAAAAGGTGTTAATAAGTTAAGAGTTAAAAAACTAACTCTTAAAAAAAGAAACAAAGTTTTCTTACTATATAAAAATTTAAAAACTAAATAACTAAGTAAGAAACTAGATCAGGTTTAAATTAGACTATTTATAATTAGTAAAGTTATTAGATTAGTTAACTATAAACTAAAATTACTATAAAATATAAGAATTTATTTAGTAGTTTATATATTATTACTTAAATTAATACTACTAGACGTACTAATAGTAATAGATATAGATATAAAGCTATACTAACTAGAGTATAAAGTTAAAGAAATCTAAGGACTATAATAATTTAAATATTAGTAAAAATACCTAGTTAAATAAAAAGACTATAGACTAAAGAAAAATACTTAGAAATTTATTAAGAACTTAAAGTAATATTTTAAAATAATTAACTAGTTTTACTTAAAGAATTTAATAATACTAAATTCTAGAAGGAAGCCTGTGTAGTCTTTTAATTAAAAAAGATATTTAAAAAAGAATTAGCAAAAGCAGCAGACAAGAGTATTATAAATTATAATAATTTAAAAAAAAATTTCTTTAGATTTTATATTTTCTTAATTAAAGTAAGCTTATAGGTAAACAGCTTGTACTTATAACTATTAACTAAAATAAGCTATTTATATAATTATTACTAATAGAAATAAGTTTTTAGCTTAAAGTTCTAGATATACTCTAGCTACTCTTAAAGGTACTTCTTTTTAATAAGAGATTTATTAAACTTCTGAATAGAAATTACTAAATTATATTTTCAAGAGTACTCAATGCATTTGGAATAATAATTAAATAAAAAATTTATAAAATAATAAAAATACTTTTTCTTATATAAACTATATAGAGTTAGCATGAAATAATTATAATTCTAAATTAATTTCATAAGATAATAATTACGAATAGTTAAAAACTTAACTTTAGGTATTATTAGAAATAAAAGAGAAAAAAGGTCCTAAAAGTGTTTATAACGTTTTTATGAAAATAAACTCTTCTTATACTTAAAGCCTAGAGTAAAAAGAACTTTTAAACTAAAAGTTTAAAAAGAAAGTAAGTATTATAGTTAGTAATAAATAAATTAATAATTATAAGTAAGAAATAATAAACTAATAAAAAAAATTACTAACTATTAGTAAAGAAGTATGTATAGGAAATTAATACTAAATAAAAAGTAAAGCAGATACTCTAAAAAACTAGGTAAAAAGTAAAGCTTCTAGCTAATATTATTAAAATAATTAATAAAACTAATAGCAAAAAAGACATGTAACGTCTCACATAAAGAGTTATAAATATAATATAAATAATTAAAACTAATAAAGATTAAGTAGCTATAGTAAGCTTAAGTATTAATAAATTATTAATAAAGAATTTACTATATAAAGGGTGTTCTCTTTAGCTTTTAAATAGTTTTCTTTTTTATACTTATTTTTTTATTTTAAAGTAATTTCTTAGAATTGTTATGTAATAAATTAGTTAAACTATTACTCATTACATCTTTATATTATTAAAATAATTATGTAAGTAAGTTACTATATAATTTTATAAATTATTAAAGTATTTAATACAGTACACACTTATACTTACTATATTAAAGAAATTTATATATTATCTTTTTATAGTATAGTAATAAAGGCTATGTATTTTTATATAATATGTAAAGATCTTAAGTACGTAAAAGCTATAGCCTATTTTATAATATATATAAAGTTTACTAGAAACTTTTTTTAATATTATTAACATAATTAAGATACTTAATTAATATACTAAATTAAAAAAACTATAACATAATTTACACTTTAATGTTATACTAAAGTTAATTAAAAAGTTTATAAAAACTTATTAAAACTTATATATTAAATTTTTTTACTATAAAACTAAGTTATAAAATACTTTTAATATTTATATTAATTATTATATAAAAACTTACTATATAAAAAAAATACTAAAAAGCTAAATATACTTTATTAGATAAAAAATAATAAGCTTATAACTAATAATTAATAAGTAATTAACTAGTATATTATTTACCTTAAACTTCTTAAAAATGTAACTTATTAGCTATAAAATAAAAGTAAATTAAAATGCTAAAGTATAATTTAAAAAGTTATACTTATATTTAATTTAATTTTATACCTTTATAAAGTAAAGTAAAAGTACTTTAGTAAAGTAAACTATAACTTACTATATATACTTAAAAATTATTATAAAATTAATATTATTTTTATATAAAGTAAGTTATAAAAGTACTAAGTAAAACTTAATAATTTACTAGCTTACTATATAGCTATATAGCTATATAGCTACATTCTTTATATAAGCTATATTATAAGAATATATAGAAAAACAAGCTAGAGTAGCTATATAAGCTTAATTAGATATTTAATGCTTTATAAGTAACCTACTAAAATAATAAAGTTATATAGATGCTTTGACTACTAAAGCACGCGCGCATTAGTATAGAAAGTATGGAAATTAATAATATTATCAATCAAAACACTGCACTACAGCAAGCTAACGAGGAAGAAAGAGATGAATTCAAGTACTAGTAGAAAGAGCTACCTCTTAATAACAATTATTACTTTGCTAAGGATCTAATTTTATACTAGTAATTATAGTAATCCACCTATCCACAGCTTAGCAAGATAGTGCTTGATACCCTTACATTCCCTGCATCAAGCACTGACGTCGAGCGTATATTTAGTGAGCTTGGCAACCTCCTTAAGGTGAGAAGGATGAAGATGAGGCCTCAGTTAATTGCTGCAATTTAGTGCTCAAGGAGCTGGATGAGGAAGGACTGGGCTAGAGACGGGGGTGCGTACGCGTGTAGTGAAGTAGTGGGCAGTTTTGCTAACAAATTTGCAGTTGGCTTGACCTCAACACCACAAAATGCTATCGCGATAGGCCCTACAACTATCTCTACAACCTCACTTATCGATCAATACACATGGGAGGAATCGAGCGACGAGGACTAGCCCTAAGCAATTCATCCCACCTAGGGCGGAGCCATGTTTAAATTTTTGATGTACTACTAAGCTCTCAAGAAGTAAGCAAGCAAGTAACAAGCAAGTATCGTCAATTTGAGCTGAACAAGCAAGCAAGCAAGTGAACAAGGAGATGGTTACACAAGCAAGCAAGTCGACGAGGGTTTGACTTGCTTGCTTGCTTGTTGACAAGTCTGGTCATATATGTTGTGTGAGGACTCTAAGTGATACTCCAACTTATCCCCAACCACTGGGCGCCATTCAACAGAAGCGCTGGGCTATGCGATAAGATAACGCTTTTCACGTCTCCTGGTTCCGCAAAGGCTCGGCCGTGATGGACAATTGCCTAGCACTTGGATAATTGCGAACGCTCATCCTTAGCGACAGACCATTCTGGTTCCAAGCAAACCTTATTTACAAGGATTCTGCGGTGAAGGTGAGATGGGGCGATATCCACAGCATGACGTCCCCTCAGCGTCTCAGTCTACTCTAAAGTGTCGGCAAGCGGTGTAACAAGTCTTATCACCTCATATCGAGGTGGAGTTTCACGACGGAGAATGATTCCCAAACTGGGCGACTAGGAGAAGATAGTAGAATGTACGAAGTGTTTAGCGCCTGTGGAGGTCTAGCTATGAAAGCAGGAATGGCTACACAGAAAGGTCGATGCTTTAGGAGGAAGACCTTAGGATTTTGGAGAAGTCTGACTTAAGAACTTGCATAACGGACAGTAGGAGTTTTTGGGATGATATCATTTTGTGAAGATGGTTTGAAGTTATTGAGCTTGCCAGATCGTTCATATTTACGCGTTGAAGATTTCGCCTTTCGCCTCATACTGCGGAGTGTTCCAATTCGCTTCTTTCTCGTCCAGAGCTCTTCCTAATGGAATTGCCCAAGCAGTCGCCCTCGGATATCGCCACATTGGATTCCGTGGCTGTTGCACATGAGTATCGTTGTTTTCATTAGGAATTATTTGCTGGACGCCGCCCGTATCACTAAAGATGGACTTTGAAATCGCACTATACTTCATCCTACACATTTGAGATAATCACATTAGCATTGATCTAAGCATGAACTGTCACCAAGTGCAGGGAATCAATGTAGCAACGACCTCAAGTAGTTTTCAACTTTAAAAATAGTTTATAAAACTTAACAAAATTTTTTATAAGTTTACAAACTAATTTTATACTTTAAATTTTTTTTTTTTGTAGGTTTATTATTATAATATTTAAATATAACAATGTACTTTATTATTTTGTAAATAATACTTAAATGTATTAGCATTATTACTATTATTATTTGTTGCCATAAAATCAACCTCCTGCCGGTCGGACATACAATCCGCCGGCTTGGCATTTGTCTGCTGTATATAGCCTTTTCTTGCCCTCTAGATTTCAGGTCTTCAATGCAATCTTGTTCAGTCTCTCAGCCGCTCATCAAGCTCAATTTACGGTAACAGTTATGAGCCCGGCTCGTGCTGTTTAACCTACGACTACCAACCCACCACACATTTAACAATCTATCTGGCACTCTCGCCTCCATCTGCTCGCTCAATCAATCCATACTCGCAATCGCTATGCCTCCTACCAGCCTGGAGCGCTCAGAACCTTTTCTTACCTCATCAGCCGACTGGGAACTGTGGCTCATTGTCATCAAAAATATCGCTACTGATAGCGAACTGTGGGATTACATTGATCCCAGCAAATCCGACACTGAAATCAAAAAGCTAGACCCGCCTACAGAACCTCAACCTGATGCTTTTGGGGGCACAGACGGCACTGAAGCTACGATTCCAAGCGAACGGCAGACAGCCTGGGCAATCGCCAATCAGAATTACTCTAGGAAAGCGAAGGAGTAC